>CM039123.1:37171172-37683473 GCA_022036555.1 Microstegium vimineum
GGCCCACCATACCGAAATCCACTATCAGAGAAGACCATAAAGAAGATAAGCTAGGATGAAGATGGGGATAGATCCACGGTTGTGTTCCATTTAGAAGACGCGGGAGAAGGGCGCAGGAAACAGAGGAGGAGGCCCAGCGCTAGCGAAGGAGGATCATGCCGCTCACCAGGGGCAAGGCGTCGTGCCACTGATCTCGCACTAGGGCAAGCAACCGTGCCAAGGGCATGCCACCGTGCCATCCACCAAGGAGGCAGTGCAGGACGGATGACGAAAGCGAATGAGAGAGAGAGAGGTGCGTGGGCAAAAAAAAAATAGGTACCCATCTATTGGCCCAATAGAAATAGGTAGTAGGAGGAGAATCCGTGAGTCAAAAAATTAGATAGTCTAATAGGTAGCATGCTAGAGTGTATTTGTGGTCTCCACTGTCGCTATGCAGAATAGGTAGTGCGTTTAGACAGTTTGCTGGAGTTACTCTTATTATAGGCTCGTTTGGTACAACTCTTGCTCTAAGATTTATGCTAAACCAAATTAAAGTGATTTAAATATTCTTATTTATTGTTTCATAATATAAATTCACTTAACATGCCTGTCGCTCTAGATCCAAGGTTTCCTAGAGATAGATGACTAGCTCTAGAAAATTCACAAAATTCCTAGAGCTGAAATTTGTGCCTGCCAAACGCGGTCTATATAGTTTTATTACTTTTATATTTAGAGCTTAGAAGTATGTATACTTATTTTAATACAAAATATTAATATTAAAAGTGCACTTAGGCCACCCTCAATTGTATGAGCTAGTTAGTAGTTCTAAGATAACTTCTTTAATGGTATTAACTTTTAGCACTTAGTCCTAACTCATACCATATAGTCTTGCAATATATGCATGAGTTTAGCTCTTAAATTAAGAGATAGTTTTCTCTCTTTCCTATTAAAATATAGAATAATATGCCGAGAGCTATTTCATAAATAATATTTAGAGCTACACAATGATATAAACTAGTAGTTACCGACTCTAAGTCAACCTCTTCAATATAATGTTAATTTTTAGCATATAGCTTAGCCCGCCCTATATGACACGAGTCTAGCTCTTATTAAAAGATAGTTTTTTCTCTTTTTGTTATTAAAATGTGAAAAGAAAATGCTTAGAGCTAGTTTACAGGTCTGCCGTTAAGGTTACCTTTATGATAGGGAATAAGTATACTGACCAGCGGTTTTTATCATTAACCGTACAAATAGATAGAGACGACACACGGATCCAGGAGGGCACAAATGTACTTCTAGAAACAAGTACTGTACGTGCTACCCCTACACACATTTTCGTTTACGACCTCAAGATGCCTCATCAGGATATAGCTAGCTAGTTCAAATAAAGCTCATAGGACGGACGTACGGTGATGATGACTTTCTTCGGCCCCCAAAGAAATTGAAGAGGTCCGATCGAGACGGTCTGGCAGTGTATACATGCGGCGTGCGAGAGACGGGCAACGCCAAATCGGGGAGCAGTAGTAACCAGGTCCAGGTTGAGGAGCAACAGGTCAGCCGTGCCTCGGGCCTCCACTCGATGGCTATCAACCCACCCACCGGCCGGGCCGCCTTCCATGCACGCTGCCGACACAGCGGCAATGATCCAAGGAGGAGATGGAGAGCGAGCTGCGCGCGCAAGTACACTGCAGGCTAGCAGCCGTGTTCCGAACCGAGATGGAGCAGAGCAGTGCAAAGGGCATGCGTGCAAAAATCGCCCGGAAACAGCACTCGCCACTGGAGTCGCTAGGACTATGATGGCCACGGTGATTGGGAAAGCTGGCTGCTGGTGCCAACGTGGTCTGTGGTCATGTGGAAGGCGAGGCCGCTACGTGCCCGCCTCCTCCTCACAAAGCCCTAGGCCCCTCGCGACCTCCCCTCCCCCCGTGCCGTCCCTCTCGCTGCTCCCGCCTCCTCTCCTATCCACGCCAATCTCCTCCGTCCTCATACACACAGCACAAGAGCGCGCACACGATGCTGCGAATGCGTTGCATGGCTCTGCCGCCACACACACCCGGCCCGTAGCAACGGTTATACCCACACCCACCGCTGGCGCTGCATAAAGTATCACCGCCGGCTCCGCGTGCGTGCGTGCGACGGCTGCACCATATATTACACATATACTAGCTAGTACGCGCTCTGGCTAGCTTGCGTTGCGGCGCTCGGTTTCCATCGGCCGGCCATCTCGCTACATACACTCCGAGCGCGGCTGTCCGCGGTCGCGTCGATCGTACGTGCAGCAAACTAGGTGCAGAGTGCGTGACGTCGTGAGGATATATCAGCCACGCACGCGAGAGATCGTGAGGAGAGCTAGCGAGATGAACCAGTGCGTGCCGAGCTGGGATCTGGACGACCCGGCGGTGGTAGCTGGCGGTGGCGGCGGCATAAACCATCATCAGGTCTCGACGACCGCCGGCGGGGCGCCGTCAGCTGGGGCCGGCGGGGCGTTCGCTCCCGTCGTCGTGCCCATGTCGGACCAGTACTACGAGGTGGCGGAGCTGACGTGGGAGAAGGGCAACATCTCCTCCCACGGGCTGATTAACCACCGCCCGGTGCACAAGTACCCGCCCGCCGCGCCCGCGCCGCCGTCGCAGCTGCAGCAGGCCATAGGAGGCACCGGCGCATCGTCTGGGGACCGCGAGACGCTCGAGGCGGTGGTCGGCGAGGCGGCCGCGCGGCCACACTTCCTCTCGCAGCCGGTGCAGCACCCGGCGCGTTGGGGGGTCGGGTGCGCGGCGCAGCCGACGCCGTGGCGCGGCGTCGGCCCGTGGCGGACGCGCTAGTGCCGTGCGCCGCAGCCGCAAGGGTGGACGAGGCGGCAGAGGGAGACGCCGCGAGGAGGAAGCGGGCACGCGTGGTTGGCGAGGTCGACGGTCTGGTGTGCGCCAGCCAGGGGAGCACCGCCGCCGCGCCCGGCCGCCGAGGCGAGAGAGCGCTGCTCACGCTGGACGCCTGCTGCGGCACCGGCGCCGATGACGTGTGCGGCTTCACGGCGACGACTACCAACAACTCCACGTCCCTGGAGCGTGACAAGGGCTCCCCGGACACTGAGAACACCAGCATCGGTGGAGGTGGCAGTGATTCTCGTTGTTTCAGCCGTCGGTCACAGGCAAGCAGCTACCACCTAAGTAATTCACCAGCTCATCATCATCATCATCATCATCATCATCATATATTTATTTATATAAAAACACACCTCTAGTCTATAGCTAGCTAGCTACCTTCATGCACTTCACATCTGAATTGCTCGATGCTAAATTGCTGCTACATGCATACAGAGTTATTTGTGTTCTATTTACATTATATTAAGCTTATTTTTGAACTGATTTAATTTTCCAATTACAATATGGTTGTTTTTCTGTGTCCGTGCACGCATGTTTGGCAAAAAAATATATATATTAAAGCGGGACGGCTTGTGTGACGAAGGGGAGAACGTGATGATCAACGGGGACGAGGCGATGCGGTCGTCGATTTCCACCAAGAGGAGCCGGGCTGCTGCGATCCATAACGAATCTGAGCGCGTAAGATCCCCTTTTCTGCAGTCATACGCGAACTTGGATAAGATGTGTGTAGGTGAAATAAAATGCCTGGTCCAGCATTATGGTACGTACACACTTCTGTAGTTTCTTGTCGAGAGCGCTCAGCTTTTATGACTGCAAAATCATGGGCCATATATGTCAAAAAGTTCTATATTACTTGACGTGCCTTTAGTAACCACTTAATATTAATTGGGAGAGATTTGTTTGCTCCAACCACACACACACGGGCTAGCTTGTTCATCAGTGGACAAGGGATTTACGGTGTGTTTGGCTTTGTTCCCAGGCTAGCCAATTAAGCCAAATTTCTATTACTTTGACTAATTTAAGTCATCATCATCATTTAGTAAGACGTACGCTAAAATTTGGGTTGGCGTCTCATCCTTTGGCCACCTTAATTTATTTTAGTGACCAAAGTTGCCCACATCGATGTCTACCAATTTGGTGACTGAAATTTAGCCATACTAATTTTTGGCTTGGTTAGGAGGTGCAAGGATTTAATTTTGAGGTGATTGGTTTGAGAAATTGGGTGGTCCACCAATTTATCACTTTTCACCCTTTTTTAGTTTGTGTGGAATTGAATAGTTTGATCCACCATCATCTTCTTCCCTGTAACAGACTATAATTTAGTATCATATAAGGATGGGGGATGGACTCCATAAAAAAAAGGATGGGGGAGGGATCACTCCATCAAAATCTGAAAGATGAACTGATGATAGACCACCTCATTTTGGAGGGGCGCCTCAAATTAGACAGCGGTTTAGAGTTTTAATCGACGAGGGTCCGTCTCTACAAATTAACCGGTGAAACAAAATGTCAATTCCTCTTTCTTTGGTTCTCAAGTGCACATGCAAATGACTTTATGGCTTTTTAAAAAAATATATATACAGTAAATATGTAGACCTTATGTACATGCGCCGCCACTCACTGATTCTGTGAGTATACACATCCAACCTTTTATGAGCACATGTGAGAAAGTAGCTATCGACATGTCACATCACTGAAATGGTATTTAGCTGAAAATACAGAACCAAACTGAGCTATGCTTAGGCGTCATCAAAATGGTCATCTAAAACTCTTCACCCAATAATCCCTGTTATTATCGTATGCTTACTCAACAAGGTAGCCTAAGCCTAAGAGGGTACTCCGAGAAAATCTTAGAAACATCACACTACTAAAATGGTGGGCTTCTCCTAGTGTTTTTAATTAGTAGTAAAATACTACCACTAGTCCTAACACATGGGAAATCTCACTAGGAGACATTTACTAGGAAAAGTTTGTACTAAATTTTGAATAGAAAAACACTAGGAGAACTCCACTTCACTAGAAGAAGTTTTAGATTTTAGTAGTGTCATTTCCACACTGTACAACTTACATATAGAATCAGATTCCGATAAAAGGTCATTTGGATCCCTTTATTTGGAGAAATTGAAATCTATTTTAATAAACTAAACTATTTGGCTTGAAATTTGACATTTCGCAACTTTCCAAAATTCAGATATAAGGCTATCTCAAATTTATGGGGTAAGAGCTAGAAATTGATTCTGTAGATCATAATTTTAACAATTTTATGTTTCTACTTTGCAACTTATAACATGTTTTTTAAACTCGCTCTCCTAGTATAGAAATACAACAAATAAGTATGTCTCTCATATAGTGAACAATAGTATGCAAATATAATCCATATAAAATCATATTAGCTTAATTAATATATCTCTAAACTATATGATTATTAAAATAAATTCAATTTCATGGATCTAAACGGGGTCTAAATGGTTTTTTCCTTTTTTCGAAATGATCCTAGCTGATAGAAGTTGATTGCACGTTGCCAACATCATCCTTTTTGTTCACGGCAGGGAGTAAGTAATGACTATATGTGATCTAGGAACGTTTCGAATACGTCTTGGGACAGAACGCACCGACATGTTCGTGTTTCTTTACTGTTATTACCATTTTGCCTTTACGATACTGTACCTCACAATCATGATTTTGCTATGTAGGATAAGTTTTACATAGCTATCACACGGTTGAAAATAGCTTTTGTGACCTAGTCGTCAAAAAAAAGAAAGAAGAATCGTCAATGTTTCGAAGCTTCCCTGCGAGACAGTGACTGTTAACTGCGGACTCCAAATAAGATGCAATACGCCTTAGCAGTTTGACGTGTGTCTATCTACGCCCGCACTTTTTGTCAGTTCCTTGAGAGCCTTTTGTTTTCCTTTAATAAATTCCTTCGGAACCTTGTGCTGTTGGTTGAGAATGAAAGGGCGCTCCAACTTTCAGCTTTGGCATATGGCTTACATATGGGCCCATATATATAGGCCGAAACGAAATGCAGCAGGATATCTTTAGTTGGGCCGACGTTTTGCTTCTTATATCTTTGTGTGTTTTGTTTCAGAAACGAAGGGACAGGATCAACCAGAAGATGAAAACGCTGCAAAAGCTCGTCCCGAACTCGAACAAGGTGAGACGTCTGACAACGGAACCAGTACGATTTGTAAGCGGAAATCCGACACTTTGTTGCCGTGCCCTGAAGCAGACAGACAAGGCGTCGATGCTGGACGAGGTGATCGACTACCTGAAGCAGCTGCAGGCGCAGGTGCAGGTGATGAGCCGAATGAGCAGCATGATGATGCCCATGGCCATGCCGCAGCTCCAGATGTCCGTGATGGCCCAGATGGCTCAGATGGCCCAGATGGCACAAATGGCCCAGGGCATGATGAACATGGGCTCCCTCGCCCAGCCGGGATACGCGGGCCTCACGCCGCCCATGATGCACCCGCCCCCCTTCGTCCCCATGTCCTGGGACCCTGCCGCCGCTGCTGCAGCCGTCACCACCTCCAGCGCCGGCGCCGGCCCCGGTCCAGCCACGGCCACCTCCCTCGTGCCGCAGCCCGGCGGCGGCGCCGTGCCGGACGCCTTCTCCGCCTTCCTGGCCTGCCAAGCGCAGCAGAACGGCCAGGTACGTGCCAACCGTATCTACCCAACCTACGTGCAAAGTGCAAACGATGTCTCTGCTGACCGACCGGGCGGCACGAATGTATATATGCAGCAGCAACCGGGTAGCATGGAGGCGTACAATAGGATGGTGGCGCTGTACCAGAAGATGAACCAGCTGCAGCAGACCGAGCCCAGCAACCTGTCCAAGCAGTGAGCATGGCGTACGTAGAACTGTTTTCTTGTACATTGTTTGTTTGCTCGAAACCGTATTCGTCCTCCTTTTTATCGCATTTGTTCAGATTTTTTTCTTCTCGACTGATGAGCCCGGAATCGTGTAATAGAGGTGAAATCTGTCGACGCGTACCTGTAGCATCATGTATTTATTTTGTTTTTGACCGGTCTAGCCTTAAATGAGTGAGCAAGAGTCGAGCGGGTTTTGCACTGGTAGTCCGTCGAAGTCGAACAAGTGATGAAGGCGATGCCAGGCAGTAGTATGTACAGTACTGAAGACGACTTAATTGGGTACAGATTAGAGAAATCAACCCACGCACGACTCAAGACCATTATCTGGTAGCTTAACTATTTCTCTATGAGATACTTATCTGGTGTGGAAAAAAAACTCCCCACCTGCTCCTCGTTTTCAAAATACAGGTTTGTACCACCGGCCCTCTGACTGGTCCAGTGGCGGATCAGGGGGGCTGGGTGGCTGCAGCCCCCTCGTGAGCCTCAGTTCTCCATTAAATTACTATATCATTAGCCCTAAATCATCACTAAATCTTCATTGTCAATCATCATCTCTATTATTTAGCCCCCCCACTTGATTCGATCCTGAATCCGCCAATGACTGGGTCCTTGTGTACAGATAAGGTATGGGGTTTAGGTTTTTTTCGGAGTAAGATGAGAAGTCATTTACTTTAAACTACAATAGCTCGAGTTGGCCCCCTTCCCTGTGGCCCAAGTTTTTTTTCTACGAGAATAAATATATTTTTAAAAAATATATTAAGTTAAACTTTAAACTTTGACGAAATTTCTAAAAAAATAATTTATATTATATTAAATAAGTATCAAAAGATTTATTATATAATATATTTTTATATGGTATTTACTTTATGTTATAGATGTTGTTAATCCTTCTATGAAGTTAGTTAAAGTTAAAAAAACTGACATAAATTTTAGAAAATAATTTATTCAGAAGAATATATTTTTCTTTTTTTTGAGAATTACACAGTACAACGCAGAATGCTCTACACACGCACACTTACCCCTACAAATATACGTACGCAAATCCTACTCCTATGAGCGCCTCTGAAGGACTGAGCCGGGAGATCTCGAGTTTCACGAAGTCGCCTAACACTGAATGTATAGCGCCGATAAATCCTGAAATAAATCCAGGAAACCATAGCTGAAATTTACTCCCACGGAGAATCAAACTCAGGACCTGTCGGTGTCGTTCGAACGAATGACTAGTCAATCAGACTGAGCACCCTTTGGCTGAAAGAATATATTTTTAGCGCTCCTCATCTCCATGTATAACTACTAGTAGTACGAGCAGTGTGGCTGCGAGAGGCTCAACGAGAAAGTGATGACTTAGGGCATGCTTGGGTTCCTTGCCCAGTACTATTTTACCTTACTTAGCCAGGATAGGGAACACGCAATTCGTTTGGAAGTGAAGCAAGGTTTCCTCGAAACCTGTGCAGGCAAGGTTTCAGCATTTGTTGCCTTGCCAGCTCAAGAGAGCCAAATTGGCTCGCTCAGCCCAGCGAGCTTCTCGTTTCTTGCACCAGCTAGGCAAGGCCAGCTCGCTCGACAACCAAGCAGCCCCTTATTCTCAACTTTTGGTGGGGGCTTGGTGGATCAAAGTTGTTGGGCCGTCAATCAGAGACGCGTACTCAGGCTCAAGCGCTCAGCTCGGCCTGGAAACGGAGGGCGTCGCGATGGATTCGCCGGACACATGGCAACCAGCAATAGGCTGCATCATGACATGGAAAGAGACGGTAGCAGGCTGCCCGCGGCCGTACTGGCTAGTCGACGCCGGGTACAAGACGCTGCTGCAGCCTTTTGACTCTATCGGGCTTGGCACCGACCGCATCGGCGCGCCATGGCCATGGCCATGTAGGCGCACATGCCGCGGACCGCGGGGAAACAGCTCAATCCCCGGCGGATATAAAGAAAACGCGAAGGCGAGAGACAAAAAGGTTCAGAAAAAAAAAACGAGTCCATGTGTCCGAGTGAAACTAACCTAAATGTTTATAACCTAAATGTGTATTCTATAACTAATCTAATAATATTTATTTTGTATGATAAATATTTATATTTTACATAAATTTAGTTACATTTCAAACTTTTTAACTCTTAAAAAACAAGAATTGTATTTTTTTTCTAGATAGAGGGAGTATACTAAATAAAATCTATAATATACAGATGTGTCCTTATTCGTGTTTATTTATATTATACTAGATACTAAATATATTTTGTTTTTTTGTTTTTCCATCTCGGTTTTGTTTTAAAATTTTCATTTGATGTATAATGAAACGCTGATTTTATCACTGTTTTTCTAATTTTGTAATTTTACGTCTCAGTTTTGTTTTGAAGTTTCATTTGCCCCCAAATTTGTAATAGTGTTAGGTACAACAAAATTAAATGACAAAAAATAGAAATCAAAATTAGGTCAAGATTGAAACATTACAGTATCATTACCTTATCTCATTCTTTCAGACTTTCATTGAACTCTTTTCTTCCATTCATGTTGTCTTGATCCAAAATAATCATTGATTAACTACTCTAATATGCTAAATAACTTCAAATTTGACTCCCTTTGAAGCTTGATCTCATTTAATTAAATTTCTTTGAGATCCTAGATTTAAACTCTACCAACTCCAACCACTCTTTTATTAACTTGTTTAGGAGTAACTATTACATATTGACTCCAACTCTTGATCGGTTAACTATCATAGCTCTCTTAATAGTATGGTCAAAGAAAAATGTAAAGCACTGACACTACATCAAAGTTCTCAACACCAAGTCATGTTTGGACACTATTGTATATTTATCTTTCATAAATATTCTCATTCCATAAGACGAATCTAATCATCAAGGACAAGAAAACCAAGCAACCTTAATGTAAGTAACTCTTTGTTATAAACTCTACAACACAAAGTTAGTTAGATATTCTTGTGTTGATCAATCATCAAGACCCAAACTATAGGTCTTGATGTGTTCACTACCCTCATCGTAATGTTCGATGGGCAATACAATCTAACAAACTATATAACATAGTTGCACCAAACAATTCAATGGTCTTAATCAACTAATCAAGTGCATTTTAAACTTTAGTTCTGGCTCCATTTGAAGTGCGATCTTGTCCAATTCAATTTATATGAGATTCTAAAAAAATCTCTATCTATTTCATCCACTCATGATCAATTTTGATGGGAGTATCAAGCTACTAATCTTTACCACTTAATAGTACAGACAAAGATAAACAAAAAAAATCCAACAACAAGTCTAAGTGCCCCCAACACAAAGTTTGTACTTAGATACTACCGTGTCTTTAGTCTTAATGAATATCCTTGGTCCATAAACCGAATCCAATTACCGAATGTCAAGAAGACGAAATTACCCACAAATCCTTGTGATCAATCTCCGAAACTCAAACTAGGGTCTCAACGTGTTTAGTGGTTATTAACCAAAGAGTTGAGCCACATTTTTGCCAAGCCTTAGTCACCACTTGCTGTAGAGAACCAAACGGTACCCAAACTCAAGTTGCCATAACTTAGTTAATTGTTTGACTGCCTACCAAACAAGTCTATTTTGCAACTTGTTAGTCAATACCCCAGCCTTAGCATATGCTTAATCTTAGAAATAGCAACCTATGGTAATAAACCAAACAGACCCTTAAGATCCTAACAACACCTTAACTATATGATTTTGAACGGTTCGTTGATTTGAATTGGCCCTAGAAGAAACAATTAGTAAATATATAATGTAACCTAAACAACGACAAAAGAATTATCTAAATCATAACAATTCTAGCCACCTAATATGTGCTTGTCACCTGCTGGTTCCACTTGGTAGAAGTGAACAGGGTACGGACGAAGCAAGTTTGTGTTTGTTTTTTTCAATTATTTTGGAAAGAAAAAAAAACGGAATCAAGCACTTGTCCACGACACAATGCAGCATGATACGCATTCAGAACTGCACATTGCATTGCCGGGTGTGTCCTGAGCGCCGATGCTGCGCATCATGCAAAGATAAGATGCCGCCGGTGCTGGAGATCTGGATCAAGGATGCCACGCGCAGCAATAACTCGAGCCGGCACGCAGCAACGCGGGACAGCTAATGAGGTTTGTAAAGGCCGGACCGGCAGCGATGGGATGGCTTTGGCTGCACACGGCTTGTCTGTCAATCGCTCATCTCCGTCTGTTCCGTTCTGCTTGATTGCAGTTGGCCGGCGCTTTGCTGCCTTGATTACGCATCGAATTGGCAAACGCTGTGAAAGGCTATCGGACGCGACCTAGGATGATAGGATAAGAAAAGTGGTTAGCAGGTTAGCAGCAGCAGGTAGGAGCTTGGCTTTATAGAAGGCCACAATCGCAATGCATGCAAGTGAAACTGTTACGTAGTAGTAAAGCCGTAAAGGGTAAAGGACGTGCCGGGTGGCCGGTGGGTGATTTGATTTAGTAGCCGCGTGCTTTACTACTTTACCAGCAACCAATCGTATCAGTAACTCCATACAAAAGCAGCAGCCGGTGTCCGGACAGGTTTTTAAATTTACCGCGCGCGGGAAGACCACCGCCTCCAAGGCCTCATTTGCAACGCGCGAATTTTTACTGTTCTGCTGCATTTTTATTTCTATAAAATTCGTGTGAAATTTCTCCGTTTCAAGCGGAGAAAAGGTTTCCAAATCAACTAGTAATAAAGGTATCTTAAGTCAAACTATGTTAAATTTTATACTAAAATTATTTAAAAAAAATCAATATTTATGATACTAAATTAGTATCACAACATCATGAAATATATTTTGATAATATATTTCTTTGACGTCATGTGTTATTATTTTTTCCTATATAATTGGGCAAATTTAAGATAGTTTGACTTTAGTTGATTCTAAGAATTTAACTTTGGGACAAAGATCCTATATTTAGACTATATCAAAACTATCTTTACACATTAGACAGAATTTTGTCTGAAGTTAGACATCTAACAAAATTTTGTTCAAGCCTTTTTGCATCGTGAAATCTATTTTTGACAATCACGAGTCTATTTCTCTTAACTCAGGGCGTCCCCAACGGAACCCAAATCGCTAGCTTCGCTGGAATTCTATTGGCCGGTGAAAGGGGAGAGCAGCGAGCTAGCGAGTTCTTCGTCGCTAGTCTCGCATATGGTCCAACAATTTTTCTCTCTCAGGCTTTCTCTCAGCTGTACAGTTTTTCCATTAGTTTATTGTTTCAACCTTCAAATCGACCGGCTATTTGATTTTGTTGTTGGGGACGCCTCAGCCTGGGTACATTTTCACCGAAAACCGAAAACTGAACCGAACCGAAACCGAACCGAAATATCGGTTTTTAGGTTTTTTTGTTCGGCTTCGGTTTCCATTTTTGTGTTGTTCGGTGTTCGGCTTCGGCTTCGGTTTCTGTATCAAACCGAACCGATGTACCGAGGAACCGAACCTTCTATCGCAATCAGCCCATCAAACGTCCAGGCGCGAGCGCAAGTGACGATTTCAGCCCACCAAGCCCACCAGTCCGAGTCACCAGTCCAGGCGTGAGGCCGAGGCGCATCCTGCATCCACTCGACTCGAGTCACTCGACGCCCTCACGCCCTCACGGCCTCACGCCCTCACGCAGCTGGCAGCCGCGGCGCGGCGGATCGTAGGAGGCAACGGCAGCGCGGCGCACCCTGCCGGCCAGCCGCCAGCGCATCGGTGGCGTCGTGGCGCGACTCACCAGCAGCAGGCGGCGGGCGCCGTGGCGGCGGGCGGCAATCGACCGCATCACTACATCAGAGCAGAGCAGCCAAGCAGCCGCGCCGACGATTCCCGATTCGAATCGGCGATTCCCGATGTTCTGATCTGAATCCTTGTGCCTGTGACCTGTGTTGTGCTGTACAGTTGATCTGAATCCTTGTATCCTTGTTCTGATCTGAATCCTTGTTCTGATCTAAATCCCGACAATTCAGCCTGTACTGTTGTTTCTGTCTTCGGTTTTTTTAGTTTAAACCGAAAAACCAAACTAAAAAAACCGAAACCGAAATCGTCGGTTTCTAGGTTTTTTACAAACCGATCGATGCTCATTTCCTGAAAATCTAAGTTTTAGAAAACCAAACAAACCGAACCGAACTGTCGGTTTAAACCGAACGCCTAGGCCAAGGGACGCCCTTATCAGCCCAGCTTATCAGTTAGTATAAACAGACATCACCTTAAGTAGGCAGGAAGTACAAGCGTTTCGCTTCAGCACAACAATTAATGCTGAATGCTCAAATCAATCATCCAGTCCGAAAAATTGCACCGAGGAAAGCAAACACAACAATAAACTGGGGAGCTCAGCTCCGCTCAGGGTCGGGAAATGGTGTTTATACATTACAATATACTTTTCGATTAATCACCGATCGGAATGAAGAAGATGATGATGATATATAAATTATAAAGCAACAGTGGGCGGGAGAGCGTACCTTGTACGCCTGCCTCCTCCATTTTCCCACACGGCTTAGTTTTTTTGTTTGCTTGCCGGCCGGCTCGCAATTAGGGTCACCCATCACATGCCCAGCCTTACAGACCCAAACACTCGCACATGACGCCCGACCTAAAAAGCGCGCCCCCAATGCAACGACTCCCAAGGACCATGATCATGCATGATACAACTGTAACGACACGATGACCAGAGACACACCTCCCTTCCCAAGGACGACTAGCCGTTCCGTTCCGCCTCTGCCGTACTTGGTAGTAGCAGTAGTAGTCTAGTGGTAGTAGTGTATAGTAGAGTAGTAGGTACGTAGTAGTGATGGTGACCGAGCCGAGTAGTGCCAGCCAGCCAGCTCCACTCCAATTGCGGGCTGGGCTGGGCTGGGCAGGGATCCCAATCAGCTGTACTGGACGAAGGAGCGGTAGAAGGTGTTGGGCCTCCAGTTAGCCGGGATGACGTTGCGGGCGATGAGCGTCTTGCCGGACTCGTTGCGGATGCGGATGGAGAAGGGCGCCTGCATGCGGTGGTTGGTGTCCATCCGCCAGATCGAGCCCCAGGACTCGCGCATCGGCGTCCACCGGCCCGTGGCCGGGCCGCGCGCCGTCTTGGACTCCATCAGGTCCACCTGCACCACGTCGCCGTCGCCGTCCTCGTACTCCACCAGCACCGCGAAGTAGACGGGGTTGGAGTACTCCTCCACGTGGAACCCGATCTTCAACCCAGGGAACTGGCACGGCACCCTGCAAACATCCATCCATTTTCATTTTTTATTATTTAGTAAGGTTTATTTGTAGTAGTACTAGCCCTAATCCTTGTTGCTCAGCCTAATCACAGTGCAAGTGTAAGGAATCCCCTCCCTCCTTAGTTTTTGGCATGTGCCCAACAAACATCGCTGCTGCTGGGAGTGGTGGTATACTCCTACGTATATACGTAGTACAGAGAAACGGAATGGGCTGGTGGCGTGTTGCAACCGTGAACCGTGGACACAATAACGTTGGGTTTGGGCTGCAAAAGTGGTGCGCCCACTAGTAGCCAAAAATGAGCATGTTGGGGGCGCTGTGCCGCAGCGCATTAAAAGTGACCTTTGGCAGCTGCGCCACTTTGCCGCACATGCGGTGTCCGCCGAGCGGTGGTAGTAATGTGAGCGAGCGGTTGTTGGGTTGGATTGACGACGCCTCCCTCCCTCCACTCTCTCACCAAACTTTTCACTTGCCGCGCTACGAAACTAAAATTAAACAGCAGGGTAGTATGGAGGGAGGGAAACTAGTGCTACACTGCTACTGCTACACTGTGGCAGCACAACATAACTGAACACATACACAACAGAACACAAAAATGTAAATCTAAGAGCCACCGACACCCACCTAGTGAACTCGATGTCGATGATGCCGGAGTGGCGGAGCTTGTCGTTGAGCCCGGGCTTGGCCAGCCTGCCGAACGCCGTGCCGCTGAGGTCGAAGTGGTACTTGGACACCGGGTAGTAGTTCATGTCGGTGATGATCACCGTCTCCTCCCGCCCGGAGCAGGATTTGTCCTTCGTGCACCGAATCTGCGTGATCCGCGGCAATCGCCAAACGTCAGGTATACGAGATCAAGCAACAGTCAATGGACAGTAGTAGTAAATGGCACGGTCACGGCCGGTCTCACGGAGATCGAGTGAGACGCGCACATGCAAGCGGGCCCCACCTGCAGCTGCTGTGCTGCTCCGAGAACCGGCCTCGACTGTACGGTTACCGTCCTAATTTAACAGTTACTGCTACTGCTAGGTTATTACTGTAGATTTTTTAATGGCGTTCTTAAACATTTACTTACTCCTAGGATAATTGTTTTTCTAAACAAAATAAGTGGATCAATAAGTAGAATTGTTTCCACTAAGGGCGTCCCCAACGGGAGCCAAATCGCCAGCTTAGCTGAAATCCTATTGGATACCAGGGCCATACAGCAGCGCAGGGCCACACAGCAGCGCGCTAGCGAGTTGCTCCTAGACAGTCTCGCACTTCTCACCAGAAATCGCTCCTCACAGCTTGAACAGGTCCACGACAGACTTTCCTTCTTTTAGTATTTTATGGATCCCCAAATCGCTAGCGATTTGTGGCGCTTCGTTGAGGACGCCTTAAGACTTGTTTGGGACTGCTCCACAAACTCCACTACAGAGCAGCTTCACGAACTCCATGCTTTCTAGGTGCTCTCATAACTTTACATTTTTTTTCAGAGCGGTGTACGTGAAGCTGAAACCGTTTGGCTAAAAAACATACAGGAGAGCTAAAAAAACGTGGAGCGGAGCGGTCCCAAACAGACCCTAAATAAAACATACTGCTACCATTAGTAGTCTAGTAGTCTAGTATATACAAGTACTCCGTATTATTCTTCAGATGATAGAGTGTCGGTAAAGAAAAAACCACCAAATATACTGTTGTTTTGACCGTACCTTGTAGCAGGAGCCACAGCCCTTGCCGTCCTTGAACAATGGCTGGTTGCCGCAGGACCCCATGGACATGAAGGGGTACTGGTTGGTGTGCTTGAAGCCGCACGCGCCACCTAGCAAGGTACAGTACGTACGTAGGTTTCGTGAGCCACATTGCCACCACAAGGCACCAAGACAATAATAAGCACGCGGGCCTTGAGGCCGGAGGGGAAGACAACAGAGCAAGCAGACGTAAACAAGAGATCTCGATCGGAATGCCGACGATGCTCACCGTTGTCGTCGGGGCCGGCGCCGTTGGGCTGGCCGTACCAGGTGGCCCGGGCCTTCTGCCAGGGGCCCCAGTACACGGCGGCGTCGCTGGTGTTGTAGTTCTCCGTGCCGGCGCCGGCGGCGTCCGTGGCGTCGATCTGGGCCTCGCGGCACTGGCCTCCGGCCAGCAAGGCCAGGAGCACGAGCGCCGCCGCGGCGGCGGCGGGAAGGGAGGAAAGGGAGCCCATGCCTGCGCCCCTCTGCTTCGCCCTTTCCCCTCTCTCTCACAGAGACAAGCAGTGGGCAGCGGCGGTGACTGTAGTGTGAGTGAGGGCGAGCAGTGGTGGGTGGTGGTGGCCGTGGTGCCGTGTGGGCCTATTTATAAGCCCGATGGCCAGATGGGCACCGGCACGCTAGCTAAACGAGAGCGGAGAGGAGGCCTCCGTGGAGTCTGTGTTGTGTGTGTGTACGCAGTTGTAGTATAGAAGAGGAGGAGCGAGGGAGAACGTGCCATGTTGGGGCGCACATGGCCTGGGGGCTCAGTCGGACCGAGCCGGGGCCTCGCAGCCGTCCTAGCCTCCTCCCCCTTGCTCAGCTCACTCGTCTTAAAAGCTGGCAGATGAAGGTTGGGGCCGGCCGGGTTCGGTGGATGGTTTGGACCGACGGATGGATCGGCTCGCTAGCTTGCTCCTTGCTGCCATGCCGCGGCTGAGCTCACCTCACCGGTCGGTTGTCAGTGAGAGACTGAGGGTGGACGGACCAGAGCAGAGCAGAGCGGAACAGGGCAAAAGGCTCGCGCTCCCACCTCGGCCCCGGAGCTTCTCCCGAGAAAGGTGACTTGTTTGGGCTGTCGGCATGTGCCAGCGCCCAGCGCCACGGGAAAGGCACAGAGCCTCCACCTGTACGCAATGTGCATTGTCAGGCGCGGGTTGCTCAAACAGTTTCCTGGTGATCGTGTTCGTTCCTTCGTTTACCGGCTGGTGGTTCATGTGTCCGGTAAATCGGATGGTGTTGTTTGCTTAGAAGAGGAAAATATTATATTAATTATTTTTATCATACTAGTTCAGTATATTATTTTTAGTGAACGAATAATATTTTTTTTACAATAAATCAGTATAAATATTTAGCATAAAATAAACAAAATAATTATAGTTGATAAATTAGATTGATAAGTTAAAGCGGATAACTTGCTCTGATTTTTATATATAAAAAATTTCGTCATGGTTTGGCCTGTTCTCGCGAGCGACTTCCTCCCGGAGGTAGAGATGGATGAGAGCAAGTTCAATAATAAAGTTCAATAATAAGAGCTAAGTGTTTGGCTATAAGTCAAGTTATTAGAATCAAGTTATACAATAACTTGTCTCTTACTTTGCTATAAAAGGTTTCTCTTTCCTATCTCTCTTTACAACATTTACTATTTGTGTCCATTATTATCTAGGTTATCGTGTCCAGTTTGGTCCTGGTATAGGAGTCAAGCTCCACTCTTTCTCTTCTTTTTTTCCTCCCCATCAATTTTTATTTGATTATAAATCTATTATTATACTTGCTCTGATGAAAGGATGCATGCTGGTGTACCTTGAGCTGCGTGTGGTGGACTTGTGATTCGGACCTTTTTCCCGTTGAGCTTGGTCGCGGGCATGTGACGTGGGAAAAAAGGGTCAAAATGCAGCTGCTGGGGCACGGTGTTCCCACTTGACTGATAGGACTTGGCATGCCCGTTGGAACGACAGGGCTCACCCGCTCAGGGCTACTCCGTACATGGTCTGCGCTCGTGCCAACCAACTTCTACAAACTACTACGTAGGCTCTCTGTCCCTAAATGTTTGTCCCTAAAAATTCATATTTCCCTCACCGACATACTTTCTGGACAACGTATATAAAAGGACGAAGGGAGTACTGATGTGGAACATGAGATGCCTGCATTCTGCGTGCATCGACCCAAACTAGTTAGTGTAGACTGTAGAGTATAGTCGCATTTACTTGGCCATCCATAATCTGGAGATGCTTCTTGTAAGCACATGTTTAGGCGAAGGTTACTTGCTGTTACGCGTTGGGGCGCATCTGGTTCGTTCCCTCCCTAACTAACCCACTCGTGTTCAGACAGCAAAAGTCTTTTCATCAGAACATAACAGATACCCTCGCTCGTCAGTGCTCGCCGCCTAAACTCACACCTTTCACAACGTGCTGTGCTGGGCTGCGCTGAGCTTGCATTGCTCTCCAGTTCATATCTTTAGCGCAAGCAATTATTCGCAAGCCCACACTAATTCTGCCCAAATTCGATGTGACAGATCGGTCGATAAGCGAAAGGAGAACCCGGGTCAGTGCCATGCGCCCCAGAGCAGCAGAGCACATCCCACCCCACGTCGCCTTTTTGACTCCATTTGTCCTTCGTCTCCATGTCATCCCACATGCCCGTAACAGAAGGGAAACGATATCTTTTTGACCCACCCCATCGCCGGAAATTCATTTGGCTGGCAAACAGTATTAAGCAGACAATTTATTTGTCCCGGACGACGGACTAACTGAGCATCAGCGATGCATGCAGGATGCCGTAATGAGCTAAGAGATTGGAACCTCTGACGCTTGGACTGGAATGGAATGGAAGTACCGTCTCTGTTAAAAAGAATGCAATTTTCTAGGTTGATCAAATCAAGCTATCTTAATAAGTTGAAGGAGAGGCCGAAGGCTTAAGCCTTGAGGAGAAGTTAACGTATGGGGTCCGCATGTCAGCAAGTGGAGGGAGCATGGTAATGATATTTTGTGACATACGAGAAACAATAGCCTTTACTCATCTGCGTGTAGGTTCCACGCTGTCCAAAATATAGAAAATGGCACAATTCAAGCTAAAGAAGAATTATAGGTAAATAGTAATGGTATTTCTCCAACTTATAAATTGTAATAGTGCCAGTTAAAAAAACATCTAAATCTAATATAACCCAAAAAAACTTTAGAAAAACAACACTGTAACACTTTCGTTCTATTTAATAATTATAGTACAATCATGAAGTAGTTAGGCTAAAAAAATTCGTCTCACAAATTACAGACAAACTATATAATTAATTTTTTACCTATATTTAATGCTCCAGATATACGTTTAAAGATTCGATGTGACGAAAAATCTTGTAAAGTTTTAGAATTTTGAAGGCATTTAAACAAGGCCTAAGTATATGTTCAAATTCAACTCTAAATTGTTTGACTTAGAACAATTTTAGAATTGATGTCCTTTCAAAATGGAGAGACTAGTACCTACACCTATACATAGCGCGCGACTTGTTAGTTTTGAAAGGTTCCCGTTAAATTAGGTATCCGACACTTTTTTTTGTCCATGACCTAGAACGAAACCGGACCTTCTACCCTCTAAAATTAATCCTGAGCTGGAATGAGTGACAAGGACGGATTCACTCGTTCCTATCCTGACGTGTGGGACCCACACGTCAGCGAGCGGAGGGAGAGAGAGAACTGGCATGGTAATGGTATTTTGTGACATACGAGAATACAATAGCCTTTAGTCATCTGTGAGTAAGCCTAACGCTGTCGAAATATAGAAAATGCCACGATTCAGCTAAAGAAGAAATTCTAATGACATATTTTTAGATAGGTAAATAGTAATTATATTTCTCTAAACCTGTAAAACTACAATGGTATCAATTTTTTTTTAAAAAAAACATCTAAATCTAATATAAGTATAATTTGGTCAAATTCAACTCTAGATTGTTTGACTTAGAACAATTTTGAATTGCTGTCCTTTTAGAACGGAGAGACTAGTACCTGTACCTATACGTAGCGCGCGACTTGTGGTCACGATCCTACGGAATTAAGGGCGCCGAGCCAAAGTCTCTGAAAACTAGCTGCAGGCAGGCACGCACCCATCTGACCCGGCAGGGCGGCATGGGTAGAGACGAGGACACGCACACGTCGGGGGACGAGATCAGATCGACCTCGACCACCAGATACAGCGGCTGCTGCTGGTTTAGCATTTCACCGGCTACACGATGATCATCCGCCGGCGGCCGGCCCAAACACATCGATCACGGAACTGCATGAATGATGCTTGGCTCGTGAGCATGTGTGTCGATCGGTTAGGTCACCTTTTCCGGCTTCTTTTTCGGGAACGGTCGATCGATATGATCGGAGAGTGGGTAACCGGAGTGCGTGCAGGTGAGCGATGGTACGGCCAGCTGAGCAGATCACACGCACCCTATAATAAACCTTCATTGCAATGCAACTCCCGGGAGCAGCAATTATGCATGCTCTATCGCCACTGGCTGGCTAGCTGGCTGGCTGGCCGGTCACCCCACTAGTTGGCGCCGCTTTGGTGCTTGCTTGGATTGGATCCAACGTCCATCCATGCGTATGCGTGACCCCGTCGCCGGCAGTTGAGCGTAAATCTACACGTACGGTTACGGAGTACTCCTAGTATTTGGTTTAGATCTGAGTACCGACCTTCGATCAGATGGACGGAGGATGAGTTGCAATGAATAATTGGGCCTTGCTTGGTTTTTGGTGGTGTAGTGTAGTAGTAGCTCGCATCGCATGCGAGGACTCCTGCCGGTCGGCGGCGGCAATCATGCAAGGCAACACGCAAGGCGCGCCGCCCGTGTCGCGCGAATCATGCCACGGCTTGCATTGGCTACCACCATGCATCCAGGAACAGTATCGATTCCAGTACTAAAAAATACTCACCCCCTCTCACAGCGCAAGTTCTGCAGCCGGCAATGATGCGCGGTACGGTGGCACATCACTTTGTACGTACACCGCCAGTCTCCTGCATTGGTGTGGTTGTGGCTGTCAGTATTGCCGCGGAACGGAATTATGCAACTGATCTCCATCATCCATCCATGGCGTGCCCCCCTTGCTTAATTAGCTATGCCTCGGCCGTATCATTGCCGCAACAAGGCATGGCCAGCAGCAACCTACGCACGCAATGACTACAGGATGGCAGCTGTTAGTTAGAGTGTTAGACCACTGTTACAGTAGCAGCAGCATCTGGGTCTGGTCTGGGGGTTCAATTCCTGAACATGGTCTCTGGCAGCTGTGATGTTCTCTACGCGGACATGCATGATGATTGCGACGGCTGTAGAGAACAAGCAGGAAAGGAGAGGGGGAAAAGGCACATGCCGATGGATGGATGGATGGGAGAGATACGCGCACCGGGGCACCGCCGGATGAGTCCAGTTCATCATCCGCGAAAGCGGTGTTTTAACATGGCAGCGGGGCAGATGATGATGCATGTGATGGCCAAACGACAATTCACATGCCGTCGCTCGACGCCGACGGATCCGTCTGGACTCTGGTAGCCATGCCCCGATTTGTCAACCTGACGTATAGTGTTCTTGGTGCTGATCGATCAGCGTGCCAGGTTTTCAACGGTACGGTTAACAGAGTGTCCGGAAGTGCTCTAACCTATCAGCCTCTTTCGACTTTGGGTAAAGAGGCTGGAAACAGCTAGCAGGTACCCGAGGTACACAAGGTAGTGACAACTTCAAATTAGTGCATGTTTATATCTTGGATGTAAAATTTTTTGGTGTCATGTCGGATATCATATGAATATTTGATACTAATAAAAAAGAGAAAAATGCATTGGCTCAAGGTATTATCTTGGTCACTGAGCCTTTAAGTGATATCCGCATGTCCCTAAACTTAGCAGATAGTGTCATCTAGGTCCCTAAACTTTTAAGATGATCATCGTAGGTCTCTAAACTTGGTCGACAGCGTCATCTTGATCCAAATATGATCTAACCCACTCTATAAGCTGGCATGATAGACTGATTATACCTTAGACATGGATCCAAAATATATCAATTAAATAATTACTATTTATATAATATTTATCATTAAAATTATAAATTATGTAACTTAATTTACATCAGCAAAAATAAATTGAAGTATTAAAATAATTTAAACAATAATAAAATTATATTTAAACTAAAATATAAAAAATACTAAAGCTAATTTAAAATTTATGCACCATTAATAGTATTAAAATAATATTAAAGTTACCTATAGTGTTTACAAAATTCTCATTAAAAAGTTACTTCTAATTTTAATACTATAGCTATATTTTAATATTATTTTAATAATAATTCTATATAAATGCAAAATATCAGTTTTAGTAGTAGATAAATATTAGTTTAGTTTAAATTTTATTTGAGTATTTTTTTGTATTTAATAATATCTTTATTGTTGTAAATTATTTTAATATTTCAATTTATTTTTGCTGATGTAAATTATTTATAGAATTTATAATTTAATAATAAATATTATATAAATACTAATTAATTAATTGACATATTTTGGATCACGTCTAACGTATAGTCAATGTGCCATGACAGCTTATAGAATGAGTTAGGCTGACTGCAGCGGGTATTGGGAACCAAATACTGCATGAGCGTGTACAACAAAATAGCCTGCAGCGGACACGCTAAAAGGGTGTGGTATCCAAGCGTGCGGGCGTGCGTACGCTACTCCTGGAGTACCCTAGAAGGGTGTGCGGCATGCGCTCGCAGGCCCACGCATCCTCGTGCTACGCGCAGCTACTAATTCAACTAACTAAAAAAATATTATAACTTACAAACCAAAAAATTAAATTAAATTTTGTTTACACCATTAAATTTGTATGATTAAATACTTCAAAATAAGATCTCATATGAATATATTTATATAAAGTGATAAATAGACCCCACTATTGGTAGTGATATAAAGTATGAAAAAAAGGATGATGAGTGTGTGAAAGGTCCTTATGTGATTTTGGTAATTAAGTTACAACTTAGGTGAACTAATATGTGTTCAAGTGATATATACATAGAAGATTAGTTCACATATGATTATGTGATGAAGGAGTTTATTGTACATGAGACATGACATGGAGTCATGTGATCAAGGTGGAGAAGATCAAGATGATGCTTGACTTGATGGACCGGTTGCAAGTGTGAAGGGCAAGTGAGTGATGCTTGGCGCCGATGGACCAACGCAACGGTGAAGAGCAAGTGAGATCAAGATCGATGAACCAATACAGTCACGTGATGATATGAAGTGAATCATATCTTTTGGTGATAGGTTGGTGCATGTGTTGCATCAAAATTGGAGAAGGAGATGTAATGGAATGCGCAAGGCAAAGGTATAATTGTAGGGCATTTCATTTTACCGGTCATTAGTGTGTAGAGAAGTGTATGACCAAGTTTAGGATTGAAAGTGCAATCAAGCCCTAAAGTGAGTTTTAGTGACTTGACAACATAATTAGAGAACTAATGAGACTCTTCAAGTTGACACGCAGGTTAAAAGTTAAGGAGATTGATGAACAGGTTGGCGGACCCCTCTAATTACAAAAGTGTATGACAACAAGCTCAATAGGACTTTATTTCATTTATATTTTGAAATTAAGTTAGGAATGTTGTACTATTAAGAGGGATTCAACACGCATGCCAACAAGTGAACCAAATACATACACCTCCACATATACCTTAGGCAAAACAGTCATCAATTTCTTTCTCACACCTTTGTTGTTCTTGCCAAGCCGACAGTGTCGGGCCTAGGGCCGGCAGTGCCGTGCAGTCCGGCACTGCCGCGCCTATGACCGGCACTGCCGCGATTTGTTTTCTGCCCGTTGGCAGTGAGGGGGTATAACCTTATCCTCTCACACCCCCAACGGTCATCTATTCCATTCACTCAGTTTCATCTCGTAGAAACAGAAAAGAGAAGCTCTCCTTGCTCCCCTTTCTCCCTTGGAAGCTCCCACACTCTCCTCCATTGATTTCCACTCAAATCTTGAGAGTTTGAGCCTCCAAGCTTCAGCGGAAGCTTCTCCCTCGGATCTTCAACTCTTACAAGCATTTGGTTCGTGTGATGGTCGGCGGTTTGGGTTTGTTACTCTTGGAGCTTTGCTCCTAGCCGGCTAGGCATCGCCCTTGAGCTTGCCAACTTCGTGTGGCAGCCTAGGGAGGTTTGTAACACCACCACATTGCTAATACATTACCCCTCATCTCAAGAGTTCACTCTCTTGACTTGAGATCGAGGAAAGAGTAAGCCTTTGTGGTGAGCTTGAGCCTTGTGTGGCGCACCTCAACAACGTCGACGTAGGCAAGCCTTAGTGGCAAGCTGAAAGCCCAAGTTTGATTTTGGATAATTGATGAAACCTATGGACTAACCTTTCTACTAAGTGAATGATCTAGATAGGGTAATCCACCTTGACATGTGAAGCTAGATGAAAGATCATGGTGCATTGATCAAGGGCTACATGGCTAAGGAAAAGAATAAAGAGAAAAACAAAATGGGCTCAAAGTAAAGGTATATCATAGGGTCATTTTTGGTTTAGTGATCAAGACACTATAGAGAGTGTGATCACATTTAGGATAGATAGCCGTACTATCAAGAAGGGAAAATTCGTATCATTTGCGGTTATCAAGTGCTACTAGGTGTTGTCATTCATGCATGTGCATTAATCAACCTAGTAACATAGCCTTGCTTAAAAGTCATAAAATATATGCTAAACATCTGCTCTAAGGAAGTACCATAAGTGTTTGGCACAATGGAGCAAGGTTGGAAAAGAAAAAAACAAGGAATGAGCAAAACAGGGGCGACGGACGCTGGCTCTAGGCGTCGGACGTGTTCGACGAATACACCTCAGCCCAGGCACCTTCAGACAAAGCGACAGACGCTCTCTGCCCAGGAGCGTCTGTCGACAAGGCGACAAACGCGTCCGTCGGTTTTGGAAGCTCTCTGGATGCTCTCTGCTCACGTGACGGACGATATCAACGGATGCTGAAGAAATGGCGATGGACGCTGGACCTTTTTCAGACGAGCGTCTGATGAACTGAGGAACTCACTGACACAAGCGACGGACGCTGCCGAGCATCCGACGACAAGGTGACAGACGCGTCCCAACGGCTTCAGGAGCTCTCTGGATACTCGCTGCATACGCGACGGGTGCCGGCGACGGAGCGTCTGACGCCAACTTGAAGAGCTTCCGACGCCGACGACACAGGCAATAACGGCTAGTTTTTGAGGTGTGGCTATAAAAAGGCTTGTGGCCGGTTGGAGCTCTCTCTCTTGGACTCTTTACTTGCCATACACTCTTGTGAGCTCTCAAACACCTCTCCCACTCATCTCTTTGATCCTTTGCTCATTCCAAAAGAGATAGAGTGCATCCAAGTGCATTGCTTAGTGATTTGCATCTAGAAGCACTTGGTGATCGTTCTTGCTGCGAATTTTCTTGTTATTCTTGGTGTTTGCCAACACCTAGACGACTTGGAGCAAGGAGGAGTCAACATGAGTTGGTGATTGTTTGTGGTTGATCTCCGTGATTGTGATAGGGCTTGTACCCACCTCGGCGGAGCGCCAATGGGTAACTCTAGTAAATTGCTCGTGTCATTGAGTTACTCTCAATTGGGTGGATTCTTGTGACGCCCGGGTAGTGGGCTAGGCTTGTGATTGCCTATTAGCCACCGAATCACCATTTGAGTAGTCGACACAACGGGGACTAGCTTGGTGGCAACCAAGTGAACCTTGGGAGAAAAATAATTGTGTCATCTTGTCTCCCGGCTACTCTTTGGTATTTGTTGATGGTAATTACGAGCTATTTTGTCACCATCAAAATACCATCAACATCCTCATATTTAAAGGAAAACAAGAATAACATTAACATAATTTACCCAATAACTAGTTCCACATGTCCCATGACTATTTGAGTGTAGGTAATGACAAATGGGGACTTTTGGGAGACAGTGGGCTCACTTAGGGGGTCGGCCCACAACCCTGTGGGGCCACTAGGCCTCCCAAGCCCCCATGATCCATGTAACACCCTCCAGAGCACTTTCTACCCCTTGGATCCAAGTGTGTTTCCTCCCAACGGTTCAGATTTGCATCACAAGGATCCTTGGGCCCACATCAAGGATATCAGCGAGATAAACATCCCAGAACAAACACCCACTAAAGATGACAAGTGGGACCAGCATACAGGAGGCAGAGGTGGGCCAGGGATCCCATAGGGGGGTGGTCGGCCGACCACCCTGTGGGGCCACCAGGCCACCCACATGCCCCCTGTGCTGTGGGGACACGTCCTGGAGGAAGTGGCAGGGCCCACCTATCATGGGGTGGTCGGCCGACCACACCCATGTGCCCAAAATATGCTCCAAGCCCCCCACCTCCTTCCTGTATGCCGCCATGCATCCACCTGATCTGCACCGTTGATCTAAGTTAGTTCTAATGACAGTTTGATTCTACGGTGGCTGATGGAGGTGACGCGGATCGCTGACGTGGCACTAGACTCAACCTCTAGCTATAATTAGACCCCTAGAGCTCCCTTATCATTCATGCCTCATTGGAGAAACACTACTCCTTAGTCTCTTAGCGGAGCTCTCTAGTGTGTTATGCCTGCTGGAGGGGAGTGAAGGAAGTCTTCTGGAGAAAGCCTCGGCTTGTCGGGAATCTTCTCTAGAGTTCTTCCTCGGCGGATGCGAGTCTCTTGTAAGTTCAGCTCTTGTAAGTGACTTCTTTGAGTTCTTTATAGCATTTAGTATTCTAAATCTGGTTTAGCTGTTATACATCTTTTCGTGCTTGTTTATCGCTTTACTTTGAGTAGAGTGCTTTAGCCTTAACTTGGGGTTAGAGTAGTAAGAATAGTGTAGACGTGGTGTCTAGACTAGATCTTACCTTTGTAAACCGCTTATCACACGGATTGTTTGTGGATGCTAGTAGAAGGTGATAGCTCTATCTAGTCTTCGTATTCCACCATGTGTGTCAGATAAGTTCTTAAAAGGTAGGGCCTCAATACAACTTGATGGCGCGGTCCGGTTAGAGTTTTGTCCTTTTTCTGATCTATCCCATCGCCCCTTGCAAGAGAAGGGCTGATAAAGCCAGTATAACCAGCTATACCTTGTTAGATATCTTTGCTATATCAAACCTCTCAACCCAGTTATCAGTCTCCCTTGATCCATCATAGGACATATCCATAATCCTAGTTAACTCACTTCTCATTCCCCGTGGAATACGATACCTTGGAATACTCCTAGGTGAAGTACTACAACGGTATAATCTGTGCGCTTGAGGATTTATCCAATAGTCATAAGAAATACCAACAATATTCTTGTGATTGATTCTTCATATTGTCATCCCTACTTCACAAGACATCGGTATAACAATCACCTCTATCCTTTGCATTTACTTTCTTGCTTATCTTGTCTAGTTAGCTTGCTAGTTAGTTCCTTTTGTTAGTTGTTCTTGCTTGCTTGAGCTAAGTGCCTTAGGTTCTTGCTGTTGACACCTCTTAAGTATTAATTCTAAGTGTCAACTAAGCAGAAGAAAGAATATATTTGCAACATACCACCTAGACATAGGATTTTAACTGACAGAATTCCACGAGTTTTGGCGTTTATCTATTTCTGGAGGAAGACAACTGCAAAAGAGCAAAACAGCCCCACAAGTAAGGATTACATAGACGCATAACACCTCCGTATGAAAAAGACTAATCTAGAAGACTCCAAAACCACCCCCGAGGAAGGAGGGGCCCACCTGTCAGCAGGGTAGGGTGGGCGCCCTCCCCCCTAGGGCGGCCGCCCAAGGCCAGTGGCCAATCATGGCCCACTTCATGGATTAGGGTTCCACCGCCTTTGAGGTTTAATCTAAACCCTCCATTAAGGTCGGTTTGATCCGACGGCTGACGATCATTTGAGGGGGCTATATAAGGAGGACCCCTACCCCCTGGCTAAAGGCAATCCATAATCCATTATTCATTTGCATATTTTTCAGAGAGGATTCGCTAGAGAAGATCCCTCACGGGTCTATTCTCTAGGGCTTAGCATACATGTGAGATTAGAGTTTACTCTTCTAGATTGAGAGAGTTAGAGTGGAGGTGTGGATTGGAGGAAGCCCAGCTTGTCGGTGTCTCCTCTCCAGTTTGTATCGACGGGATCAAGACTCCTAACCCGAGGCTTGTTCCTAGGATTTCTTCGGTAATTCGACTTCTAATTCTAGTAATTTCCCTGTTTATTATTCTTTGGTTTGTGAGTTTACTTTATTCTCTTCGCGTAGAGAGTAGGTTAATCATATTTAGCGTAAACGTGGTGTTTGGGCTAGGATACTCATACATATACCCTATCTAGCCGGATCTGTGGTAGTATCTCGGAAAGTGACAATTCTGTAGATACCTTTGGAATCCACAATCCCGTTAGAAGGACCGATAGGGTTTCATAGGCCGCGTTTTAAGCATCGTCTGAGGTGTCTCTTCTCATGACGGTTCTCCCCAATAGAATTGTCGGTGTTATGACCTATGGGTCAAGACCACCGGCTAGTAAATTTGTATATTGCGTGCTCCCTCTCCCAGATGTGATGCAAGAAGGACACAAGATTTATCCTGGTTCGGGCAAAGAAGGCCCTACGTCCAGCGGGGGAGGATAGATTGTATTATCTTGCACCGAAGTGCTCGTACAGGGGGGGTACAAGCTGGTTTACACGGGGTTGCCCAGAATGAGCTGAAGCCTAAGGCTAGCAGGGCTATCCTAGGCGGTCGGTTGGTTGCTCGAGGGGTCGACCAAGTGACGGGGTGTGTGGAGTGTGAGGATCAGAGCCGATGTCTGAATGCGAAGTGTCCGAGCGAATGTGGGTTTTTTTGCGAGAGTCGCCCGAAAAGGGTCCTCTTTCTTCTATCTTGACGTCCCCTTTTATAGACCAAGGGGAGGCCCGAGGGTACAGGGTCCTAAACTGTTGTAGCATGGGAGGCGTGTCCGCGGCATAGTGTTGGCGAAGGGACGTCGATCACTGTGACGGCATGGCCTTCCCATTCTTCCGATGCTCCGGGGCATGGTGACAGTAGACTAGACGTTGCGGCACGTCGCGGCACAGTAGGGTCGTCGTTCTGTAAGCGGGTGTGAGTCCCACAGTTGAAGCGGGACGGGGCGGATGGGACGGGCCCCATACCAGAGTGGTTGGAGGTAGGGGTCGAGCCCCCCGGTCAAGGGGAGGGGTCGAGACCCGCGTGGCCTTGTCGTATCCCTGAAGACGTCATCGAGGACCGTCCTGTTCACGTCTCGAGGGGTGCCTCCGGAGTCCGTACCCGCGACGTGGTTACAGCGGTAGCACAGTCGACGGAGGTACAGGGCATGGCGGTGAGTTGGTGGATTTGATTGCGGTCGTGGGCGCCCATGGCGTTAGGCGGATTCCCTTTAACCCATACCGGGAGCAGTCGGGCTGATCGAACTTCCCGTCCGGGGGTCGTTTGTTCGACCCCTTTCCGTCAGTTAGAGTAGAGGCGGAGTCGGAGAGGTCGAGGTAGAGGTGGAGGGATCGTTCGTTCGACCCCTAGTCCGTCATTCAGTGTCGAGGTAGAGGCGGAGGGGTCGTTCGTTCGACCCCTGGTCCGTCATTCGGCGTCGAGGTAGAGGCGGAGGGGTCGTTCGTTTGACCCCTGGTCCGTCATTCGGCGTTGAGGTAGAGGCGGAGGGGTCCTTCGTTCGACCCCTGGTCCGTCATTCGGCGTCGAGGTAGAGGCGGAGGGGGCGTTCGTTCGACCCCTGGTCCGTCATTTTTCCAGAAGCAGGCTGGCCCACGACTGGTCGCTATCGCCGGTGCAGGGGGCCTTCGTGTGATAGGCCCTTCTTTGCTGACTTGAGCGGTCGGTTGGTTCCTGTCTTTAAAATGGTTGCTATGTTAAGCGTTAAATTATCGAAGGGTTTAGGGTACCCCTTACCTTTGTACCTGACAAGAATAATAGATCATATCTTATATAGACTAGAACGAGACTACAGTTGCGATCTTCTCTAATCGCTTATATCAAGATCACCTTGTTTGTAGCCTAAGGGTTACTAGCATAGATTTAGTTAGTCAGATGCACCCTTTCTCCCTGCAGAAAAACAAATAACGATACTCTAGACTATCTCCCGGGTGAAGTGCTCACCGGTATCCGTGCGCTTGCGGATTACTTCCTAGTGATTTCTCTGTCTACGTTAACAAATATCAAGACTTGCTATTGTGTGTAGGCACTTAGTTAACTAGAATCGCTTGGATAGGTGGCTTTGCACCCCTAGTAGAGCTAGAGAAAAAAGCTTCGCTTAAGTGTCATCTAACCTTTTGCTCTAGTGGTTTGTAGAATTTTTATAGGCTATTCACCCCCCTCTAGCCATCTAGGACCTTTCACAAGCTAAACCACAAGATAAATCCTTACGTCATCTTGTGATTGCTCTTTACTTTGATATATATTGCTCTCAAGTTGGTTTCTAGGGTTTGGTCCCGATCTACGCGTTGGAAGTGTTCCCACCACTTTCAAGTGGTGCTGCAGGTTCTGTACACTTCTAGGAAGGTTCTGATTCAAGTAGTTTTCTCATATTCTCTTTAGTTTTTGAATTGTGCTCAGTTCTATCCAGCTGACCAGTACTGCCGCTTCAGAGAGCAGCAGTGCCGGGCTAAAGAGCGCCAGTGCCGCGCCTGTGAATAACAGTGCACTCGAGTTTGATTTTAAACAGGCCTATTCACCCCCTCTAGGCTTAGAAGGTCCTTACAAGGATAGATAGTCGTACTGTCAAGAGGGGCAAACTTATTTGCATATCGGTCATCTAGTGCCACTTGAGCGATCTAACATTGCGATGTATTAGGATCGAGTGGCGTGGTAAGAGCAAGTGAAAAATGCTTTGAAAAATGATTGTGAAAATGCTAAGACACATGCACAAGGTGGTGAACACATTCGTGTTAGCACTTGAGAAGCAAAGGAGAAGGAGGCAGCTCGGTTTGGCTTGGGAATGAGCTTCGGACGCTGGTCCGGACTAAGGCTTGAGCGTCCGGAAGCTAACCCTAGGCGTGCCTGTTCGGGAACAGTGGGTCCAGACGGTGGCTTTGGTCTAGAGGTGTGCTCCAGACACGCGTCCGGAGTAGCGGTTCTCTCTATTGTCTCTGGTCGAGGAGTCCGGACGGTGAACTCCGGACGCGGCGTCCGAAGGTTTTTGGTCTCTGGACTCTCTCGGTAATGAGGTCCGGACACGAGGTGTTGGTCCAGAGTGGAGTCCGGACATGCATCCGGAGACGCATGTCAACGTGAGGCGAACGCGCCAACGGGAGGATTCAAACGGCTAGGTGTCCGAACGCGCACGCGTTGGTCCGGACACCCCGTGCACTTGCATTCGGAGGTGCGTCCGAAGGTGCACAGAGAGTGGGGAAAACAGCTAGTTTCTTCCCCACTCTATAAATAGACTTGGTGGTCGGCCAAGGCTTGTTGCTAAGCACCCTTTGGCCTTAGTGGCTTGTGTAGGAGTTCTTGGGAGCCCTCTAACTCACATACACTTGATAGTGATCATTCGATTGTGTGAGAGAGTGTTTTTAGTGCGTTGCATTACGAGTTTGCATCAAGTGGCACTAGGTGATCGTGTTGCAAGCCGGTGGTGCTTGTTACTCTTGGAGGTTGCCACCTGTTGACACAAAATATGGCGCACTGTGCCTCACACACAGCAAGCCGGAAAGCGTGGCTTCAATCGGGTGCCCGGGTGTTTCGAAATCCGAAAACGTGCCAGTCAGTTTGACCTGAAACTAACAAGGGATAAAAATCATTAGATACAAAACTGGAACATGTTGGGTGAGACCAGACAATTCCATATATACGGCCCTGAAGCCACTTACGACGACATACAACTATAGAAGCTGTCTGCCAACAAGTCTTATAGATCATTCGGCTAAAACAAACATAAAGTACGTAAAGCGTTGATTGTCGAACGTGCATGCATGAGAAAAGTATGTTTGGATGAATCATAAATCAACTACGAATTAAAGAGTAACCAAGCTCAGCAATCCAACCGAGTCGAGATCCATGGTGAAGGAACATGTAATGCAAACGTGATCAAACTAATCTAAAGCTTGTATTTACCGCACGATACCTAACCTTATCAAAGCTGGAACGTGCTTAACATGCACGAACCCACAACACGTAGCAATCTAGATTAGACTAATTCGGCTATTATGAATGTAAGATCTATTTGTAGAGACAACATGAAAGAAATAACTGTTAAAGCATAAATAGATCTACAAGAAAGAATAGAGCCGAACCGTATCAATCGAGATTGGGCAAAAGAGTGTTACAAATATATGAAATATATAAAACATGCAACATGTGATAACTTAGTGAACCTACTAGATCTTGCCAAATCTAATAAAGCCAATAACTATCTTGCTTTTGCTAAGCATATCGAGCAAACGCCTGCCGCACGGTATCTACTCGTAAACGAAACATAAGCGAAGACTTCTTGATTGTCAAGCAAGGATCCACCGCACGATCATTGACAACAAACAAGACTACTTGCATCAACGTCTAAATCCACCGCATGATACTAGATATGATAACAAGGTTGTCGGGACTTACGGAGGTCGACGGATCGATGACTCCTCTCGAAGAACTCGACGACACGACAAAAGACTCGAAGTTGGCATGGGGCCAGTTGTATTGATTTGGTTGTGAACTCTTTTACAATGGCCAAGGGTTTATATTTATACCCTGGTCATGATATGAGTCCTAAAAGGACACAATTACAAAATATTAAAGGAAAAAACATGACATCTTTGACTTTAATTTCCTTCGGAGTCTTTATTGCCTTAATTGTCGCGATCTTTGTTGCCCGATCAGCTCTTGCTTGCCGTTTTTGTTGCTTCTTAAACGAAAAACCGCCCTTTCTCAGAATAGCCGACCGCACGATCATTTGCCGAACCTTTGGAAATTAGCCGACCGTAACGGATATTTGCCGAATGCTTTGGAAATTAGCCGACCTCACGGACACTTACCGAATGCTCTGAACACCCATCTCTATAAACTTACTGCACAATGGCCCATCTGTCATCTTTCTAAACGTACCAACATTCAGTGTCAACACCACCTCCTAGACGACTTGGTGATCGTGGCTCCGTCGAAGCCTGTAAGAAGATTGTGCGGTGCTCCGGAGAAGTGCTTTGTGAGGGGTATTGTGCTCGCCCCGTGGGAGATCACGAAGAGCAACTCTAGTTGTGAGTATCGTTGAGTGCACTCATCTTTGTGTTGGTTAGGCGGCAACCCTTGAGGAGGCTAGGCGAGTGAGGCCTGTAAAAAGTCGTAAACCTCCAAGTGAGTGAGCCGATACAACAGGGACTAGCTTGATGGCGACCAAGTGAACCTCGGGAGGAAAATCACTGTGTCAACCTTGTACATATTCTCGGTGGTTTGCATTCTCCAAATCACTAGCTTGTATTTACTTATTCATACTTGTGCTAGTGTTTGTTTGTTGCTCTTGTAACTAGTTTAGCTTGTGTAGCTTGCTTAGTTATCTTCTAGCTTGTGTAGCATAGAAGTAGCTCTTGAGTGGCTAATTGGCTTGAGTAGCCTTGTTAGTCACATTGCTTAGTTTGTGTAGCTAAGTAAGTTGAGCTTTCTAGTTGGCTTGTGTAGTCTTGCTAGAGAGCATTGCTAGTGAGCTTAGGTGCTTTGTGCTTTGCTTACTAGTATGTGTAGGAGCTCCCGGTTTGCTTAGAGTACTAGTTGCTTAGGTTTGTGTGACCTTGCAACCTAGACTTGTTTAGGTGAGCTTTCTAGCCCGACACTTTAGTTAGCATAATAGATATCTTTGCTAGGTGCTTGAGTAATAGATAGAGGGGTGTAGTCTTGGCTAGACCGATAGTTTTAATTCCGCATTTGTTTCGGTTAGTCACTGCACGTAAGTTTTAGAAAGGACTATTCACCCCCCTCTAGTCCGCCATCTCGACCCTTCAGTCTGGAAGAAAGATGTATAGAGGAAAGAATCTTGATGACTAGGACAGATAGAGGAAGAATTTAGAGGATGATGAGTGCGGAGAGTCTTACACCTTATTTGGACTGAAATGACACTATCGACCAAGTTTAGGGACCTACGGTGATCACCTTGAAAGTTTAGGGACCTAGATGACACCTTTTTGCCAAATTTAGGGAACTACGGTAAACAACTTGAAAGTTTAGGGACCTAAATGATACCATCTGCCAAGTTTAGAGATCCGTAGATATCTCTTTGAGAGTTCAGAGACCTAGATGACACCTTAAGCCAAATTCAGTGACCGTAGGTGCATTTTGCTCAATAAAAACACTATCACAAAACAGAATACCCAAGGAAAGGTGCAAAACAGTCAAGAAAATCACTCCTGATGACTAGCACTCAATGAAATACCAACAATGGTAGAGAGTCGGGGAAATACCTACTATCTTGAGGGTCGGCCACCACAAATTAATTCCTTGAGGGTTGAGATGCCAATAAAATAAATAAGTGGTCAGATTTTTAACATTGCCAACAGTGGCAGAGCCACAGCCCGGCCACCCCGGGCGGCAGGGCCGAGCTCATCGCCAAATTTTAAAAGCATTTTCTTTTATATTCAAGTAAAATTTTACAATTTTATAGCTAAATATTTTTACATAATTTCAAAAACATGTCATTGGAGCTTTTTATTCTATAAAATGCAATGTCTAACGAATTAGAATACAATAAGCTTAATATATCGGTGGTTAAGAACAATATGACTATAAACTGAAATTTGAGGGTTTGCACCCAAGAAAACTTGGACTTCTTTGGCGGTTTCTAGTTACACCTAAGTAAATTTGAATTACCTTGGTAGTTCCAACTAGCACTCAAGGAAAATATGAAATTAATTTGGTAGTTTTTGTTAGCAATCAAGAATATGCATTTTGTTGAGGGTTTCGTATGACCCCCAAGTTAATGATATATCGGAGGTTCAATTTTGCCCATAAAGGAAATTGCTAGCCCCCAAGGATATTCGATTTTCTGGTAGTCAAATAAATTATAGAATTTGTATGTAAACCGTGAGACGGATTTATTAAGTATAATTAATTCATCATTAGCATATATGTTACTATAACAATTAACAATTAGTATCTAATCAGGGACTAATTAGAATTAAAAGATTTATCTCCCAAAATACACGCAAACAATGCAATTAGTTACTTTTTTTATCTATAATTAATACTTTATGTATGTGTCTAAACATTCAATGCTATAGGAGGTAAAGTTTTTGGATGGATCTAAACATGGCCTTAGCTGAGGTCACAGCTCCGGTGCAATGTACTATAACTACAGTCTGACAACCAAGATGTGATCTTTCTAGGAGCTCCCTCTATTTTTAGATAATTGTCATAAGTTTGGCTCGATTAGTAGAAAATTCATATAACATTTGTATCTCCAAATAAACTTATTAAAAAGTTGGATTCAAATATCTTTCTAATTATACTGATTATGTATCATAAATATTAATATTTTTAAATTTATTTTAGTTGAAGTTGTTTTTTGAAAATCCCAAAATAATGAAATATAAGGACGATATGATACTTTTTTTAAGAGTTAAACTTCATAATATTTGGTCCACGGTTAGGACATCTATTTGGTTGGCATCTAACCGCTCCATAGGACTTTATACGCAATTGGGGCCATCGTTTGTTGTAGGGTGTTTTTGGATTGTGCTGTCAACTTACCACATCTGAAGTGCTGCTCGCCCAAGTTGCGGTGGCAAATAAGTGACCATATGGTACTCCTACCGATCATTTTTTTTTTCAAGTTTGATTAAATTTAAAGAAAAATGCTAGAAAATTTGTATCTCCAAATAAGTTTATTATAAAAAATAATTCAACCACTAACAATACTAATTATGTACTATAAATAGAAATACTTTTTATATATTTATTCAAAATTTAAAGCATTTGACTTTGAACGACATTTATTTTGAGGTGAAAGAAAGTAAATATAAAATTTCCAATATTTGTAGTACATAATCAATATTATTAGATATACTGTTGAATATATTTTTATAATAAATTTATTTAAAAATACAAATATAGTCAAATTTAATAAATTTGATCAGCACAATCGTAATGATATTTGTTTTGGGGCGGAAGTAGCACCTGTATGCAATCTCAGCAGGCGAAGTTGCTCTCTGCATTGTCGTCGTCTCGTCGCCACAGGTTCCTGGGTAGGTGGTCGTTGCCTCTTGCTCTTGCATTGAATTTATTGCTAGAGCCTCAAAGACCTACTGTAGTACCCGTCGGCGTCGGCTACCGAAGCATTGAATAATGGCGAATCGACGATACTCCAACGCAGCAAAAGGATGCTCGTCCTCCATGCCATGCGTCCAGCCTCAGAGGGCCCTGCCCCTTGTCCCGTGCTCCTCGTTTCTTGAGAGCAGCATGATAATTTTAATCCACTCCACTGCGTTACTTCCGGTGGGTGTTCTCACGTTGCCGGCAAGGCTCGAAGAAGACGTGAGCACTCCGCACTGCACTGCACTGCACTGCAGAGGTCGAGCTCGACAGACCCGTGAACGAATGACTGCAGGAGTGCAGGGCGGGACAAGTGGCAATGTTGAATTTCTTTTTCAATTGCCGAGCCCCGAGCGCGTGAGAATGGGCGCGCCACGCTACATGCTCGTGGAACAGACACTTGCTGTTTCCTCGTTTCTCCGGGAAAGCAGGGAGTAGTTGTTCGAAATGGTCAATGGAGGCACGAATGCGAGCGAGACCGAGAGGGTGCTTTGCCATGGCCGCCACGGAGTTCTTTGCGCTTGCACTGCGCCGGGGTAAGGGACCATAGGTCCATAGGCCAAGCTAATGAATAGTAGTATACTACCATTATATTAGTCGATGGCGGCCATTTACATGGCTTATCATGTTGTACAGTAGTAGTATATGGAAGTGTATAAACATAATAATAGCATGCGAAAAGCTGTTGCTTTGACTTTACCCAAACATCCCCAATTATGCGGCCCGACGAAATGACGACAGACAAAATGTTCTATCTGGCCGGATGAAATGATCCGCAAAGGCCAAGCATGCAAGTACCCAAGAGCAAGGCCGGCGGGCGCGATGCTTGCCGTAGATTGGGGCGGGGGCATCCCGTCCCGAGAGGCATTTTTCTCCGTTGGGCGGGCCCAGGTGACACGCACCAACTGGCCGTGATTCAAGGTGCGTCTGCCCGCAGCAAGGAGCGGATCAAGCAATGGCCTCTTTGCGCTCTTTGCTTTATTAATTAATGGGCCTGGTGCGTGCCGATGATGCCCTGGAATCTTTAGGCGGCCCACACGGCAGCGGAAGAATGGAGTGAGAGCCAGCCTGTTTGGTCCGAGAGATCGATCGAGAGCAAACAGCAAAGTGGGGAACAGAACAAATCGACGGCCGAGAGACGAGACGAGCGCAGAGAGAGAACCGGGCCGAGACCGAGATCCGGTTGTCGCCGCCGGCGTCAGGGTCCACCACTAACGGTCCCCTTTTTAGGGGCGGGCGCCTGCTGCGTCTGGGGCGTGGGACCTTTACCCTGTGCCCCACTCTAACGAGAAAAACTGTCTCAACGCACGCCACCCGCTGCCTCCACTCCAACCCGTCAGACCGACCCACCAGTAAAGCGCACGCAGCCTTGCTGCGCGCAGGTAGAATACAGTCGTAGTAAAAGTAAAGACATGACATGCCTGCGTGCAGCATGCAACCTCTGCGCTCATGCTTGCTATTGCTAGTGCATCGTATTTATGGCGGTGGTGAGGTGAGGTGGTCTCGCTGCTCCGGCGAATAATAAATTTTGGCATCGGTGGCCGGCGGTCGGTGCACGGCCCTACGGCCTCCCCCCGGCGGTGATCTGGATAGTTCCCTTCAAGTGTGTACGTGTCAGCTTGGCTTTGGAGAATTATATATGCCTCTCCTATACTGACGTGTAGCAGCGAGGGGAAATGGATCTCCCGGGCTTTTTAATTTTATAGACACTCCAGTAGTAGTCGTCCAATCCGCAGCTAACACTGATCAGTTTCTCTGGACACTCTCTGGAGTAGATTAATCTCCAGGCAATGGTCAAGCATGTCGTGAAGGGCCGGATAACCTAGTGCGTTCAGAAAGAAGTGAATGAAGAAACAAAAGGGTATTGTGTGAACGGGGGGGGGGGTCCTCTGCGCACACGGCACGTGAGTGCACGTTCGCGGGAATCTTAAAACTTGCATACACGCATGTAACGCGGAGATTGATTGCTGGCAGCGGGCATAGGTCGCGTATTTTTTGCAGGCGGTGTTTCGCTGACAGCGAGGTCCACCACCACGCCTGGGGCCTGGGGCCCCCTTCTTATCCGAACCGGTGGAAGAAAATGCGAGCCGTTGCGCCGACGGACACGTAGCCGGAACGGATAGGAGAGGCTCGCAGCGCGCGGGGCCTCACACGTCGGAAACGCGATGGATCATGGATGGGGTCCGGACTGGGACGGGGACGGGGGGATCTCCCGCCGCGGCAGGCCGGCAGCACCGCTGCGCACGTACGGTCACATGGGCACCGGCGTGGCGGGGCGGCGGCATGTGGTTCCGCTCCGGTGCTCCGCCTTTCCTTTCCTTGCCGCCGCGCCCGCGATGAAGGCGATGCCGAGCGCATGCATGATGCATCGTGGTGGTTGCTGCGGCCGTGTCAGACCTGCATGTGAAATCATCCCGTCCTCCCCCCCCCCCCCCCCCCCCCCCCCCCCCCCCCCCGCGGCCGCCCAGCAGGCCTCCTGGAGTCCTGGTCCTGGACCGGGCTTCTTTTATTCGCTTTGCTTCCCGCCATTCCTGCGCTCCGTTTTTCTTTTTCTTTTTTTCAGATGTCTTTCGGTCGCGCTGCACGCTTCCTCTCTTCTGTTTCCCGCCAATAGTCCCCGGCGGCCCGCAAATACCATCCCAAATCAGGAGCTGAAGGCTGCCACATTCCTTCCCGATTTCCAACCTCGTGTTCAGCATTGAACCAATCAAGGCTGGAGGCGATCAAGTTGTTAACACAAACGTTTTTTTTTTTATAATAAAGACGGTCTCCAATAGTATAAGCTAGTATTAACTCTAACCTAACTCATATAATGGAGATAGATTATTTTGAATATCGTGGTGTAAGAGAATAATGCTATAAGATTATCTTTTAAGTTCACGTTTTTTTTATTGATTAAAAAAATTATGAGCTAGCAATAAGCTAGACTATTGGAAACGGCATAACCAGCCAAACTTAAGGATGCCTTCGGTTCTTTTTAAGTAAAACGCGCCTCCTCTCGCTGAGCTAGGATTTTGAGTCATGCAATGTGTTTGGTTGGTTTGATAGTAGTAGTAGTCTCGCTGTTTGTGCAGCCAATTTTATTTTCGGTATAAGTTTCCTTCCTAGGCTGTGTTTAGATGCTGAAAAGTTGCTGAAAAAAAATCCTGTAACACTTTTCGTTTGTATTTGATAATTAGTGTCCAATCATTGACTAATTAGGCTTAAAAAATTCGTCTCGCAAAGTTAAAGCAAACTGTATAATTAGTTTTTGATTTCGTCTACATTTAATACTTCATACATATACCGCAAGTTTGATGTGACGAAGAATCTTCTTTTTGTATAATGTCAAAGTTTGGGGTTTTTGGTGGAAGTAAACTTAGCCCTAACACGAGCAAGCCGAATTGGCTCATGGGGCCTGGCACTTCTCAAGGCCTGTGCTGGTACAGCTAGGGTAAAGCAAACTTGCTTGAGAGCCAGACGTGCGTGTCCTAAAAGGGAATAGAAGGCCTCCAAAATCGAACCCATGAACTCTTAACACCGGAGCTCTTTTGTTGTTTGGAGGTTGGACTTTAAACCTTGGCTTAGTTTCGGGCCGGTTGAGCCTTACGGCCTCAAGCGATCAGGCTGCATGGTTTGGGCCCCATGACAAGCCTAAGGGAATATCTCTGGGCAGTTGGGCCGATTTGGAACTCGTACCATCCTTAATTAAAACGGTGGAACGCTGTTTAGCAGACACTTTCAGAACCATTTCTGAAACGCTACTCTCGTTTTCACTGCTTCAAATTCTCTGGGGCACGTACGCCCTACAAATAAATGAAATAAACTCCTTTGAACTCATCAAACGTGAAAGGCGCGGATGATAGTACACGAGTGTGAATATGGTCATCTTGTCATATATACACTACCAGAATCCTGAATTGCCTTGAGTACAAAAAATCGTCAAGGAAAGGGCTTAAACCGCCAAGGAAATGATCCTTGACCATAAACCCTCAAGCAAATTCACTCAGGGATAGAAGACAAGGGAAATTAGTTTTCTTGGTGGTTTTGACACTCAAGGATGATTCCATTGGAGGCTGACCGCCAAGGAAACAAGCACCTGACTTAATTTACCAAAAGGACAAGGAAATGTATAACCACCAAGTAAATTACTTTCCTTGAGGGCTAGTAACCTCCAAGAAAATATTTCTAATCCACAAGGAAATTAGTTTTCTTGAGGGCGAGCAGCCTCCAAGGAAATATAGAGCAAAAACAAAAAACCATAAATCAAGGGGAGGGTGCAGGGTGCGTAGATATTTTTAAACCCCTCTAGGGCGCCAAAAACGCGTTGTAAAATCAACCTTCTACCTTAATACAATGATGCGCAAGTCTTTTGCGTATTCGAGAAAAAAAACGTAAATCAGGAAAATCATGCATTTCATAGGAATTGAATTGAACCTGTGACCTAAACTTATACTCCCTCCATTCCAAATTGTAGGTCATTCGAAGAATCTTGGAGAGTCAAAGCATTTTAAGTTTGACCAAAGATTATAGAGAGAGACATAAAGATTTATGACATCAAATAGGTATAGGTCCATATAGTATGAAAATATAACTAATAAAGAATCTAATGATACTTAGTTGATATCAAATATGTTATTATTATATTATATAAATTTGATCAAACTTTATAAACTTTGACTCTCCAAGATTCTTGGAATGACTTACAATTTGGGATGGAGTACTATGGAACACACTTACCACTACACCTTAAAGTAACTTGTGACTAAGAGAATTATTATTTTCTTTTGTATTCACTTCATCCAATCTTGTAATGAATATTTGAAACCCTAATTAACTTCAAACATTAAAAGTTTGAACTGAAAGTTCTAGATTTCATCGAATACTTTAACTTTGATTTAGGTCGAATCTCCATCCGAGATCATTTAGATAATTTTATTTATATATATATATATATATATTGAAGTTCTAAGAATATCCTTGGCGGTTTTCTACACCCAAGAAAATATGAGTTACCTTGGCGATTTTGAATAGCACCCAAGGAAATGAGAATTACCTTGGCGGTTTGTAATAACACTCAATGAAATGAGCATTGCCTTGGTGGTTTGTAATAACACTTAAGAAAACATGCAGTTACTTTGGCGGTTTGAACTAGCACTCAGGAAAATAGGAAATTACCACTACTACCAAATCTAGTTTGAGAGGCGGGTGTTTTGGATTTACCGTGGCGGACAAACGCGTCCGCTGTGGTTGAAAGGTCACGGTAAATCGTGACTTTACCGCAGCGGACGTCAGTGACCGTCATGGTAAATCGATTAACCGAGGCGGGCATGTTAGGATGCCCGCCTCGGTTAATAATTTCAGAAAAAAACAAAAAAAATTAGACAGGTTCGACAAGCCCATCCACGAGCCCGCTGAGCCCATCTAGATCCAAAGTTGTAGCACCGCCGTGCAGCCCGCGCCATCCGCGACGCGCTGCCGCCCGCGCCCTCCGCGCGCGTCGCGCCGCCTCGCCGCGCTGCCCTCCGCCCGCGCCTCCCGCACCGCCGTGGCTCAAAGCTGGATATCCGGGTGGCCAGATCCGCTGCTCCGGTGGCCAGAGCCGCCCACGCCGCGTCGGGCCCTTAGCGCTGCCCGCGCAGAGCCACCACGCCGTGCAGCCCACGCATCCCGCGCCGCGGTTCCCATGACGTGCCGCGCCGCCGCCGGCGCCTCTCCGCGCTCCGTGCTCCGTGCTGCTGCGTGGTGCGTGGCGCTCCGTCCTCGCCCGCCGTCGGCGCCGCTGCCGTTGCTCTGGCCAGCCAGCCGGTGAAAGTTCTAGATATGGCTAGAGGGTGGTGAATAGTATATTAAAAATTTCTACAACAACACTTAGGCAAACTTATTAGAATAAAACACGACGTAAAGCAAGTTTGCGTTAGCACTACGGTTAGGCAAGCCACCTACCAATTCCAGTCACTAGCAAGAAATCCTATGTCGCACACAAGAGCTAGAGAACTAGTGCTACAAGACTAAGCTACACAAGCCAAGCTAGAATCTCTACTTTGCAAGAATGTAAGAACGTAAATGCAAAGCTAGAGTTAGAGAGGTTATACCGCCACAGAGAGAATACCAATAAATCAATAGATAGACAATGAGAAACCTCGGTAGAGAGACAACGAGACACAATATTTTTACCGAGGTTTACTTGTTTGCCAACAAGCTAGTCCTTGTTGTATCGATTCACCTACTTGGAGGTTCACGCGCTAATTGGCATCACACTCCAAATCCGTCACCGGGTGCCGCAAAACCAACACAAGATAGGGATCCACAAGCTACGAGCAATCCACTAGAGATACCTTTTGCAAACTCCCACGGGGAAGGTTCAAGAACCCCTCACAAACCATCGATCGGAGCCGGAGACAATCACCTTCCTCCGCTCAACGATCCTCGTCGCTTCAAGTCGTCTAGAAGGTGGTAACCTCCAAGAACTCCCGCGACGACGACGATCACCAAGTGCCACTAGTAACAATCAATCAAGCAATGCACTTGGTTCACTCAATCTCTCATGAAATTGTCATGTGTATCAATGAGATGAGTGGTGGAGGCTCTCACAAAATGAGCACTAGTGTGTGAGTGATAAAAAAGTGCAAGAGAGACGCCCAAGGGCCGACCATACCACCTTATATAGCCCACACTCACAACTAGCCGTTTTAGCCCCCTCAAAACACTTCCTGTGCCACCTCCGGACGCTAACAACAGTGTGATGTCCAGACCAACAACAGTGTCCGGACGCCCCACACCAACAGAGACAGCAGCTCTGTTTCACAGCTCCGGACGCGACCTCCGGACGCGCGCAACGCGCTGTCCGGACCATGCCGCATGCGTCGGTCGCCCTTCTGTTTGAACTCGCCGTTTCCCGCACGCTCCTTAGCCGGCCACGCGTCTCCGGACGCTCCTGTAGCACGGGTCCGGACTCAACTCCTCCAGCGTCAGGACCCCATCAGAGAGCTCCCGAGAGCCACAAAACAACTCCGGACGCTGTCCGGATCCACCTGTCCGTACACGCACTAGCGTCCGGATCTTCTTCCAGAAACCAGCAGAGAGCACCAGCACTCTGGACGCGCGTCCGGAGTCTAGCGTCTGGACCGCAAACTGCGTCCGGACTACTGCTCGCAGCAAGGACTGCCTAGGGTATGTGTCCGGACGCATACGCGAAAGTCCGGACCCATTAAACCCTAGCGTCCGGACCTCCAAACTTGGTCCAAACAACCTCCAACTTCTTCCAAGATATCAAGGAGCTAACACTAAGTGATTCAAGCACTTGTGCACGTGTGTTAGCTTTTAGTTCACATTTATCTTGGAATTAGTTGGTTGTCTCACTAGTTCAATTGATTTTGATGCAATGCATATGAACCTAGTGGCACACGATAACCGTAATCAAACACAAGAGCTCCCTCCTTGATAGTACGGCTATCTATCTTAAATGTGATCACACCCTCTATGGTGTCTTGATCACCAAACCGAAAATGGATTCCAATTTCACCTTTGCCTTGAAACCTTTTCCATTTTTCTTTGCACCACCATGCTAGAGCCTTTGCAATCACCACTTTGATCCATTTGCTCCATCACATGACATGTACCAACCTATCTCATGATCCATACTTAGATATCAAGGTTAGTACTTTAGGTAGATTTCATCAATTACTCAAAACCAAACACATGGGGCTCTCAGTCGGTCGCCGCCACTAGCTAGTGCTAGTGCTAATTAAATGATGGTACAATAGCATAGGCACGGTTGAGTGGTGCAGCATCAACTGATTGGCAGGGAGAGAGGATCTGTGTGAGATTGGCAGGGGAGAGAGAGAGAGAGGATTTGCGTGAGAGAGCGAGAAAATGAGAGAGGCGGCATGGGAGGGAGAGAAGTGAGGGATGAGGTACCCAAACCCTAACTTGTTGTATATATACTGGAGCGTGATAATGGGCCGATATTTGAGCTGTTTGGGCCACTTATTTACCGCGACGGACAATATATCATGTCCACCACGGTAAATCGATTTACCGTGGCGGACACCTTAAATTGCCCGCCAAGGTTAATAGACTATTTTCCGTGGCGGACATTTTAAGATGTCTGTCACGGTAAATCGATTTACCGTGGCAGACATTTTTGCCCGTCGCGGTAAATAAAAAATATCCGCCACGGTAAATCGCGGGATTTACTGTGACGGACAAAAATAGGTGCCCGCCTCGGAGACCTACCTTGGCAGTTTGGTTTAGCACTCAAGAATATCATTTTCCTTGGAGGTTTGCATTTGCAGCCAAGGAATTCCTTGACGGTTTTATTTTGGCACTCAAGGAAATCCTCGGCTACCAAGGTAATTCCAGATTCTGGTAATGATATGCTGGTCCAATAATAGTTATTTATGTCATTATTTGTAGTAGTTAGGACTCGTGGAGTTAGTAGGCTGCAAGACAGTCACATCCCCAAAATATGGAGGCTCTGACCAAGTTTCCCGTACCAGCAACTTAGAGCATCTCTAAGAGATTAGCTAAAAAAATTAGCTAAATTTAGTGATTTTCTTGCTCTCTAAAATAGATAGCACTAGAGTACTCCAACAGATTCTGTATAAACAAAAGATGAATAGCTAGTAAGATAGGCTATCCAAAAATAGAGAGCGAATAAGGTGTGATGTAGAATTATTAAATTTAGAGAGTCATTTACCGAGTCTGTTGGAGGCGTTTTTTCTTTAATAATAACCAAATTTAACTTTAGAGAACAATTTGGCTAGTCTTTTGGAGATGCTCTTCCAGGTAGCTTCCGCATTCACTTTGCAGTGTTTCTTCCAAATTCTGCCATTCACGGTAGCTTCATTGGACCGACGTACTAGTATACGCGCTTTGGGTTCATGATGAAACTGAAACGGATTAGGTGCCGCTTCCAACCCAGCTCTGTAGTAGCAGCTAGCTAGAAAGATGCATGCATGATACATGGGTTTGGTACACAGGATCAGGATCCATGCAATGATTACTCCACAATTATAGTCTCCTCCCATGATTTAATTGTAGACCTGTCGTTACGAATCTCCCGTTCCTAACACTGCATATATAAGTATCAGACAAAGTGAAGGCCGCTGTACATTTTTTATGCACAGGATGAAAACAAGTCTCAAGAATCAGAATCAGTCTTTGGCCGGTGTATTCTGTGCTGTAACAAGCTAAAACAAGTTAAAAGTTGTTCAAGTGAATGTAAAAAAAACACACAGTGGCACCGTGCGATACCTGCCACGAGGCCGTTACATTTTTTTTAATATAGTTCACTCGATCGTGATCCGAACCCTCCGATCCGTTTCTCGCATCATTTGCTTCGTAGCCATGTGACCCCTACCAAAGGCCAAAAGCACCATGTCGACGGCTCGCAACGGCCGTTGATGGCCATCGCGCTGCCTCCCTTGGGGATTCTTTTCCGGTCTATAAATACCCCCGGCAAGGTGCTCCTTCCAGATCATCATCGAGACGCAAAACTCCTCCTGTCGGCCCCGGCCTTTATTACGTGCAGCTAGCTAGCTATGGCGTTCTCCTCCCCGTCGTCCAAGGTGCTCGCACTTGGTGCGCTCGTCGTCTTCTCCCTCCTTGTCACGTATGGCTCGTGCGCTAGACCGGCGGTCAACTTTACCGCCTCCGACTTCAGCGCCGATCCCAACTGGGAGGCTGCCAGAGCCACCTGGTACGGTGCGCCCACCGGCGCCGGCCCTTACGACAATGGTACGTACGTACGTGTAGACGACGTCGTCGCAAGGCGCACACACAGGATCGCTTTTCTTTTTTGGCATGTACTGCGTGTTGTTGTGCTGTTGCATTGGCTTAGCGCGCGGCGCGGTATCCATTGATGTGCTTGCAGGTGGCGCCTGCGGGTTCAAGAACGTGAACCTGCCGCCGTTCTCCGCGATGACGTCGTGCGGCAACCAGCCCCTGTACAAAGACGGCAAGGGATGTGGCTCCTGCTACCAGGTAGGTAGCTGCACTGCCTTGATGGAAACTGAAAGCTCCCAGCACAGTTTTGACGAGTAGTAACTCTGTTCTATTTTCTTTTTCCCAGATACGATGCAAAAACAACGCTGCCTGCTCCGGCAACCCAGAGACGGTGATCATCACTGACATGAACTACTACCCCGTGGCTACGTACCACTTCGACCTCAGCGGCACGGCGTTCGGTGCCATGGCCAAGCCCGGCCGCAACGAGGAGCTCCGCCGCGCCGGCATCATTGACATCCAGTTCAAGAGGTGGGTATCTATCTCCGTTTTGGCGTCATGCGCCATTGCACATGCACGGCACGTTGCACAGAGCCACAAACCCACAACTTGCAGGCCCCACCCTGAACAGAATATTAGAGTAATTAAGCTCGACCGTCCAGCTAAGCTGCTATACCTGTGCTGTGCAGCATGCATGTGGAGCTCTTGTAGATCCGCAGAAGTATTACTAGTTATACTGTCTATATACCTGCTCCCATATAAATTAATCTATAGATTTTCGAAGACTGTTGTCGGACTCGGACTAGACTAATTGGAAAACATGTCACATGCAGAGTGCCCTGCAACTACCCGGGGCAGAAGGTGACGTTCCACGTCGAGGACGGCTCAAACCCCGTCTACCTCGCGGTGCTGATCGAGTTCGAAGACGGCGACGGCGACGTGGTGCAGGTGGACCTCATGGAGGCCAACTCCGGCTACTGGACGCCGATGCGCGAGTCCTGGGGATCCATCTGGAGGATGGACGCAAACCATAGGCTACAGGCGCCCTTCTCGCTGCGCATCACCAACGAGTCCGGCAGGAAGCTGGTTGCTAATCGGGTCATCCCAACCAACTGGGCACCCAACACCTATTACCACTCCATCATTCAGTATTAGCTCTGCTACTGCGCTCTGATTCGATCGGTGTCATTGGCTTTCATTGGAACTGTATGTTTGCGGTGCCTCAACTAGTTATTAGTCGGTGAGACGTCAAGATATTGACAGAGCAGGAGATGGAGGAAGCATGTTTGGATGTGCTTTCCCGCTCACTGTCAATACATGAATCAGTGTGATCAAGGTTGTAAATTACTCTATATAAAACAGCTTATGGCATATATTTTTATACTAAAACTGTAGCTTTAGCTCATTGCAAGTTATGTAGCTATAAACTGCAAATTTTCATTCTAAAAATAAAAAATACATTAGACAAAACCTTAAATCCAACAAAATCTGATGTGTCGGCACAAAGACAATTAATAACTTACAGTTTTTTTTATATAGTTAGACAAGGATAAAAACTTGATTTATAATGTTACAAAGACAAATCATAAAAGCAACAATTTACCTCTACTAGTTGGTTACACAAGAGTGTTGTCTAACATCACCTTAAAATCCAGACATCCAAAATATAAGAGAAGTGTTATAAAAAATAGTATCAACATTTATAACTTCAAATATGTCTATTAGGAAAGTATATTCTATAATTAATTTAATAATACTTAACACACACTATAGGCATTATTAGTTTTCTGTATACATTTGGTTAAACTTAAGATTTGTTGAGAAGTAAAGCATTCCATTCTTTTTGCCACGGAGGAAGTAAAACCAATGTACCCACGTTTACCCCTAATTCAGCATAGAGCCGTTTTTTTTTGTCTTAGCTGACGAACCGATCAGCAGAACGGCTATAGCAACAATTTCAAGATTTGTCATCTTTGTACACTTCTAGAATGGTGGATTTCCCCTAGTATTTTTAATTACTAGTAAAAAAAATACTACTAGTCATAGCACATAGAAATTCTCACTAAGAGACGTTTAGTAGAAAAAAAAATTATACTAAATTTTAAATACCAAAACATTAGGAGAACTTTACTTCACTACCAGAACTTTTAGTTTTTGGTAATGGTAGAGGGGGCATGATGAGTGTATGCACTAGTACATGATGGTGAATGTCGAGTCCAGTCTCGTTTAGTGCTAGTTTGGTGAGGCTTATATGCCAGATCGAGGAGTCGTTTTTGGGTCCCAAAATCCCAACCAACCAAAAACACATGGAAGCTCGCTGCTCCACTCCATTTCTCCCGTATTTTACACTCTCAGATCCCAAATGAAATTGAGCAGCTCAGAAAAGTAGCTTCGACAAGATCCTTGACCATGCGTAGGGGTGATCTTCTCCGAATGGGTGAGGGCTGGTCCGCCAAGCGCCAGAGTGGAATTGCCGTGGCACAAGGGCGTCGGGGCCCTAGGGCCCAGAGTGGAGTAGGCGAGGCAAGGACGTCGAGCGAGTCGATGCGATCCACCGTCCACGGAGGCAAACCAGTCGCCAAGCGTGGAGATGCTTAGACACCAAGCTACTACCCGCAGGAGATTCAAATCGGAAATTTGAGACTAGACGCTTAAGCTGAAACCCGAAGGTGACTTGCAGTCGCTATCGAGGGTAAGGATAAGAAACCAAAGAAAGAAGAAAAGAAAAAAAAGAAATTAATAGACATTTTACCCTTTTATTAAATTTGAACGTTTTTCAAAACCAGTTTTGTTCTATTAGTGAACGTTTTTCAAAACCAGTTTTGTTCTTTTAGTGGAGCTGATCGTAGTGCTGAAATAAAAAATACACTTCATTAGTAAAGCAGAGCCATACCAAACGAATACATGTCCTTGGCCTATAGAAAGATTTGTAAATTGCATATGAAATTGAAATATCTGCGGTGACAATTCGAGTACCGATTCCGTTACTGAGAGCAGTGTTCTTCATTCTTCAAAGTTTGATTCATGACCACAAATTTGGGACCTAGCATGGAAACTGAAATGGAATATAATCATAATTCCAGCAACGGTAAAAACAAGTCTTAATTACTGTGACTAGTGCGTTAGGGAATCCTGCATGGCTCCATGGGTTTCACTGCCGTGGGAACCGGTAAAGCCGTTGCTTAAAGCGACCTGAACCAAATTCATGCTATGAATACTGGTCCTATTCCTTAACACTACTTTTCAACAAATGATTAATATTTTTTTCTATAATAAATTAGCATAAATATTTAAATATAAACTAAATTTTAACGTAACCAACAACATCACTGGCATCAAACCATCGATCACACCTCTCCTGTCACTTCCAGTGACCGCAGCAGTCATTGTGCGGATGCTGAGAGACTTTACAGATTCAAACGAAGTCATCAGTAGAACCCTGTTTGAATCAATTTAAAAACCAGTTTTGTCTCTAGTATCTAAACTGAGCAAACACTGATTGAGATGTTGTAAATGACGGCGGATAACGGACAAAGAACGAGAGATCAATCACAACGAGACATACGATTTAACGTGAAAAACCCCTCTAATGCGAAGGGAAAAACCACGGGCGTCAGCCAGCAAACACTCCTCACTATTATCAAGAGTCGGGTTACAACGCCGTGCGACGGCTTATAAGATAATGAATGAATCAGTCACCGCGGAACCCTAGTGACGGGCATATGTACCGTACCGCCGGGGGCCAGCCCCCTCGCACCCCTCAAGTGGACGAGGGCGCACCCCAATGGGCCGACTTCGGACTCCGCTTCGCTCCGGCCTAAGCCTCCCAACGAGAAGCCTCCGCTTCGTTCCGTCAGAAGTCAGCCTTGGTTTTGAGCAATGAATTTGGAACATCTTCAACATGAGACGCTTCGCTCCGGCCTAAGCCTCCCAACGACAAGCCTCCGCTTCGTTCCGTCAGAAGTCAGCCTTGGTTTTGAGCAATGAATTTGGAACATCTTCAACATGAGATGTTTGGATCCCTTGTTTTAAGAATCTGACTTCATTTATTGCTCCATGGGTCATAACAATTTGACAAAAACTCGCAACAACTTCCTACTTTTAAAAATTTCTAGGATTTTTCCTGGTCTCCATCCATGAGTCGTGATCCAAATTCTGTCTATTTTGTGAAAAATTATCACTTCTCGTTATAAACTCGTGCATGTTAAATGTATGCATAGAAGTTTACTTAGGGCCTGTTTAATACCACAACTAATCACTAGCCAACTAAAAATTAGCCCAAATTAGTTCTAGTCTATCGGATTCCAAGGTATTTTGATGAGTCAATGTTGCCATTGATGTTGATTTCAGGGTATTTTGATTAGTCAATGTTGCCATGTATGTGTTAACGGTCAATATTTTGCTGAGTCTTGTCAATTTATTTCATTGGCCTTTCTAAATTTTATAGGTGCTTGTGGTACTTATCAGGAGTATCACCTATCGAGAGCACAGTTAGGTCACCTAAACAAACAGAACATTTGTAAAAAAATACAAATGCTAAGCTGAAATCTGATCATTTTCGCCCCCAACACATACACATTCAGACTAGAGCTGAAGATCAGAGGCTCACTCTAACTCCTAACAACCCTAACACTACTACAAGTGCTACATCTTGAGAGAGAGAGTGGAGAGCTCCTCCTTGTGGTGTGTCTTGAATGAGAGGGGTGAGGCAGTATTTATGGTGGAGTAGGGGCTACTCCACCACCATGTCATCAATCCACGTGATGTATGGTGAGAGCCCTTGGATCGTAACCGCCTTTAGATCAATGGTGCAAGAGAATTCAACATGTGCATCTTTGCATGACGGCATGCAAATGGCGGTGGGAGAGTAGCCGCCAAGCCACCTTGGGGGGTCAGCCGACCCCCCTATGACATGTGGGACCACTCCAAACCTTCTAGAAGCATGACCCACATGTCATGGAGTGGTTAGAACTTTGGTGGTGGCCATTGATGGGTTGGCCGACTTGTAAAGGGGGTTAGTGACCCTCCTACTATGACATATGGGCCCTCTTATCATGTGGGTGCTTGGGATGGCTGGTGGGCCCCATAGGGTGGTCGGCCGACCCCTATGTGGGTCCCACTAGCTCATTTCTCTCCATTTTCTATAGTTCTGCAAGAAATACTTCATGGACATGTGGAACTAGTTATTGGATAAAATATATTCATGATATGCTTATGTCCCTTCATTGTGAGACCGTTGATGGTGATTTTGATCATAGAAAATTATGACATTTTCACCGTCAACAATCATCCGGAAGCTAGTATAGCTCTTTTATCTCTCCATTTATGACTTCTTATTCAATACTATGTTTCTATTTATTATATTACAAATTTGCTCCAGTAGATTGCTTGATATAGTCTTAATTGATGATGAGTTTATGCATATGATCATAAAGCACTTAGCTTAGTACTCGATCGAGTGGTGTTTATATGATGTTTACTTGCGGATGCACCCTACAAGCCAGGCCATGTGGTAGATCATAGGTGTGACAATCCTATTGAGTCCTATGTAGTCCTCTCCCCATTTGGACCGCCCCAGTGGCGAATCTAGTATTTTATCTTAGGGTATGCCGCTCAAAAAATTTCATATACAATCTGATAAATTTATTTTACAATTTGGTAATAATTATAAAATTACAACACAATTTGGTATTAAGACAATAATTCAAATATAGGCATAAAAGAGTACTTGAGAGTTACAATGCTCTATTTGTCTAACTATTTTATTTGACGCTTTCAAAGGATAGTAAATGTCTTAATTATAATATTATCTTCATCAACTTCAAAGAAAAAAATCCCGTTCAATGAAATTGACTACAAACACTTCACGGACACACTTTTGTATGTAGAATGTAAAGAACAATAATATGGAGATACAATTCATCGTCACAAACCAAGTTCTTGTACCTGCTACTTGCTAGTGAATTTGATAAAAGAAAAAAAAATCCATAGTTTTAGGAGGAAGATTTGGTCTTGCAGTTTATGTTTCGACGATGAACAAATTAATGACCTACAACCTCCGCTAAAATTCCAAAAGCCAGATTATTAAAAAATGGTAAAAAACTGGAGTGATCTAAAGAGGGCCTAAGTTGATCCATGATCCTAAATGCATCTAAATGCAGTCGGACTCGATGCGCAAATAAAAAACAACTGTGGTCCGCTAGCTGTGTAGTATAGCTGTCCATGATTTATCTTTATTGGGGACACAAAGAGATAAGGGCGCAAGAGAAAAAGGAGTGATCTGGATTTTCCTACTACGGAGTACCTCAGTTCTGCTCATCCAAACAAACATAACGAAACAGTTAGCTGCACGATGTGTCCATGCGCTGCGCATGTGCCGGCAAGGGGCGTCGGATGACGACGGCTGCGCGGCGCTGCGCTGCATATTCGCATGTGAGGTGCGGGTCACGTACCCCGAAGGCAACACCCGACGGGCCCTGGATGTCTGACGAACTAGTGGCTGGTAGTCTGGCAGCCTGGCACGCAGGATGCCAGTGATCACACCATCAGCCGAGCGTACATGGTCGCACCAGATTTCCAGGGGCCACGACGTCGTCGCACCCGCACCCACCATCTCCGGCCGGTATCGGGGATGCCGGGCGACCTGTGGAGCCATGGCATTGTGTGGGGATGTTCCCGGCTGCGCGCGCACGGTAGCATGGGCTGCTCTGCTTGCAACGTCAGGGTTTGTAACACTCGAAAAATTAAAATTTTAAAATAAATTGAAATTGAGTTAATTTTGAATTTTATGCTTATGAAAATGCAGGAAAATAAAAACGTTTTCATCAAATTAAAAATTGACCTAGGGTTTAGCAATCTTTGCTTGAGCATTCATGCCTCTGCATTATCTTTTTTGTGATGCTTGATTTTGCAAAACTCAAAGCTTTTCAAAACGGTTTAGAAAATGGTTTTCAAAAAGGATTTAAGAAAAGCTTTGAAAACAAAAAGAAAAGGAATATGATCAAATCCTCTCTTCCTCACCTTCTGGCCCAACCAGCCCAGCCGGCCTGGTTCCCTCTCCCCTTCCATCTACATGGGCTGCTTTGCCTCGCCCCGGCCCGCGCGCATTTCCCCCTTCCCTTTTTCCTATGCGGCCCAGCGCGTCGACCTGCCCCGCTCCCTCCCCTTGTCTCGCTGACGCGATGGTCCCGCGCTGTCAGCGCCTTCCCCCTCCTCGCGTCGTCCCAACCCGGGACTCTACCAAAGCAGAGTCCGTCCCGGTTCCGCCTTGCGCCTTGGCGTGCGCGCCACGCCTGAGTTTTCCCTCTCGGCCCCCATAAATAGCGGCACCCTCGCCTTTCCTCGCCCGAACCGAAACCACCTCAGCCCGCACCCGAGCCCTCTCCTTTGCCTAGCAGCGCCGCTCGCCGTCATCGGATCCCGCCGAGAGGAGCTCACGCCGCCGAGCTCGCTCCGTGCTTTGCCACCACCGTAAGGAGATCACCGAGCTTCGAGACATTCTTCCGAACTCGCCTAACCTTCTTTATCCCTCTGCGTTACTCTCAGGTGCTCGACATACCGTGCAGGACAACTCCGCCCGCCTCTGCTCGTCGCCGGCCCGCACCCTACTCCTCCGTTCCTCCCTATCGGTACCGGTGAACTCACATCTCCTTCACCTACCTCCTGGAACCCTTCCCGAGTCCAATCCGGCTCAAACCGCCCGCGCGGGCGTGGAGCAAACCTCCCGGCCACGGCGTTCACCGCCGGGCCACTGTTCCCCCGGTGGGGAATCCATCTCCCTCTCCCTCCATCTAATCTGGGCCATTGGCCTTAGATTCAACGATCCCTAATCCAAGATACCCCTTCGGCCGGTTATCTTGCTAAAGAACCCTTGATATCTTAAGTATTTAACCCGCAGTCCTCGGCTGGGTTTAAAATCCGATTTTCTCTTTTGTTTTATTCCGAAACTAGATCCACCTAATTTACAAGTTTACCTCTATCCAGCATGTCTCCGTCTTTTCTATCATCAAATTCATTGTTCCCTAACTCCATCCTCTTGTTTGGAGTTTCCCAAGAATTCTTTTATTTTGACCCTAAATCATTCTCTTGAGTCCATCATTCATAAAAATATATCTAAAATCTTCCGGGGAATTTTTCTGGCTTTTTCAGAACCTTTTCTCATTTTCTATGAGCTTAATCTAATTTTTAGATGCTCCAAAATATCTTTTCGTGAGCTCCAAATACTTTATTTGGGTTCATAATATTCCAAAGTGTCTCCGAGAATTTTCCCAGAATTTTTGGAGACTTCGGAGTATTTTTCGTGACTTAAATATTAGTTCTAGACTTTTCTGGAATTATTTTATTCACAAAAATAATTTATTCCGAAAATATATAATGAATATCTCAATTTCCCACCGGTCCTCAAATCCCATGTGCAATAATCCTAATAAATCTCAAAAGTCCATGCATTTATTTATTAATGGGCTTTTATGTCTAATTGACCCATTAGTAAATGTGAAAGTGCACCATCAATTAGTACCATATCGCCAGTTGATGAACATATAGGGAGTTTTTCTCCCTATATATATCTATCAGATTCTTAGCCAAAGCCACACCACAACTACCGCAAGAGGAGCCCCTAGTTTGGGAAATCTCTCGTGTAGTAAATTATAGTTTTCTCTCTTCCTATCATATCATTGGCGGTCAACTCCGGCGAACTCTCCGGCGAGCTTTTCTGGTGCTACAAGGTTCGTCTCGTTCTTTTCGTCGTAGTGTCATCCTTTTATCCGATCCATCACCTTTGACTATGTCCCGTCGTTATTTGTTTCCGGTGAACTTTCCCAGTAAGAAGCTTCCATGGCCGGAATTCCTTTGTCCTCTCCGGTTAGTGTGTGCCACCCCGCCGCCACCTGTGATGTGCCGCGTCCGTGGGCCCTAGCCACGATGCTTCCCCATCAACTCGCATGCCTGTGCAGCAAGCAGCGCTGCCGCCGGTCTGCTGGCTGGCCGAGCAGCCCAAGTGGCCATGGAGGCCACGATCTGTTACCTGCAGAGAAACAAGAAGATGGTAATTACAAGATTGCCATCCTACGGTATAATCTCCACCGTATATTCGTTTTAATTCCGTTTCTTTCCGTTCTAGTTGCGTTGGTTTAGTAACGATAAGACCTATCTGTTAGCAGAAGTGATTAACATGTTTTCTTCTTTGAAATAAAATGATATTTGATTAATCTATAATAAATGGTTTTCTAATTAAAATCAATTAGGGTTTTCACATCGGTTTTTCCTAAATAAAATATAATTAGTTAAACTTGTTTTTCTAAGAAAATATAATGTGAATTAATTTAATTTGGGTATTTCTCTGAAGTATCCAATATATGCTTTTTATATAAATAAAATAAATGAAGTCTAATTCTCTTATAAAAGCTAATCTTCGGTAGACGTTTCTTTTCGTTATAGATCCGATTAGCGTGATTCTCGCGTCTGCGTGATCGTAGCAATACGTAGATTTCTTTTAAACCTTTTTCGTTGATTGGTGTATTGTTCTAAAGTAGATATATTGTATGCTTTGTATAATTGTTTAGATGCTTGTGTGGTGTTTATGATCTTGTCCAATCGGTGAGATTTACGTGGAGATCAAGAAGAAGTCAACAGAAGATCGAGAATCAAGTGAAGAAAGGATCTAAGAGTTTAAGGCAAGTATAACATGGGATCATTCTTGTTACCTATTCACCTTAATCCATCTAGTCATATTGCATGTGTCTAATTTTGATTCCTATTAGAACTATATCGTAGCTTTGTTATCCCTTTTACCTTATCACCAATGGGTTACTATGCATATGGGTAGTTTTGCTATGCTGAACATGAAGAATCTTGAGTTGAATATTGACTAATGGATATATGCAATGTTGATTAAAATTGGATTTTATAACAACATGGAATAGGACCCCACTGTAGGGCAAAAGCTGGGACTTAAATGCAACCATGAGTGCTATAATGGCTCTGACTTTAGTTAAGTATGAAGTTTGGACTAGCATGCTTGTGGTTCGTGAAAGACACCTTTGCCGAGCTGGTTATGGGGTATAGCTTGTATGGGGACCGCTGCGGGTGGTACCATCGGGGTGTCCCATATACCCCTTTGCATTGAGTCCGTAGGGTCCGCTACATGCTAGAAAGGGCTTTTGAAAGACTTCATAGTGTACCCTGCCCGCTCACCTTGGCAGTGTTTTGGGAGTAATTAACCCAGACATATGGGCAACACGGCTTGTGGGTAAAGTGCGTAACCTCTGCAGAGTGTAAAACTATCATGATAGCCGCGCTCACGGTCACGAGCGGCCTAGAAAACTCACAGTGTTAGTAACTCCTGTTGTTGAACTACTATGATGGTATGTCTGGAGTTATGAGATAAAAGGTGATTTCATTAATGATCATTTGGTTACCAACTGGGTTAAGCATAACTAAAGCTAATTATTGTTAAAACTTGACCAAGTTAAAAGCAACCGCAGTAAGTCAGTGTCAGCCTTTTGAGCTTCGTAACCCTATGTTATTCTTGCTGAGTACTTTAAGTGCTCACCCTTGCCTTATAAACCATACCAGATTGCAAAGAGCAAGAGTTAAAGGAGTTAGACTTGTGATCAACCAGTCAGTTGTCCCTGTGAAGTTGGAGCCTTCGCCTGAAGATCAGAGTCGTCTTTCCGCTGTTTGCTGTGTTGAGGTTATCCTTTGACCTTATATGTTATGTATTTAAGTATTGTCTTTTGATACTTCTTTAATTTGTGGCTATATATGAGATTTGACTTCCTGGACTCACATATGGTGTAAATCTAGTTTTGTTCTTAAAACTAGGTGTGACAGGGTTGTGGCCTACTGGGTTGCACTTGCACTTGCACGTATCCTCACATCCCTCATCAGCAGAGCAGCACTTCATGCCATGTCGTACTTGAACTGTTTGATGATTAGCAGTAATTGGTTGATTGCTTAACACCCAATCCAGGGGCGTCCGGGTAAAATTGGAGGCCCAGTTCGAAAAGTAAGTGGAAGTCTATTTTTTATTGTCAATTTTTTTTGTAAATATTCATTTTTATTTCTCGATTCATATTTTCTAATCCGATTCTAAGAAGACATAACTCGTAAGTCGTAACAATTACACTAGGGCTCTGTTGTTAGAAAGTCGGTTGATTGAATAGTGTTTTTTTAGAACTTGATTGAATAGTGTTATGTGAGATAGAATAAGCTGAAACAAGCTGAAAGTTGTTCAAGTGAAGTTGGTGTACAAAGACAATGCATAGAAGACTAAAATATAGGGTTTAGGATGTTATGTAGAAAATTAGACACTGATGGCAGACTGTTTTCTGGGAGGAAAAAAATATGTTATGATAATAGATTTATATGCTTCACTAGACGACGTTTATGAGCTAAAAAGATAACTATAACTGATTTACTAATTAAAAAAAATCATAAATTATTATATATATACTTAGGATACTTAGTAAATTTTGGGGGCCGTAATTTTTGGGGCAGTTCCGTCGCACGGCCTGAGGGACGCCCCTGCTCAATCTGACGCGACTTCCGCAACCCTGCTCAATCTGACGCGACTTCCGCAAAAAAAAGATGCAATTTCGTGTGCATCAGAGAAACCACCTGGTAAGATTGACATGGTAGGGCGGTTGGCATGCGCTCGAAGTTAAGCTTTATACGTGACCCTCTCCGCCGTCCGCTCGTCGAACCGAGGGTGGTACGCCGAACTCATGCAGAGTTGATTGTGCCAAACGAAAAAGCTCATTCTAGACTGAAAGTACAATCCGATCTGAGATGATGTAATAGAACATACCATGCAGGTGGTAAATATTGTCTAGGAATGATTGCGCCACATATTGTGCCGTGAAGGGGTAAGACAGGGGCACAAAATGCAAACTTACTGTATTTGTCAACCACAATCAAAAAGCAAATTCGCAGTTACAGCTTTGGAAAGACCCTCTATGAAATCCATCGTAATAACCTACCAGGAACTAGAAGGCATATGCAGTAGAGGGAGCAACCTCGGGTAGCGGGCACAATATGGCTTGGACTGGTCACACATAGAACATCCCGCGACATTGTCATAGATAGCAAACTTCATGTGACGCCAGACAAACAGTTTTTTTATGTGGCTATAAGTGAATGGGAAACCGGAGTGGCCTCCAACAGCACTGGCATGACGGGCCTCCATGAACGACGCTGAAGGACGGTGCTATAGTAACAATCTAGATTCGTCTATTGAGCCTAATAATGTCATTCACAAGAGAAAATGGTAGGTTACTGTGAGGAGATACAGACAACTCATAGAGAAGAGACGAATCTAGATTGTTACTATTCATGGTATCCTAATTTAGTTTTTTATCGTATTAGAGAAGATCGGATATTACAAGGATTCGGAAGAGAATGCAAATTTTTTAGATGTTGGAAATGGTATGGATCTAGACGGTGTCCGGCAAAAGCGGATTTTTAAGTCAGATAATATATTCTTACATGTTTTTATTGAAAAACAATTTGTTAGATGCCATTTAACAAAACAATAAAAGTAAATCAATTACTGTGCAATAATATATATATATACTACTGCACTTAACACTTGTAACAAATATATCATCGGCGATTAAAAGTTACTACAATATATTTATTAAGATTGCCATTCTATGTCATATAAAAAGATACTTAAATTAGTATATATACTTGATGATCTTTACATGTGGTCTACACTATAATAATGTTGGTTTCATGGTCTGGGTTGATTTATATTATTACCGCTTGGATTTCTTAAAATCTTCGGATTATTCTATTATAAGCATTAGATAATCCGCGTTCAAGTATCATATAATCTATATCCTTTGGATTTCGTCAATCCTTTATCCTACGACACATCCGCATGTAATTTTATTCTGATTATCTGTATCCACATGAATATTAAAAACACTTCTCAATATGCTTAAAATTTGGATTTGGAGCACATCCGCATATAATCCGATTCTGATTATCTGCGTCCGTATGGATATTTAAAACACTTCTCCATATTATCGATACCACTTTTACCTCTAAGTTCAGCGTTCTTGATACATTGGAACCTAATAAAGTCTGGTTGAGCTCGATCTCTTCTACAAGAGCCCATGCCTAGCCTTATTTATATAGCAGAGAGCCATGGGAGTACAAGTCATGTAGTTTTTAGGATTTTTCTAGGGTTTCTTTGCCTAAGCTTTAGTTCTTCGTCCCCATGACACTGCCAACCCTCTTGTCTTGTACCTGGCGATCCACAATGTTGCAACCGCCTCCTGAGAACTATCGCTACTTCCTGGCGCTAACAGTTCGTTCCTACCTGCTATCACCATGCCTTCCCTATGTGCTCCTTCTCGTCACTTCCTTGGCACGCTAGACTTCCTCCCCTGCATATAGGGTGTTCACTAATAAGCGGGCCAGAATCGGCCACTATAAAGACAATTGAGGATCCTTGTCGTGGCGTGTCACGCCTTAGGTGTGACCCTGTTCTAAGAGTGGCCAACACTGTGATGTTGTGGTGGGGAGTGAACAAGAGCCTAGCATGGCCTTGTGTTCTACTCCACTATGTGTCTATCAGGCTTTAGGCGCCTGGCAGATTCTGGGGCATGTTCACGGTGTTGGTCGGCTAGGGCTTGCCTCAAGCTAAGCTTGGGGAAGCTACAATGGTGCTCACTCAGCTCGGCAACTACTTCCCTGGGTCGAGAACCTTTTTTGCCACGCCAGGTGCCCGAGCCCCCGGACGAAGGTGGCCTGAACATGTACGTACTATAGGCTTCCTCGACCAGTTTCCTTGGCGAGAGTGGGACATCTGTGGCCTGCCATATCATATCCCTTATCTTGGAGGGTGTAGCCCCAAGCCTCTGGCTGATTGCGAGAATCAGGGGCTTAGGTGAACTATTGGGACATTAATCCATGGGTTTAACATACCCATAAGTTTGTCTCTCGCCACCTAGAAACTAGCTGTTCTTCGTCATGCAAGCATAATTAGTTACACTTTGTTGGTTTGCTTGTAAACCTTACTATCTTCATCACGTATGTGTGACACTTGATGCCCTAGGGTGTTCTCGAGCGAAAGCCGAGAAACTAGATAAGTCGGTTTTGACCTTAATCGTGACATCTCGTTCTGTTTGTGACCTGTGTGATTTAGCATGGTGGTGTGCGACTTACTGACCCATCTTTGCGTCTAAGTTGGAGCAAGTTGATAGGTTATTAATAAATAGTAAAGAAATTGAGCACTTCGCGCTTTGACATGTCCAATGTACAAAGTGAGGTCAGATTATCGATTAACATCACACAGGCACTACTAGAAACATAGGCTTTGCCGAGTGCTGCGGCACTCGACAAAGGCCACTCGAAAAACTGGGCCAGCAAAGGCTTCCTTTCTGAGGGCCTTTTGTCGGGCACTCGGCAAAGGCTTTGCCGAGGGGCTAACACAGCACTTGACAAAGAAAGGTCGCCGTCACGACACTGAGGACGGTAACAACGCCTTTGTCGAGAGTCCTCTGAGATGGCACTCAGCAAATATTGTCTTTGCCGAGTGCCAGAATACTGTCTTTGCCGAGCGCTAGGAACTGACACTCGACAAATACTGTCTTTGCCGAGCACCTAACAGGTGGCACTCGACAAAGCATTTTTATTTTTTAGTGGCAAAAAAACAAAAAAAAACATCTTTGTCGAGTGTCAGTCGCCGAGGGTCAGGTTTGACGCTTGGTAAAGATCAACAATAGGTGACGGCCGTTAGCCACTGTCACCTTTTTGTCAAGTGTCATACTTTGTCGAGAGCTTGACGCTCGGCAAAGAGGTGTGTGCCATATTTTGCCGAGAGCTCGACCCTCGACAAAAAGATTCTTTGCCGAGTGACTCTCTTTGCCTAGAGTTGGATACTCGGTAAAGAGCTTGTTCGTTAAGTGCCTGGTTTCGTCGAGAGCGGCTCTCGACAAATCGAGTCTTTGCCGAGTGTCTGATATTTAGCTCTCAGCAAAGACTCGGGCACTCGGCATAGTACCAGTCTCCGGTAGCGAGGCTATCTTATTAGAACCACCATATGGCCCGATGCAGTTTATAAGACACAACACGGCGTCCACCGTATCATTGTAGCGTACTAGCTATATTAAGCTATCGTGGTGTCGGTATGGCATCACTCTTTTCTATACATGAAACTGAAACGATTAGGTGCCTCCCTTCCAACCCAAACGATCGGCAATTTGGTGCACAGAATCGTCACAATGCATCAGTACCAATAATGATGTCTGTGCTCTGATTGTGTAAACCTGATGCCTTTCCTTCTGTATCTGGCTGTACGCGAATCTCCCGTTCCTAACACATCATCACTGCGGCCGCCGGGTTGGCTATGCATTTCTGTTCGATGAAGAACGTTAAAATTGTGTCTCGAGAATCATCAATCAGTGCGCAGGTAGCTAGAAAGACACTGTTGAGCAATACACGTACAGCATGGGAATATATATATATATATATATATATATATATATATATATATATATATATATATATATATATATAAACTGCCAAGAAGCCGTTACTTTTTTAATGGTGCACGCATGACCCGAAGTCTCCGTTCCTCGCATGATTTGCCCCGGAGCCATGTGACCCCTACCAAAGAGCGTCGGGTGCAACGACCTCTGATGGTGACCGCGGCCGGGGAACTGCGTTCTAAGCATACCTTTCCTGCCTATAAATGCCCCTCGCAAAGGTTCTCTTGCCGGACCATCCAAGCGCACAATCTCATCAGTACTAGCCACCTTCTGAAGCTTATTGGCGTAGCCAGGACTATCTTTGCTGCACTAAGCCAAGACCAAGATGGCAACGGCCTTCTCTTCCAAGGCTGTTGCATTTGCAGCGCTCTTCTCCTCCCTACTAGTCACGTATGGCTCCTGCGCTCGGCCTGTAAGTTTTAACGCCTCCGACTTCACCGCCGACCCAAACTGGGAGGCCGCCAGGGCCACCTGGTATGGGCAACCTACTGGAGCCGGTCCTGACGACGACGGTACGCACACGCGTTGTGTTAGTTATTATCGTTACCGGCCTGTAAACAAATAAACTCAACTTTATACAGCCCTTGGTTTTGGACGATATGTCAGTAAACTTTGCACGCCGCGCGTGGCATCCATTTGTGTGCATGCAGGTGGTGCGTGCGGGTTCAAGAACGTGAACCTGCCTCCGTTCTCAGCCATGACGTCCTGTGGCAACGAGCCACTGTTCAAGGACGGCAAGGGCTGCGGCTCATGCTACCAGGTACGAAGAAGTACTACATGCTAGATGTATTGGTCAGGTGAAGTTAACACTGGTTTCTACCAGTACCCGGCCTAATGCAAGCAAAGGGAAAGCTGGCTCGTGCATAGTTTTGTCTTTTCACTCACGTACAGCACGCGAACCCAGTAGTTTTACTGACCTTTTTGTTTTTGGCAGATCCGATGCCAAAACAACGATGCATGCTCCGGCAACCCGGAGACGGTCATCATCACAGACATGAACTACTATCCGGTCGCCAAGTACCACTTCGACCTCAGCGGCACGGCGTTCGGCGCCATGGCTAAGCCTGGCCGCAGCGATGAGCTCCGCGGCGCCGGCATCATCGACATCCAGTTCAAGAGGTAGGCGGGAACATGCATTGCTCGTTGAACAGAACCAAACAGAGAAACAGACAACGCAACAACCTGCAGTAGACCCTACAGTCCTACACACTACCTGAACACAATCATATTTCGACTCGACCGTCTATTTACTGGTGCTGTGGAGCCACTGTACTTTGCTCAACGAACTCTAACGACAATAATGATCGATTATCCATGCATTGGGTGGTCCCAAGTAGATTCGCACTGGTCTTAGTACTAGTATATAGGTACACACATTACCTCCTAGGAGGTAATAGTAAAAACAAATCATAGCCGTTGATTTTTTAGAGATTTATAAAGTAATTAAATAGCTAAATTAACAAGAAAAAAAAAGAAAAAAACATTCCAATCCCTAGATATCAGGTAGATGGCATACGCCACCCAATAACCATGCACTCTTTCCATTTATCCACGGTATACTTAGATGGAAAGTAGGTCAATTATTATATAAATACCAAATTTAGTATGTCACGTTACTTTTTTTTAAATGACAAATTCATAGACATATTATGTCAAATTTCTTGTATTTGCATTGAGAATGTAACGTGCATATGGCTCGTTTGCTTTTATTTACGTCCCATTAGAAAAAAAAAATGTACAAGCTGTTTTTTGGTCTATTATTTAATCTAGCTAACTAATCGTACACGTACATTTGAAAAATTGGTGCATCAGACTATCCATCTTGCACATGTACACGCACATTAAAATATGTTACATTATAGTTAGTTATAATTATGCTAACTAAATTATGTCATTTCTAAAGTTGCAAAATAAAAATACTTGCAACATTTTATAGATCATGCATGCACAATTAGATCTATAAAAAGATTTTGATGCATGAAACTTTCCTATTTTACAAAATAGAAAATTAAATAAATATATATTTCACCTATTATCTCATAGGAAGTAATAGATGATCCTAACCGTCCGATCTAACTAAATGAACGTCTCACAGGCATTTAAGAGTACCACAACAAAGTCCGTATATATATACTTCAATTTCACAACTTGGCCTGCGCATATATATACCTGTGTTCTACTATGTGAAGCCTAATCCAACATATCACATGGCTTTAATTTCTGCAGAGTGCCCTGCAATTACCCTGGGCAGAAAGTGACTTTCCACGTCGAGGACGGGTCCAACTCCGTCTACCTCGCGGTGCTCGTCGAGTTTGAAGATGGCGACGGCGACGTGGTGCAGGTGGACCTCATGGAGGCCAACTCCGGCTACTGGACGCCGATGCGCGAGTCCTGGGGATCCATCTGGAGGATGGACGCCAACCACCCGCTGCAGGCGCCCTTCTCGCTGCGCATCACAAACGAGTCCGGCAGGACGCTGGTGGCCAATCAGGTCATCCCGGCCAACTGGGTGCCCAACACCTACTACCGCTCCATTATCCAGTATTGATTTGCTCAGGGCATCAATTATTTGGGGGTCATTGTTTTTTGATTAATTTGGTATGTACCATATCTTTGTTATACATTATTGGATTGATGAGGTGTCTTAGTTTAGTAGGCTATATATGCTGTCTGTACGAGTTGTTAGAGTGCCGCAAGAGATTCACGAGTGGGAAACAGAGGAGGCAAGTTTGCATGTGCTTTCCCGCCCACTGCCGATGTACCGTGTTATGTGATATATCAATCACAGTTATAAACTATGAACACTATTAACACGATTTGTGTACCACTGACGACGACTAAGGGCGATACCATTGAAAAATCTACTTTCTAAGATGACAAGCTATGTCATACACAGTTCGCAAAAAAAAAAGAGACCTATGTCATACACATATATATACAATCCAAGAAACTCAGTTCGGCTTGGTCAATGTCCAATGTAACAACATATTTTACCTACACTATTTTAGCTACACTGGAGAGGGTCTGAGCGTTTATGTACAATATCTTCCAGCTCCTTATGACGTTGCTAGGATGTGTTGTATTGAATATTTTTCTAGCTTAATACAACACGTAAACTTTTTGAGTGTTTGAGAGGAAAAAACAAATATAAGAAACTATATTATTACAAATAAAATTCCTCCAATCATCTTTTTCCTCTCCTTCCGTCCAATCATCTTCCTCTCCACTCTCTATTTTATCTTGGTATCTATGAGACCCATTCTGGTACATTGCACGTAGTTTCTTAAACCTTGGTTTTTGTGTAAGACCTAGTTTCTTGTGGTTTTCATCTCCCTCCTCTATAATATTGTTGCTACATTAACAAAATATCCTGCATAGCACTACATTAAATGGCATGAAAACTATCATAGTCATAGCTTATTGGAGTGCTCCACCAACCATATGCTTGTACTAGTACGGTGTTGTCAACCTCGCTTCCATGATCTCTGTGGTATATACCCTGACTTGGCTCACTGCCCGCCACTAGCATCCATTGCTAATTCTCTATATATGACTAACCTCGTGGCTGCCATGTGTTGAGTATCAAATATAGGGGTTACCTAAGCCCCCTGATTAGTGTTGTGATAGTGCAATTAACCCCTGACTAATTCTCTTAATAAGCCAGGGCTCGAGGCTACACTCATCATGTGCACTTGCATTCACACTATGGACTCATTAAAGGCATGTTGGGACAAAAACAACCCGCTTTGTAGTAAGGCCATAACCTACAGAACTTAGGCCTAGGAGCAAGGACCACGCCCAAATTGCTTGTGCCCGTAGGTTGCTTGGCCTTTTCCAAAAGGCTACTGACCTTGTAAGGCGACAGGTGACCAACGGAAGCCACAAGGGTCATCGCACCGCATGATCTAGGTTCCCATCCTGGCTGATGTGAGGAATCTTCCTTTGGAATTTGACAATGCCCTACACCTGATATGCGGGTAGAGCCGTAGGATGTTAGGCTTTCTGGTGGCTCTTCCTCTGCACCCCTATAAGGTTGTGTCAGCCTTTGCTGGCATAGAGTCATGCCTAGGGCATGCAGCCATGTCCTTGACGTACGACAGACACCAAGAGGAAGAGAAATCCAACTAAGGCACAACATGAACTCTGACTTCTCCAGGCTCTAGTAAAGGATGTAAGAGGTCACAACCAGCAACAAGGGACGACCCCCGATGTTGCCACCAGCTAAAGACTAGGACACAAAACCCTAGGATGTCCCCCCAAAAACCATATCTACTTTTAGTCCTCTAGCCCTCTAGTATATAAGGCTAGGCAAGGGATCGGACCCAGATTGAGCAACCGATCAATTGACCTAAGAAATTCTAGATCACTAGCTTAGCACCTCTTACCATCTCTCTCTACCATTGTAAGAACTCAATTGAGAATTCTAACACAAAAGAATCATTGTTAAACATAGGGATTAGATGTCCGAACACACATAGATCCTTTGTGTCTTGAGTGCTAAATCACCAAAGTCACATACATTGACCTACCGTTTGGATCACTAATTACTGTCGTGAAATCAAACCCATGATAGTTGGGCACACCAATTACGCTACTAATAAGAAGTAGCTTTGGACCGTTAAGTTTGGGTGGTATGGGGGAAAATCAAGTAGCTAGACCCTAACCTTGACTTAAGGGTATGTTTGGTTCAACTGTGAGCTAGAAAAGAGCTATTATGATCGACCTGTAAGATTTAAAAAAGCTGATATGACCTACTCCCTCCGTCCCATAGTGTCATTTTCACTTTCTGAGAAACATTTTTGACTAAATATATATTAAAAAATATTAATATTTATGGTATATAATTAATATCATTGGAAGTATCCTTGAATCTAGTTTTTAATAAATTTATTTGGAGATTCAAATGTTGCACGTATTTTCTATAAATCGAGTCAAACTTGTGATACGAACACCCAAAATGACGGTCTTTTAGAGATGGTGGGAGTATGTGTTACGAAAAATTGTAAGTTGTTTGGTTAAACATTTATGAAACCTATCTTCTCTCTTTATCTCATTTGAAACAACCGTAAAACGTCTCTCTATTTCTACCAATTGAAAAGGCACTTAAAGTCAAAAAATTAGGTTCAAGGTGCTGTAAAAAATAGTAATACTCAAAATCAGTTGCTTCTGAAAAAGCAGCATCTTGTTCTATGCGTTTTGTTAGTGTTCTAGTTTTGATAGTAGAAACACTTTCTAGAAGCTGAACCAATTGAAAGGTCTAGGCCTATCCTTGGATTTTGGTAATTAATGACAACACTTGTGATCTAACCTTTTCATTTGAGCGTGTGAAGAACATTGGTTATGGATTACTATATGAGATGATTATTGACATCGAATTGTATTGCAAGTATGTTGGATTGTTCAAATCAAGCATAGCAAGCAAGTGAAGACCGAAGCAAGACTTGGCTACAACGGACCGTGTGCGATGCAATGGTGAAGGGCAAGCTAGTGGATTGGCACCGATGGACCGAAGGCCATAGGTGAAGGGCAAGCTAGTGGGCTTGGCTCCAAGGGACCGAAGCAACGGTGAAGAGCAAGTGTCTAAGGTTGATGGACTTGAAGTCTATGTGATGGTTTGAGTGATCTACATCATCTATGAAGATCAAGACAAACATTCATTGGTCATATCAAGTGGCTTGGTAAAGATGTTAAACATAGCCTTTGCAAGTATCAAATTGTGGATCTTACTTCTATGCAAGGCAAAGGTATGAAACATAGGTTGTTTCATTTCACCGACCATATGGTGTTTTAGAGAAGATTAAGATGGCCGGATTTAAGATAGATAGCCGTACTATAAAGGGGGGTAAACATGCTTTTCATTATGGTTATCTAGTGCCACTTGTGAGCTCTAACGTGTGAGATACGATTAGTGGTATAACATATGAATTTGAGAGCACCTAGTACTAACTTGGATATGCTTTGGGAGTTTCTATGATGGTTGGTTTCATATGCCAAAGCATAAGTGAAAAGGTGCTTGAAGATGTGCTTTTTCTGGGTATTGGCGGACTGTCCGCCGGCTAGTCCGAGAAAAGCAAACAGAATCAGTGAGGTTCTGCCCTGTTTTTGCAAGTGAACGACGGACTGTCTCTATAATTGTATAAGTTTGTAATTGCATCTCTAGAATTGTATAAGTTTGTAATTGCAACTAAAACTTGTAAGCTTCCGATTTAACTTTGATAAGTTTAGCAATAAAATTTGAAAATGACTATTCACCCCCCCTCTAGTCGGCCATCTCGACCCTACAAGTGGTATCAGAGCTTGGTCTCTCATTTGAGTGGGCTGAACCGTGCCGAGAGTAAAAGGATGGCAACTAGTGGGTTGGTTGATGGTTGTGAACCATATATCCTCGATGGCACTAACTTTGCAAAATGGAAACAACATATGCTTCATCACTTTCGTGCAAAAGGTCCTAAGTTTTGGTGGGTGGTCACTAGTGGCTTATCTCATGTCTTGGATCATAAAAATCTCACCAAAGCTCAATTAGTTGTTTATAAACTTGATGCCGAAGCTTGTTGTTGTCTTTTGGATGCACTAAAGTTTGATTTGATGATAAAGATAAACTACCAAGGAATCGCTCATGAGATTTGGGAATCCATCAAGACCACTTTCGGTGATGCTTCAACTTGGGATGATGGCAAGTTCAAGGTGGATGAGCCCAAGGATGTTGATGTTGATACTCCAAGTGTTGCTATCAATGATGACACTTCATGCACACTTGGTGGCAATGGTGATTCATGCTCAATTGATGATTGTGCTATCACAAGCTCCTCTACTTCACCACATCATTCCATGTCACAAGGTGACACAAAGGTATCGAATGGTGATGTAGTTGATAATGCCTATACTTATGATGAGCTTGTGGCTGTTCTTAAGGGCATGACACTCATGTTGGAACAAGCCGAAACTAAAATTGAAAACATGGAGCATGAAAATCGCATTTTAAAGAAATCATTTGATCACTCCGAAAACTTGCTTGGTTCTCTTGTATGCAAACTAGAGACTTTAAAATTAACTCATGAGATACTTTGTCAAAATCATGAGAAACTTAAGAAAGACCATGAAATTCTTGCTAAAAGTGTTTCCAAGGAAGAAATTAAAATTGATGAAAACCCATCATGTGAGTTGAATGGCAATGTGCAATATGTGACTAACTCTTGTGTTGTAGACATGAAGAACGTATCCACCTCTTGTGATGATTTAATATAAATGCCTAGTTCTTCAAATTTGGATATTTGTTCTCCTTCTATGTATCTTGATACTAACCATGTAGAGGAGAAAAATGAATCAAATGATGAAGTGAAGAACTTGAGCAACAAGGTTGTTTGGCGTCCAAGAGTGACACATTCACAACTCTTGAAGAGTCACAAGAAGTTTGAGAACTTGAATGCTATTGACTACAACAACACAAATATCAAGGGTAAAAGATGGGGCAAGAATAAGTATGAAAACGAAATGAAAAGACTTGAAGATGAAAGGCTATCTCATTATTTGTGCTTCAAGTGTCACAAGGTGGGACACCTAGCCGTGGGTTGTCCAAACAAGAAGAAGAAGGCTTCTCAAGACTCAAGTGAAGAAGAGTCAAAGATTTCCCAAGTACAAGTAAATGTCAATCAAAAGATTAATAACAATATGGGAAAGAAGAAAGTAAGAAGAGGAGGAGGAAGAAGAAATTTGTACCAACACTTCTCAAATGAGCACCATCAATATTACAACAAGGGATACTTTGTAAGAACTAGCCCCAAAGGTGAAAATCCTAAGTCAAGTGAAATTCATGATTATTCACTTAGGAATGTTTCTATTGCTAGTCATTCTATTGTGCATGCTAAGGCAATTTGGGTGCCGAAGCATGAGGACCCAACATAGCTTGGGTACCATCAAACAATTGAATGATTAGTAGGTACCATAAGTGGCATTGGAAGCTTGGCCAAGTGATTTATTATCTCTAATCAACATAAAGCCAAGTTTGAGCCAACATATTTCATATCTCAAGCCAATGCTACTATGTTGTGGTGTTTCATGAGCCAACCTTTCTATGGTTATAAATGTGTCTCAATGCCACAAGTTCAACTTCGACAAGATAACCCCTCAAGAGCGTGTGAAGAAGCTTGAAGAAGGTTTAAACCGAACTTAAAGCATTTGGGTCATTCTTGTTGATGGGAAGCTCATGAAAATGCTATATCTCAAGCAAATCAATGAAGCTCATATCTATCTTATTGTTGGGAGAATTGGCCAAAATTGAAAGTATCTAGGCCATGGAGAGTTGGTGATTCAAGAATATTATCATGGATATATCATTCTAATTGATCCTCACATGGATTTCTTATATATTGGATCATCACTTCACTCCAACCGGTGGTATGAAAAATTGGTTATTCCTTTACATAGCATATCACATAGTATGACCTTAGAAATCTAGCTCTTGTGTTAGATTTCTATTCATATACTTGTGTTGCTTGGAATGTGTTTTTAAATTGACATTCCTGAGATTTGTTCATGAGCAATACCACCACAAATCTAAGCTTGATGAAATTGAGGTGTTTGAATTGGAATTCATTGCAAAATAGTCTTGAGAACATATTTGATCAGTGTGAGAAGCAGCTGAATAAATTTTGGAATATCTTGAAAACTCACACCAAACAGAACATCAAGCAGTCTGTACAGATTCAGCAGTCGCGGACTGTCCACCAGAATATCTCGGACTGTCCGCAAGTCATCTGGTAGTCATCACACAGAGTCTGGACAGAAAGGTTGGGCTGGAGGTTTTTCAACGGCGGACTGTCCGCCATACCCCCGCGGACTGTCCGCGCCACGGGTTTTAACCCAGACGGAGCCGATGGGTTGCTCTGTACTTCCCTCATACCCCTTTGCAAAAACAACAGAGGACCTCTCTCTCTCAACCGTGTGGGATCAAGGAGGAAGAAGGGAGGGGACCAAAGGATTGGAGGCTTCCCCGGATACTCCGAGAAATTTCCCGGACACTCCGCAAGCACCTCCACCATGGCATCTTGATATTTCATTGATTCCCTCTCAGATTTGGTTGGATTTCATGGTTGAATGATACTTAGGGTTGAATTCCGATCTACTTTTTGAGCTATGGAATTGAGGAACTCTTTGGGGGAAGTTGTTAGTAGTAATGAGGTGATGCTATGCCTGAAATTTGGTTGAAATTTATTGGCTAAATCTTGAGATATATGAATGGGATTGGATGAACTGTATTGTTGTTGTTCGTGCATGAACAGTACTCGCGGACTGTCCGCGGTGACTGAGTCTGCACAGCAGCAACAACTCTGGCTAGTATGTTTTGCTACCAATTGATTATACAAGTCAAGTATTGTCAACAGTGATTCTTCCATGCAATATATGTGCTATTGCTCTAGTTTGACTTGTTCATTGATTACGGCTATGGAATTCCTTGTCTATCAAATATGCCAAAGACTATTTGCTTTCAAGTTGCAATGAATCAAAACTCAGTGGCAGTAATACAACTATGACAATGATTCATCCTTGAATGTTCTTGCATGTCACTTATACATTGCTATACTCTTGTGAATTGACAGTGGCAAGGCCAAGAAAGTTGTTTCAAGCAAGCAAAAGAAAGGAAGCACATCCAAGAAGAGAAGACCAAATGATAGTAGTGATGAGGATTGAAATCCAAATCCTGAGGAGGATGAGGAAGAAGAAAGTGAAAGTGAGGATGAAGAAATGAATGTATCGACCTACAAAGGTCATGTCAGGCAATGGGACTTCAACAGCTATACTCTAGAGAGAAGCCCAAACCAATATGCCTTGGAGAACAATGCCACCATGCCATATTTCTACACCAAGGTACAAGAAGATGCTTATTTTGGGTACATTAGGCATGCCAAGATCCATAAGCACCAATACATCAACATGTCTTTTCCCATGGATAAAAATGTTGCTACTAGTCTGCTCAATACCTTGCATGATTTGGGATTATATAGCTTTCTTGAGCACCAGTGCAACTACAATGACATGATTGTGAGGCAATTTTATGCAACCATGGAAATCAGAACTGATGTAGGTGAGATTGAATGGATGACCAGAAATAGAAGATACACTGCCACTTTTGATGAGCCAATACAAGAAGATCCAAATCAACCATATAGGTTTGGACACCCAAGGGGATTAAGGCACCATCCTGCTCTCATCAACAAGATAGCTAGATTGACTTTCATGCCAAAGGGAGGTAACGGGGATGTTATAAGGGAGAAATTTTGGAATGTGTTCCATCATATCATGTATATGCAAAGGTTTGATGTGGTCAAATTCATGATGGTTCAGTTGGCAGTCTTGAAGCATGATATGACCACCAATCTCTAGTTTGCACCTTACATCATGTCACTCATACTTGAGAAGACCAAGTTCAAGGGGGAGTGTGAAGTGAGGCACACAGACTTCAAGCCCTACTTCAATGATCCCAAGTTTTATGAGAAGCCACTCACTCCCTTTCCTCCACCTATGGGAGGTGTTCATGGAGGACATGGTGGTGGAGATGTGCACATGGGTGGTTATGAGGAGCCACCACCACCACAGATGGAGCCAGAGGCTCAGGAACATGGATGGGTGTCCCCTGCAGGTTACTTTGACCCATACTTTGAGAGCATGCAGAATACCTAGAACACTTCTTTTGCTCAGTTTGGGGACAACATGCAGCAGCAGATGCAACAGGGATTTCAGGCTATGGGGCAGCAGTGGCAGAGTCACATGGACAGCAGCTTTCAGAGTTTTGGCTAGCATATTCATTCTACTATGTATGAGCCAATTATGTACAGTCTTCAGGGAGTTCAACAGGGGCTGCATAGTGATATTGATGCTCTCAGTGCACAGCTTGGTACCTTGTCTACTCAGGAGCAGTATCAGCAGCTACATGACAGGCAAGATCACATTGAGCAGAGGGTTGATGTTTTGAACACAAATTTCAATGCTTTCAGTGATCATTTCAGCATGATATATCCTAGGCCTATCCCTCCTCCAGCTCAGTTTCCATATATGCCATTCTATCCTCCACAGTTCTTCCCTCCTCCTGGTGATGGCAATGATGGCAATGATGCATGAGGCCATCCTTTTGGGTAATATAATGATAAAGGGGGAGAGATTGAGAAGAAGTTGAAGAAAATTGAAGATCTTGATGTGGATATGGTCGGCTTTGCTCATGGACTTGTCTCATTTATGTTTTAAACTTGAACCTTGTTAATGCCTTAAGTTGTAATAACCTTAAATTCGTACTCTTTGTGTTGAGCTTTGAACCTTTTAATAATATCTTGTGCTTGGTATTGCTTTTTAAATATTGTGATGCACTATTTCTTGTGGTTCTAAGCTTGGTTCTGGTATTCCAAGGATGATGATTCATATTTATGATTTCAAAGGTAATATCTCATATCTTGTGCTTCTCGGTTACCACTATGTAGGGAAAACTCCATTATTCTTTCTAGATATGCATACATGAATGAATTGATCTTAAATTTCTATGCATACATTTAGGGGGAGCTTTTCTCTACATAGTTGAGTTTTGTACAATTTATCCACTCTCATCTTTGATCTTTCATGTCATGGATAAATTGTGCAAAGATCATTTGGAGTTGTCTTACTTCTTTCAATTATTCTTAACTCCTTATTGAAGTTGTCATGAATTACCAAAAAGGGGGAGATTGAAAGGTCTGGGCCTATCCTTGGATTTTGGTAATTAATGACAACACTTGTGATCTAACCTTTTCATTTGAGCGTGTGAAGAACATTGGTTATGGATTACTATATGAGATGATTATTGACATCGAATTGTATTGCAAGTATGTTGGATTGTTCAAATCAAACATAGCAAGCAAGTGAATACCGAAGCAAGACTTGGCTACGACGGACCGTGTGCGACGCAATTGTGAAGGGCAAGCTAGTGGCTTGGCGCCGATGGACGAAGGCGATAGGTGAAGGGCAAGCTAGTGGGCTTGGCTCCGAGGGACCGAAGCAACGGTGAAGAGCAAGTGTTAAGGTTGATGGACTTGAAGTCTATGTGATGGTTTGAGTGATCTACATCATCTATGAAGATCAAGCCAAACATTCATTGGTCATATCAAGTGGCTTGGTAAAGATGTCAAACATAGCCTTTGCAAGTATCAAATTGTGGATCTTACTTCTATGCAAGGCAAAGGTATGATACATAGGTTGTTTCATTTCACCGGCCATATGGTGTTTTAGAGAAGATTAAGATGGCCGGATTTAAGATAGATAGTCGTACTATAAAGGGGGGTAAACATGCTTTGCATTACGGTTATCTATTGCCACTTGTGAGCTCTAATGTGTAAGATACGATTAGTTGTATAACATATGACTTTGAGAGCACCTAGTACTAACTTGGATATGCTTTGGGAGTTTCTATGATGGTTGGTTTCATATGCCAAAGCATAAGTGAAAAGGTGCTTGAAGATGTGCTTTTTCTGGGTATTGGCGGACTGTCCACGCCCTGGTGGCGGACTGTCCGCCGGCTAGTCTGAGAAAAGCAAACAAAATCAGTGAGGTTCTACCCTGTTTTTGCAAGTGAACGGCGGACTGTCCGCGCCCTGTGTGGCGGACTGTCCGTGGGCTAATTTCCAGCGAGCAACAAAGTTGCTGCTGTTCTGTTGGGTGAGCTGTTTGTCAACAGCGGATAGTCCGGGAATTGGTGGCGGACTGACCGCGGTTATGCAGTTTGAACCCAATGGCTAGTTGAGTGAATGGCGGACTGTCCGAGCTTTGTACTGCGGACTGTCCGTGAATCACGTTTCAGAGTAGTAACGGCTAGTTTTTTAGGGCTCCTCTATATAAACTTGGTTGGCCGGTTGGGGGAGCCCCTCTTGGCCATTCTAACAGCATACACATGAAGAGAGCTCCCACCTAGCACCTCATCTCATACTCCTTGCTTGAGGGCAACTTTTGGAGAGTGAGTGTGCTTCACTAGTGCGGATCTTTGCGTGAGAGATTGCTTGTGGCACTAGGTGATCGTTGTGTGGGTGTGGTTACTTGTTACTCTTGGAGCTTGCCGGTTCCTAGACGGCTTGGTGATTGTGTCTTCGTGAAGCACGCAAGAAGGATTGTGCGGTGCTCCGAAGTTGGCTTTGTGAGGGGCTATTGAGCTCATCCCCGCCGGAGGAAGGCAAAGAGCATCTCTAGTAAAATCAAGGCAAGTGAGAGTGTCTAGTTGATTTGGTTGTCTCAAGCTTAGTGCTCACGTGGAGCCTACCTCGTGAGGTAATCCGAAGCTTGCGGGCTTGGAACTAACAAGAGGAGCAACAATCCTAGAACTCGCCTCAATGTGGATTAAGTGACCGGCAAGTCACCGAACCACGATAAAAAACATCGTGTATCATCCTCTCCATTGTGGTTTGCTTATCTCAACACAAGTTTCTTACTTTGCTATATATCTTACTTGTGTTGTTTAAGCTTGTGCCTTGTTTACCGCTTTATTCCATATAGAGATCATAGCCTTGTCTTTCTTTGATCTCTAGAATTGTATAAGTTTGTAATTGCAACTAAAACTTGTAAGCTTCCGATTTAACTTTGATAAGTTTAGCAATAAAATTTGAAAACGACTATTCACCCCCTCTAGTCGGCCATCTCGATCCTACACCAACCATATCCTTAGATAAGTCTAAGTAGTCCTTGTTAAAAATTGGAGAATCATATTGATTTGGTTGCATTCTTATTTTTATTTCACCCGATCTGATGTTATCTATTGGCAAAGCTTGCGTCCTTTTAGAAAAAAATTATCCAAATATCCTGTGTTTACAGTGATTGATTTGTTTCTTGAAGCTCCTATTTCCAAATAATCCCCAAACACCTCTCTCTCTTGCTTTCTTGTACCTTCCATTATTCACTCCAAGCACAAATAATATATTATAAGAGAGGAATCTGATCCTGACTTTGTAACTTGAAGCCATAGCCATAGGTTAGTTCATCCTATACATTTCTTAATTATTTGAGTTAGAATATTAATAGGATTTAGATCTTCCCAAGGACAGAACTTAGTGTAAGCCAGATGCAGCTAGTACCACTGCGTCGCACCCTTCGGGTCAACCCGAGCGGAACCGCCATGCCCCACTAGCCCCTTCCATCCCATCGCTCTCCTCCTCGCAGCCGCCCGAGCACATGGCCGGAAGCCCGTGCTGGTGCAAGGACGGTGGCGATGGGGCCTCTTCTCTCCCTCACGCGTGCTTGTCCCATGGGCATCATCATCCTCGAGTGAGGCGGCGGCAATGGTGATCGGTGGTGACTATTCTATCTCGATAGTTAGATCCAGTTGTCCTAGGGCCAGATCAGCTCGGTACTCCTATCATAGCCCTTCTCTAGCTGCGGCAGAGGTCTGGGTGGTGTCGAGGCCTCACAACGGCGGCCCGGGGTGGGCCCCCTTCCTCAGTAGCCAGATATGGCCTTCCCAGCGCTGAATCCACGGGGTGCCGGCTGCAGGAGATGGTGGCCTCAACATAGAGGCGCAGGCAGTGGCTTGGCGGTGCGAGGCGAGAGATCCCCTTGCATGGCATTGTGGCAGTGCGTGTTCCTGGTTTGGGCATGACAACGGTGATCCAGAGCAAGCCCTCTTTCCTGATGATCGGATCCATGAGGTGCCAACGTGGCAGTGGACATCGGGCGCTGGGATCACAACGACTACGACGGCTTCAGTCGGTGCTTGTGCTGATTCATGGGCGGCGGCTCTGGCGATGGGGGCAATAGCAACGAACATCGGGTTGGCTTCACCTGTGGGTCAGCGACTAACACAACAACTACACAAGGGCCTTGGCCATCGTCGCACACTGGGTTGAGGTGCCATGGCGAAAGCTATGTGCTATGGACCGATGGCGGCGACGCCTTCAGGCATCGTATTCTTCCTTGGAAGCGCCCATCGATTGGACCTCTCCTCTCTGTGTGGCATACGCTTTCTAGGTGTAAAACCTTGACCTTCTTGTCTAGATATGGTGGCGCCATTGGCATTGTGTTCATCTCGGGAGGCGTCATTTTGGAAGGTTGAGCTTGTCAGTCTATGACAGTCGCCTGCATTGTGGTGATGAAGATTCTAGCACTCGGTGTCCATTATGGCAGAAGGATTCGAGCTCTCAGTGTCTACTACGGCGGAACGTCGGGAGGAGGATTTGGCGTAGCGATCGGAGGGTTTCACATTTGTTTGGCAGTTGTTGTGACCATGAAGTTGGCGAGGATGCCGGCATGGAAGGTGCCCATAGAGTTGGCAAGGAGGCCGGCGTGAGAGGTGGTGGCCAACCGACTTTCATTATCGAGGTGACCTGCTTGGAGGCTTCTGACGGGCCGTCGGAGGCGTGTGTGGCACTTGTACCTTGATGAGACATCTAGGTTTCTCGATGCTATGGTGTGTGCGCGCGGATCTCGACGGGAGTGGTCGGCATGTGTGAGCTTGAGGCAGCTCCTCTGGCGTCAGTTTGGCAATTTGCAGTAGCCTGTGGCGGGTAGCCCTGCTTTGCTGTGGCTTTTCAGTGTGGAACAACGTCTTGAGATGGTGCAACCGGAGCTGATTGCGGAGGGGCTACATGGCTCGGAGTAGATTACATTGGCTAGCCCTGCTTAGCGGCAGGCTACTCAGTGTGGGACATCGTCGGCAACTACGTCGTAAGCAGTGACGGGGTGATTTTGACTTGATGGCTTTGTCTTTCGGGGATGGTGGAGCAGTGTAGTGACTGGTTCGTGGTGGTTGGGTGGCGGTGAAGAATGTGTTTTTGTTGAGTTGTAGCTCGGGTCGATGTCCCAATCCAACCTGTTAGAGTTGTTTTTTCTCTTCTTCTTTGAGTTGGAGTTTTTGGTGCGTGTTGATGTCCCTTTAACCCACCCAAGTTATGTTTGTTCATTTTAGTCTAATCTGGACTTCATCTGGTATTTAATATAATCGGCAGCTCTATTCATTTCAAGAAACAAAAAACTCAGTGTAAGCCACATTTCCTAACTGTAAAGCGAAAGAACACTGGCAGCCACAGTTTGAGAGCAGTGACTGGTTATCAAAGCTTCCTTTCCTGATGACGCCTTTTGCTTATGCTACTCCATTCCAAGAAGATATGGGAATCCACAAAAGGAACACCATGATCATTCGTGCACCGACCAAACATGCATTATAACATATCATCAGTCGTACCCTGGTACCCCCTATTTTAAAATAAAAGGTACTATAAAAAGGTTTAAAAGTTATTCTAAATTATAAGAGTAGATCACTCTCAACCACATTCATACGTGCCTGTCTTTTAAATCTACGGATGTCTTTTAAACACCATATTTAATTAGTAGCAGAAATCAATGACATGCATGGATGCCTTTGTAACTATATGTGTTATTAGAAAACTCAGCCAGTTGGTAACCAAACTAACTAATTATTATTTGATAGTACATAGATTACTTGGATATACGTTCTGTTTAAGAACGCAGGGAGTATTTAACACTGTGTGCTGTTTCAACGCAAGGGATGCTGATTCTATGACAAATACGATCGTTCATACTATATTACTACTATTATCACTTATGAGAGTCAGCTAGGTACATTTGTTTGTTTAGTTTATCAGCTCAGCTTATGAGCTATGAGCTATATGGTATAATGTTTTTCTTTCACAATAAAACAGTTAAAAACAGCATTAGCTGACTTATCAGCCACAAAAACGATCAGCCGAATAGCCGAATATACTTCTTCCCGTAATTACTATCGCAATATTCTCTCAGTTGTTCAGTCACTTGCAATAACCGCACCAAATAAAGGAAAGCCCTAGTTGTGGGCATTTTTTTTGCGGGAAGTTGTGGGTAGATTGACAAGATCTTTCTATCTGAAATGACATTTGAGGCATCAGCAAGTAGGTTTGTTGATAAAAAAAGGTCAAATAATTCTTCTCAAACTGCTAAGCATCATTGCGCTTGGTGGACAACAGATAACAGTCACTGCTCTGTTCGTCCAGCCGTTCAGCTGTCGATAACATTTCTTTTCCGCTGCAAAAAGAGAACCCAAGAGAAACGGATAGTCCCTCAGAAGTCAGAACTATAAATTTCATTTTCGCTCGTGAAAATAGTATCTCCGGACAGAGACAAAGTAACTGACGCATGATGAATCCCGGGCATGTGCGCGCGAGAAGGATCGGATGCCGACGGGCTACGCAGCGCCCGCCACCCTGCAGATTAGCATGTGAGGTGCGGCCCACGGCGGTCCAAGGAAGCGGCGGCAGGCACGCAAATATGCATCCAGCACGACTTGCGTCGACGTCGCACTAACACCCACCGTATTAGGCTGCGCGAATCATATGGATTGTCGTTCTGGTATGACGTGAGATCATATAACGACTTGCACTGTTTGTGCGTCTGAAAAACACTCGACTTGGTGTAGCATGAATGGTGCTGTTTTCCTGGCTTCTCTCGCCCTGCTGCATTGGACATACACTAGGATAAATAAAAGCTAAAATGAGAGACCGCTCTAAGGTCCTATGAGCAATCAAGGTGGTTAATGAATTGGGTGTTTAATTTTAATCTTCAATCATATCACAAAATCTATATCTACTCTTGGAATGTAACTTCCACACAAATAAATCACATGCGAAAGCTGAAAATACGATAAGTAAAGAGTTCAAATAAGACAGGGCAAGATCTCATAGACGTGATGATATATCATGTAGTGCTTCGTGAAATTCAATGATAGCATATTAAGATATGTGCTTCACCAAATTTGGAGGATGTATATAGGCAAAACTAGTTGCCCCATAACATAATGGGCCAACAATGGCAACGTCTTTGTCGAGAAATATATTATAGTCGCTTCTTGTGTCTTGGGTTATTCTTGCTGAAACATAGTTCGTGCTAGATGGGTGGTGTGTGCATATATCGGTGGTTTCATGCCTCTCCTTGAAAACACCATCTTAGAAGTTATCGGGACCTCTCAATCCCATGAATTAGCTACAAAGAATGACTATACTTAAGCTGCAAACTAGAGGGAGACCTCTTTTTTATCTCTCTTTGTCCTAGTTTATCATGTATACATGAGTGGCCTGTTTTTTACCACTAGTACAAAACAGAACTTTGTTGGCGCCCCTTAAAACACACTACAGGCAGTTTTCGTTATCACGCGCTTGTACAAATAAAACGGTTCCGAACGGTTCCGAACCACCTGTAGAAATCGATTTCTACAGGCGGTTCTTTAAGACAACCGCCTATAGAAATCGACTTCTACAGGCGGTTCCTTAAGAAATCCGTCACTAGAAATATTGCGACACTGATTTTTTTTTATTTTTATAAACGACCTCGGATGGAAAAATATTCTAAATAAAAGTTGTATATCTCGAAAAGTTATGAAACTTTATAATTTACAACATTTTCATTTGAAATCATCTTGTCATCGAAAAATACATTCGAAATTATCAAATTTGAAATTCAATTTTTTGTCAACGACCTCGGATGGAAAAACTTGCTAAATAAAAGTTGTAGATCTCAAAAAGTTATGAAATTTTGTACTTTACAACTTTTTCATTTGAATTTTTTTAGTGGCTCAAACAATCAATTTACACTCGGTTTAGTATAGAATGTGGTGAACTAAAACTGAAACTAAACATAAGTGAGTCATGGGTGGAGTGATAGAGGAGGTATCACACGAGGTTGAGGTTGTAGGGTTGAGATTGCAGGTTCGAGTCCCCACCGGAGCATAGTTCGAATCTAGTGGGCTTGACCCACAATTATTTTTTTTTTGATTTTAAAAACGTGATTTCTGGATAGCCATTTCTATAGTTGGTTCTTAAGAAACCGCCAGTAGAAATGACTACTGGGTCCAGCGCAGGCGGTTGTGAAAAACGTCAGTAGAAATGGCTTCACAACCGCCTGTATAGGCCGGTTTTGTACTAGTGGACGCTTCAATGTGCTACGTACATGTGTTCTGGTGTTAGTAGCAATATATATGTTTTCTTACAATAAGCACTACCAAAATAGCGGAATTTTAGTAGTAGTAAAACAATAACATTGGTCATAGAATATGGGTACTCTCACTAGGAGGCATCTCACTAGGAGGCATTTAGTAGGAAAAATTTATACTAAAATTTAAATGCCAAAGCATTAGGAGAACTGTGAAGCACTAGCAGACCAGCTATAGGCCCCAGCTAAGGATGTTTTGCATCGCGGACGCACAATTACATATGGTTTGTGTTTAAGTTGCGTGGGCTTCATTTACAACAGAGTCTTCTGAAACATTACTCGATGTCTGGATGGACCATGGATGGCAATTGGCAATTCGCAATGAGAGTAATCCTTGGCAAGGATGTGAAGCCGTATAAGCATTCAAGGTTTCAAGTATATATATGCTGCACTTGATTCACAAGTAGGGGCGTAGGGCCAATTGAACGGTCAATCTTCTACCTATTTCTCGATGACCGTTCTAAAGATTCTTTCTAGTTTTGTTACTTTCGATGCTAAACAGAACTTTCGAACAGCCTAATTGCTAAACGGGCCGTGTGCATGTCTTAACCTTACTTCGAGAGCACCACTAGCCCAATGTATACAGAAAAATGCGGACACGCACATGAGGCGTATAAACCAACAAAAAATGTGACAACATCACGTTCCGTCATATCACTGCAGCAGATGCCAATTTGCAAATGAGATTTAGGTGAAGATGCCAACCCGTACAAGGTAGCTGTTGAATTTAATTTACCTATTTTATATTCAATTAAATTAATATAAATCCAGTGTCTATAGATAAATGTTATACACTAGAAATGTATATTTTTGTAGGGAAATTAATTGGAGGTCGACTCGACTTATAATCGTTTTTATTTGCATATATATGTTGTGAAGTCAAGAGAGGAGGAAGTAGCTGTGAATTTAATTGGATTTTAAATCAATATAAGTCCTAATATCCATAATAAATGCTAGGTGCTATAAATGTATAATCTCATGTGGGAAAATTGACTGAGGTTGACTCAACTTACAATACTACAGAAATAATTTATCAACAACTTTATTTTTTGGCACATGTGACTTAGGCCATGTTTGGTTCCCACCTCCTAAAAAGTGGACTAAAATATTTTAGTCATCTTTTAGTATCTCTTGAGTGACTAGTGTAACTAAAGTGTTTTAGTCGTCTTTTAGTCAGTTTGTTTGGCACTCTAGTCTCTAAGGGCAAGTACATTGGTGTTCTCTCATAGGTCGTCTCGTATAATGTCACGTAATTTAAAACGACTTAACAGACTACATATACAATAGTTGGTTTTTTAAGTTCACTCGTAGTAACTCATGATTCCTTAATTTATAGATAGAATAAAAATTAACTTATGAGGTGCATGACAACAACAACTCATACAATGGTGTAATAGTTGTCTCATAGTCCTAAATCTTAGCGCATGAGGTGGTTGTGTCGTGAAACAACGACCTCTTTCTCTCTCACATTTCTCTTTCCTCCACATAAGAAAAATCCTACGTAGCATTGCATGAGACGAGGTACGAGACCGCTGACGTGTAGCAATGTACCTGCCCTAAAGTGACTAAAGTTTAGTCCACTAAAGTTTAGGAGGTGCGAATCAAACACTCCCCTTAATTCACACCTCTACAAAGGCCTCCATCGGGTCTCACTAACTGGTGGCAATCCCAACCGCCTCTATAAATGGGGTAAATTTTAGAAGCGGCTGAATGACTGGGCTTCCTTCTTATGACATATATATTGCCATAGGAAAAGCAAGGAGGGTCTTGGATAGCTTTCCAAAAAATTACAAAGTCAAAGGGGAAGTGTTTTCTTTTGATTCCTTTGAAGGAGACTCTTGAAAGTAATTAAATGCTATTCCTAACATCTTTTTGAAGGTTTAGTAGTTGTTTTCTTTCCCCATTATTAGGTTTTTTTATTTTCTCTCTCTTTTATGGTGATTGAGGCATTTATGAACGTGATTAGGCCAAATATTTAAAGGTCTAGATTAAGTTTAGTAGGGGAATAAGAATTTACCCTTATCGAGTGGCCATGCCTTAACTTTTTTGGTCTATTATAAGTTATTAAATGGATCTAGATCTAGAATTAGATTTTTTTTTGCTCAACATAGATCCATATTCCTTTTGTTTTCAAAAGATGATTAAGTGCATGAACAATGGGTAGTTTGTGTCAAAATTAATTAGTTTATTGTTGGCTTTGACTTGATGTAGTTTTCTTTGGACAATGTCATGATTAATGTATAGTTGATGGGTTTTAGGTCTGTTAGTTAGTTTTTAAATAGAGATCAAGTTTCCTTCAACAATGTGTTCAATATTAATAGTTTTAAACTAATTTATTTAAATTTCACTGATTATAATTTTAAGGATCTTTGATATTTCTTCCCATATATCTAGAGTGCAATGGTGATTTTACTCCCAATTTGTTTGACTTTATGATTCTGCCCTCATGATTTTAAATTCAAGAGTCTGTTTACCCTAATTTTGTAAAAGTGTTAAGCGTGGATGGATTAAATCATATAAAAACTTAAAAAGAAAAAACACATGAAAGGACAAGGATACTGTCAACTTTTCTTTTTCTCTAGCTAGCCCCTCACCCATACTTCTTTCCCCACTTCAACCGATCATGTGAACGAAACATACGCCATCGACCCGAGATTGGACCGTTGGGTGTCAGTGTTATTAGGCATGGAGGTTGGACCAGTAACTTCACCTCAATAGCCTCGCCCCAGACACCAAGTGGGTGGCCGCTAGTATAGTTAGTTTTTGGGCTTCCACGACGGGTGGCTCCTTGTGCGCCTTGGTAGTGGGCGTGTGACACAACAACCATGGAAGGCCCTAGGTACTTTATTCAACCTTTGAGGTGGATATGATAGTGTGAAATAGTAGTGGTATCTAGATTTGTTAACCTACATATTTATTGTTGTGATTTGTAGGTCAAATCACAGATAACTAAAACTTGTTATTAGAGTTTGGTTTTTTCTACTTGCTAGATGATGGTCTGAGGTTGTGGTGGAAGGATAGAACTTTACCTACAAAATTTTGTGACATGATTTAGAGAATGACTATATGGAGATAAAATCTGATGGAAATCTATTAGAGTGGTTTCTAACTATTATAGACAAGGGATTAGTATGCATGATTGAGGCAGGAACTAGTGAGAGAGACATAAATGAGAGAGCCACCACCTAGACATCCACAAACAAGACAATAATAGCAACATATAAAAAAAGAGAGTCACCGTCAAAAAATAAGTATCACAACACAAAAAGTGCTTCTACAGATGAGGTTGTAGGTGTCACTACTATAGAAAATATTTACCAAGGTGGGCAAAAATGATTAATCATGGCGGTTTTTCCAACCGCCATGGATCAAAGGTCACGGTTATTTGTGGCCTTAACCGTGGCGGTTGGCCAACTGTCATGGTTAATTGTATTAACTGAGGCGGTTTTGTTAGAACAACTACAACGGTTAATTCTTAATATGACACTGCTACGATCCTATTAGAGGGGTATACTCAATACAAATTCACTTATAGTACTAAGTGATAACAATTATGACAATGATTTTGTTGCATCATCCATATGTCTAGAGTAGAAGCAAATTCAGTGGAGACTACAAGGTAGATTATATCAATAACAATCTCTCTAAAGTTTGTTTTGAGGTCCATGATTGACAGTAATATGCCAAGAATAATAATCCTAGTTAGAGGTGTATACTCAAGACAAATTCACTTATAGTACTAAGTGATAACAATTATGACACTGATTTGGTTGCATCATCCATATGTCTAGAGTAGAAGCAAATTCAATGGAGACTACAAGGTATATTATATCAATAACAACCTCTCTGAAGTTTGTTTTGAGGTCCACGATCGACAGTAATATGCCATGAATAATAATCCTAGTTATTAGGGTAAGGAGAAGACAACATTGAGACAATGTGTTCATTCCTTTGTTTATTTCAAATTTAAGTTTTTTTTCTTTATTAACTTGTTTTGACTCCCTCTCCATATGAAGTGGAAGTGGTGCTACTATAGGAAGGAAAGGAGAGGAGGAGCAGGAGGAATTACTGAGGAGGAGGAGGAACTACTAGGAGGCTTACTAGTTTGTTAGGCCTTAATGTTGTCAAAATTTTGAAATATTTATAATAAAAAAATAGATGCATCAAATTGTGTCTATTTTGTTGCCAAAATCTCTTGGAGAGTCCAAGCATCTCAGGTTTGATCAAATTTATATGATAAGATAATAACATTTACGATACCAACTAAGTATTATTAGTTTCTTCATGAACTATATTGTTATAATATACCTATCTGAAGTCAAAAATTCTTATAATTCTCTCTATAGTCTCGGTCAAACATGATATGGTTTAACTTTCCAAGATTCTTGAAATGACTTATAACTTAGAATGGAGGCAATACTTTATATATATATATATATATATATATATATATATATATATATATATATATATATATATATATATGGCATACCAATGTTCCTAGTATTGCATTACTATTTTTTAATAAGAAATACTACTAGACATATAATTCTTTGATATGAAAATTCAATACCTTTAGCAGTGGAGGAGGTTCGTACATACTAAGTCGGCTACAACTTGCTTGGTATTTAAGATTCCTTCCATAGTAAACAATGATTATTGGACTTAAATATAATTTCTCTTGAGGTTTCTTTACTATTTCGTCAATGTTGAGTGGTATAGCTTTAAATGCAAGAGTGGATCTAGGACCTTCAAGTTGCAGTGCTATTTTGTCTATTGTATAGAGAGTTTCAAAAAAATAAAAAAGTAGATCATAGTGGAAATAACTAAAGTTATTGGAGTAACCTAACCCAATATAACAACTACCACAACTATAACTTGAACCCTTCTTTTTGAAACATACAAAATAGGAGGTTTTGATAAATGATGCAATAAAGATTTACACAAACAAATAATCTAAAAATTGAAAAGCTAGATTCAAGAGTTCATGAGACAAAGTTGGCCCCAACAAAAGTCAACATAACTTAAGGTAAGGTGTGAGTTAGAGCACACATATTTGATGACACATGGAGTATAAGTTTATCATATGACTGGATAGAGACTACAAGTATTTGTACGACTATTTTGTTAGCAAACAAATAGAGAAGGCACACAAAGATAGTAATTTGTGTTAATTATATACATTAAACATATATAACTTCTAATGATTTTGATTTAATTTCTAAGATTCTAGGAGCACTCGTACGTATCTACTCTTATTGAGTGATTGAAATGGATTAGCTAGCTTTATATTCCAATACAAGTTCACATGATTATTTAGTGATTCTAGCATGGTACTAAGTTACACTATAATATTTTATATATAAGGTATAAAGTGTCTATGATACATGTACTATTCTATTCTACCAACAACTAACAACCGGCCCAGCTCCCAGCTCCCACCTCCGCAGTCCGCACCCGCACCCGCACCCGCAACCTCTCACCAAGGCACTTGTAGTTTGTTGGCCTGGTCATCACGTGCGCTAGGTGGACAGCCCACATGCTAGCCCACACCAGCCCCGCACGCTGGCCTGGTAGTTGTTGTCCGGGTCGCGTGCACCAACATTTTTTTCTTATTAGTTTTATTATTAATGTTTTTTAGTATTTTTTATAATAAATATTGATTACAATGTCAATATTCAGTATTTTTGTTTCAGTATTTGTCCAGTATATTTTAAGTAGATTTCAGAAATAATCACTAGCATTCTTCAGTAACAATAAATGTTTGTCAGTATTTCTTAAGTAAAAATAAATGTCTGTTAGTATTTCTTCATTAATACTGAGGTTGCCTCTTGCATTCTTCAGTATTTCTTCAGTAACAATAAGTATTTTGATGTAGTTATTAGTATCTTTAAGCATGTTTAAGTAGTTGTTGGTACCTTTAAATAACTTTAAGTAGCTCAGTATTTCTTCAGTGTTCGTCAGTATTTTTTATTTTTCTTAAGTCTCTTTTATCAGTATTTCTAGTAGGTTTAAGTAACTTTTGGTAATAGTCAGTATTTCTTTAAGTGTTCGTCAATGTTTTTATTTTTCTTCGGTATCTTTAGACAGTATTTCCAGTAGCTTTCAGTAATTGTCAGTATTTTCTTCCGTGTATTTTCAGTATGTTTCTTCCGTGTATTGTCAATATCTTTAAGTAAGTTTCAACAACCATCACTATTTTCTCTAGTGTTGATTTGTATTTTAAGTAGATTTCAGTAATAATCACTAGCATTCTTCAGTAACAATAAGTGTTTGTTAGTATTTCTTCAATAATAGTGAGGTTGTCGCCTACTCCATTCAATTCTTTATACTAAATGATACTTACATGTAATGAACTGATTTTAGCATATCAAAATAAGTAGCTTCTCTAGTGCCAGCTCCCTAGAGGCAGCAGCAACTAGACCCCGGGAGCCATAGCCGCAAAGCATGAGCTTGATAAAAAAAACTAAATATTAACACCTTAATCAGTATTTGAAATAAAAAAACTGATAAATATTAACAAATACTGACAACTACTAAAATAAAAATACTGAATGTTGACACCCTAATTAATACTCGTAATAAAAATACTAACAAATACTCTGAAAATAAAAAATACTAAATACTAATAGCCAAATCGATATTCTTAATAAAAATACTGATAAATACATACATGCAAAAAAGTGTGGGGAAGCCACATAGGAAAAGTTGAGATGCATGCATGCAACATATATTTGATTAATTAGGGGTTAGTTTTGCATCTCAATCCCTAATAAATATATTTGTGGTTGCATCTCAATCGACTAGCAACTGATGGGTGTAGAATAGCGCTGTCGGTGTCTATGATATAAAATAAGTATAATTAGATTTTTCATTAATATACTTTTAAAATACTTATTTAGTGTCATAAATATATTAATAATTTTATTTATATAATTGGTCAAACTTTAGATATTATAACAAATAATAAATCTGGAATTGTATTTTTTTATGCAATTAACACATAGAATCATTGCAAATAACTGTTTTGTAAAACAATAATTGTGTTCATTTATGTATAGTTGTAAATTGTTGATCCTTAAATATTTTGTTGGGCTAGTATCAATTTATATCAATATCTATATCTATATCTCTATCTGTATTTGTATCTATATTTGTATCTATGTCTATAAATATATCTCTTATAACATTTATGTTACATACCACCAAGAAAAATATGTTCCCTTGGGTATAAACCCTCAAGTAAATTGTTGTGGTCAAACTTTAGATATTATAACAAAGAATACATTTAGAATTGTATTTTTTTGGGATGGAGGTAACACACAAAATCACTGGAAATGATTATGTTGTAAGAAATATGAGGTTCATATATTTATAGTTGTAATTGTCGTTCCTTAAATTTTTTTATTGCGCTAGTATCAATCATATCTATATTTATAGCTATCTCTATATCTTTATATATCTATATCTAGATCTATATCTATATCTATATCTCTTATAACATTAATGTTACATATATCAATATTGATATCTATATTTATATCTATATCTATATCTATATCTCTTATAACATTAATGTTACATATATCGATATTTATATCTCTTATAACATTAATGTTACATACCACCAAGGAAAATATGTACCCTTGGGTATAATCCCTCAAGTAAATTCTCGTGGTCAAACTTTAGATATTATAACAAATAATATATTTAGAATTGTATTTTTTTGGGATGGAGGTAACACAAAAAATCACTGCAAATGATTGTGTTGTAAAAAATAATGATGTTCATATATTTATAGTTGTAATTATCGTTCCTTAATTTTTTTGTTGCGCTAGTATCAATCTATATCTATATCTATATCTATATCTATATCTATATCTCTTATAACATTTATGTGGGTGTTATTACATACCACCAAGGAAAATATGTTTCCTTGGGTGTGAGCCCTCAAGTAAATTGTGGTAGCCACCAAGAAAAAAATGATCAATTTTCTAGTCATTTCTCTTAACCACTTATATACTATGATGGACTTATTGTAGGCTAGCTATTAGTCCGACATGGCATTTTATAGCCATAGATGCTGTCATGACATGTTTGTGAAATCAAATAAAAATTTTCTTGGTAGATTAATCCAACAAAAAGTACATGTTTTGAGATGTTATTATGGAATGCATATTGGCACTTAGCTTGAGAAGTCTAGTTAGTTTTAAAGCTCACATGCAACATACTAATATCGGATAAAACAAAGTTTATAGCAAGGTCGTTGCGGAGCTTGAAGAGATCTACAACTTTGTAACTGATGACATTTTCGTTTGACGGATTCAGAGTGCATTGTTGCGGAGCTTGAAGATATCTATAACTTTGTAACCGATGACATTTTTGTTTGACGGATTCAGAGTCATCAGCACTATATACCCTTTGGGGCATCAACATATATCCTAGGTCTTTGGAGGTTATTGTAATTTACTTGGCGATCATCAACAATCAAGAAAATATACATCCTTGAATTTCTTATATTTTCATGACAATGTGAAATTTGTTTATGTTGTCTATGTTTTACTGGCAGCTAAACCCTAAGGGAATCGTTTTTGGCCGTTGACCCCAAGAAAATCGAATTTCCCTCGCTCTCTATTCTTATCTGTCCTTCCTTGGCGCCTCAAATGATTTCCATGATGGTTTTCACGTTTCCTTAAGGATGTTTGGCCCTCAAAGATATTCAGTTTTCTAGTAGGGTACAATTTATTCGCGCTTTATGCAGTAACATGCGGGGTACGTTGCTCGTATCTTCCGTTACTAACATGCATCATCGTATTCGCACAGTAGTACAATAGTGTATTTCTGAAAAGGAGGGTACTTAAAATCTCAAATGAATTAACAGCATACCGGTACGTGGGTATTTTTTTATATATACACTATTCCCTCAGTCCTAAAAAAATTGTCGTTTTTGTTTCCCGAGAAACAATTTTGATCAAATATATATTAAAAAAATATTAATATTTATAGTATATAATTAGTATCATTGAAAAGATCTTTGAATCTAGTTTTTTGATAAATTTATTTGGAGATACTCTCTCCATCTTAAATTATAAGATATCCCAAGAATCTTGGAGAGTTAAAGTATCTCAAGTTTGACCAAACTTATATGATAATATAATAACATTTATGATGTCAACTAAATATCATTAGATTCTCTGTCAATTATATTTTATAGTATGCCTACTTGATATCGTAAATCTTTATAATCTTTTCTGTAATTATTATAATTATTAGTCAAATTTGAGATGCTTTGACTTTCTAAGATTCTTGAAATATCTTATAATTTGGAATAGAAAGAGTATAAATATTGCACGTATTTTCTAAATAGAAATCGAGTTAAATGTGTGACACGGACATAAAAACGACGATCTTTCTAGGAATGGAGTATATGATGGCTGCCAAGAAGCCGTTATTTTGTAAAATAGTGCACGCATGACCCGAAGGCCGAAGGCTCTCTCTATTGCTCCCATGATTTGCTCCAGAGCCATGTGACCCCTACCAAAGCAAGTCCGATGCAACGGCCGTTGATGGCGATCGCGCGGCCCACTATGCGTTCCTTCGATTCATTTGCTGCCTATAAATACCACTGCAAGGTTGCTCTTCCTCAACCATCGATACACACAGAACTCCTGTGTCTGCCCTCTCTCTCAAGTACTAAGATGGCCACCTGCTTCTCCTCCACAGTAGTTGCACTTGGAGCACTTCTCTTCTTGCTTCTTGTAACGAGTGGCTCATGCGCGAGGCCTGTCAGCTTTAACGCCTCCGACTTCACCGCCGATCCCAACTGGGAGGCTGCCAGGGCCACCTGGTACGGTGCCCCCACCGGCGCCGGCCCTGATGACGACGGTACGTATACATGAACGCCGGTGCATGCTGTGGCGCATAGCGTTGTTTTGAACTACAGTGCGACGCCGTGTGCCATCAATAATAACAATAATCAATTATACTATTTGTTCTGCATGCAGGTGGTGCCTGTGGATTCAAGAACGTGAACCTGCCGCCGTTCTCGGCAATGACATCGTGCGGCAACGAGCCCCTGTTCAAGGACGGCAAGGGCTGCGGCTCCTGCTACCAGGTACGTGTGGCTGGTCAGACGAAGATCCTTTGGTGCCTGCCTTAGTGGAAACGGAAAGCTCGAGCATATTTTTTCCTTTTGACTTTTAGTGACTAAAATAACTAACCCCGTTTCATTTACTGTATTTTCCAGATACGATGCCAAAACAACGATGCCTGCTCCGGCAACCCAGAGACGGTGATCATCACTGACATGAACTACTACCCGGTGTCCAAGTACCACTTCGACCTCAGCGGCACGGCGTTCGGCGCCATGGCCAAGCCCGGGCTCAACGACAAGCTCCGCAGCGCCGGCATCATCGACATCCAGTTCAAGAGGTGGGTAACACGCACCGCTCGTTGCACAGAACCACCACACACACGACGACCGGGTGATCAGCTGGGGGCCCTACTAACAACATAATCATATCTCGAGACCGTATCTAGCTATTAATTACTCTCTTCATTCTAAATCATAAAACATTATATTTTACATATATAAAATTTTTATTGCACATTTAAATATATACTATATTTAGATGCATAGTAAAAATAATTGTATTAAAAAAGTCAAAATATATTACAATTTAGAATAGAGTGGACCGTGGACCCTTGTACTTCTGCTCAACCAACTCTAACGAGAACGATCGGTTTAATTGGGCCCCATATAGATTCAATTCGTATATATGGTCCGCTTTACAATTTGGCGTTTGCGTGCATACAGACCTGTGGGCTGAAGCTAGCCTAATCCAAGCAAATCACATGGTTTGTTCTCTGTAGGGTGCCCTGCAACTACCCCGGGCAGAAGGTGACTTTCCACGTGGAAGAGGGCTCCAACCCCGTCTACTTCGCGGTGCTGGTCGAGTTCGAAGACGGCGACGGCGACGTGGTGCAGGTGGACCTCATGGAGGCCAACTCTGGGTCGTGGACGCCGCTGCGCGAGTCGTGGGGATCCATCTGGAGGCTGGACTCCGGCCACCGCCTCACGGCGCCATTCTCCCTGCGCATCACCAACGAGTCCGGCAAGTCGCTGGTGGCTAACCAAGTCATCCCGGCCAACTGGGTGCCCAACACCTACTACCGTTCCATCGTCCAGTATAATAATTAGCTCTCTGCCGCTGCGCACCATAATAATTACTCCTATGTGTCATTGTGCTTGATTAGTTTGGTACTAGTATTGTATTGCGTCATGGGACTGAGCCATTGATCATCAGGTGCCTCGGTCATCAATTACTAGTAGTAGTGTAGGTGTTGGTGCGCGGCTTCATTCAGGGATTTGAAGACTGGGAAATGGAGGAAGCAAAGTTAATTGGCATATGCTTTCCCGCCCATTGTCAATGCAAATGTACCAGTGCGATTAAGATATAAATTATTAATGGTATTTTGTGTTGCGTCTCTGCTTCGTTCGACATCTCTTTTGTTTCAGTCATGCATTTTTTTTCTTGTTAGTTTTTGCGATTATTGTTTCAGGCGGCATGCTTATGCAGCCGACTTAAATCAACGTTTCCGAAATAAGTTCTCTTCGGAAATGAGGGTCATTATAAATACGTGAATTACATCAGTTCCTGACAAAACCAAAACCCATCACGCCTAAGTCCATACGTTACCTTTGATTCCTAGACCTTTGATTATTTATTTTATTTTCTGATTCCTATACCTCCTATTATTTATTCTCATTCCTTTGTTGCTTATTATGGTGAGAGTTTATCAGCCAGAGTCTGGAGCCTAAACTACAATAAAACAAAATTGGTTGTGCGCGCAAACCTCTTGCGGAGGCTAAAGCAGAAAAGTTTCCTTTACCTAAAAAACTCGTATTATTCAGTCTGCATTTGCCAAGGGTGCACTACACGAACCTGATCCTGACTTGCTAACAAGGGTACGAATCGACAGAATAGAATGTGTCGTATGTGACTTCAAAATAAAATGATTGAGATTTGGAGGTGGTGTTTTAGTACAAATCGCTGGTTCCGGGGCCGACTTATTAGCATAGACAAACTTTTTCTGGACTGTAAACTGATTGCAGAGACGACGATGCGAGCACTGTCAATGCACAGCGATGTTTGTTTTTCTTTCACGCTGCCTTTTTCTTCTGATGGCACTCCTCCATTCCCGTGGATTTTGGCAATCCTGAAAAGGAAAATCATCATAATTCCTGCAACGGACAAATCTCACCAGTGCTTAATTACAATCAGTAGCCCGTCGGTTCAACGGAGAGCATATATGCTAATCCTGCTCCAACACAAGTCCCTTTCCGTCCAAAGCACTTTAATTTCCCTCGTAACTAAGGTTATATCTATAGAGGATCGGAGTATAATTAACCCTGTGACACAATGATTTCGGCTACTGTGAGAGCCAGCCGGCAAAGTCATCGCTTGTATATTAGATATATAACTTGATAAAGTGGCAAGAACTGGATTAATTCTTGCCGTAATTACTGGCATCAAACCGTCCCGGTCAAGATGCAAGTGGGTCACCGTAAGTTGACCCAAACACTGACCCACGTAACCCATTAAATTCAAATTGGGTTTTGGGTCAACCCAAAATAATTTAGCGTTGGCACCGGTGACCCAATGGACCACGCTAGATACGATACGAGCGTCGGCCGACCGTGCACCACACTAGCTTCTTATGAAAAACTACTAATACATTGCTTTTACAACTGAACCATTGTTTCATATTGCACATCCATAACCCTTGAAAACACCAGCACATCACCATATACGATTTGCTATAGCTTCAAGCATGGTACTAGTGTACGCTCATGAAAACACAGAACCATTGAAGATGCAATAAGAGCATATACGATTAACATATCATCATACAAAAATATGGCAAATAACTCAATTCTAAGTTAAACTCCACGTAATCTTTCAAGTGATCTATAACACTAAAATTCAGAGAACTTTAAGCCTGTATTGGTGCCATAGGAGAACTAAAATTCACAGAACTAAAATTCATAACAGATCCATCGCTTCCAAATTCTGTATTGGTGCCAGCTACTTGAAGCCTGCAGTCACCCACAACTCAGCCAAGAAGCCTGCAGTCACCCAAGAACGGTTAGCTATTTTCCCTCATGTTTATATTAGCCTAAGTTTTGTATGCAGATTATTGTAGAAATGACATCTGCTGCTAGCTTCAGAAGTACAGTAGTAGCTATTCTTCAGAAGTACAGAACTGTTGGTTCTGATAAGTGACAGATATAATACATTCTGGAAAGCACAACAAAGAGAAGCAATTCTATTTCCCAGAAGGTTTCAGAGCTGAATTTAAATGTAATACTGGATCGTGACTTGCAAATTAGTTGCACATCATTTGGATGTCTTAAGTCCTAATATCTAATATTAGATCTAATATTAGACAACCTGGTAATTGCGATATCAAATGTATTGGTGCTAGCATACAGTTCTGCACAGGGATTTGTCACTTATCAAAGGTCAGATGTACTTATTATTCCCATGAAGTAAGGTCAGATGTCTGATCACTCAACAAGTCAGAATTTGTCACAATCTTGTAAATCTGTAAAGATCAAAACTTTATTACAATATAATTAAGAAAGTATAAATGCATATCCACAAGTTGTAGACCAGAATACTAACCGGTGGTGCTACCACTTGAACAACAAGCTTATCAGGAGAAGCAGCCCGCATCCAGTCTTGAAGGCAAATCAATGCTTCAACAGTATCACTGCTTAGCCTACTCCAAAAATTGCTAACCACTCACTCACCAGTGTTGAATGCTGACTCAGATGGTACAGTCGTCGCCGGTGTTGCTAACACATCACAAGCCATCCGAGAAAGGATTGGATAAGTTCCAGAATTTGATTTCCACCAACCCAAGATATCAAAGTCATCAACTCTAGAATTGTAGCTTCAGCCAGGTATGCACTAAGCTCATTAGAAGACTGAGTCCTTAGCTGAAAACTTCGGTGTTGGTCCCAGTCATCAAACGTATTATCCCTCTCATCATTGACTTCACCATAACTTGTTCCATGATCCAAATCAACATTTGAGGAGTTCATTTGAGAAGTATACTCGCGAAAAAGCTTCCTAAGTGTACTCATTATTCTATCTAACTTTGGTATTGCATCTATCCCAAAGAATTGATTCATACGAAAATCCACATAAGAATATTTGAATCTTGGATCTAAAATAACTAGGATAGAGAATGATAAATATGAGATCTCCCAATACTGCATAAATTTCTTCTCCATCTCCTTTGCCATAGATGCAATATCTTGATCTCTATTGTGAGATTCCTTATCAATGGCTACTTTTATCCTCCAAAGTTGATGAAAGTAATGGTGGGCAGTAGGATAACAAGACCCAGATAAGAGAATGGTAGCATCAGAAAATACTTTCAAGAAACTACAAACAGCCCTTGACCTTTCCCATTCCACCACCGAAGGCGCGGTGATAAAATTCTTATCTTGTTTTCCTAGTTCATCAAAAACCTTCCTGAATGGATATGCAGAATCAAGCATGAGATATGTTGAATTCCATCTTGTACAGATATCCAGTGTAGGCTGTTTTCAGTTGACACCCCTATCTGTTGGGCTAGTTCCTCAAATTTCTCCTTTCGAGCCTGAGAACTTTTGACATACTTCACACTCTCTCTAATATTGTGCACTATGCTACTGATTTTTTTCAATCCATATTGAACTACTAAATTAATGACATGTGCACCACATCTAATATGGAAAAGATTTCCTTCACGAGGGCATAATTTCTTAAAGATCATATTGACTCTCAACAGTTCCATCATTGGATTGTTAACTTTGGCATTGTCTAATGTTATACTAAAAAGTTTATCCTCGACATTCCATTCTTGAATGCCTTTTAGTATAACATTAAACATGGACCGTGCATTGTGTGGTGATTCCATCATTATAAATTTGATAATTCGTTTTTCAACTTTCCAATCACTTGAGATCCAATGACAAGTAACACATAAATACCCTAAGGTCTGATTTGATGTCCACATATCAGCAGTTAATGACACCTTTGAACTAGAATTCTTAAAGATCTCCTTTAGTTCAAACTTTGCATCTTGAAAGTTTTTCATACAATCCAACTTAATAGTTGTCCTGGACACCATTTTGAATAAAGGGTTCAAACTAGAAACAAAATCTCTAAAACCATCATTTCAACTATAGAGAATGGAAGTTCATGCAAGACAATCATACGAACTAATTACTTGCGAGCCAAATCAGAATCATAAAGCCAATTGTCCAGCAGATCACTGTCATTAGAAGTTGAACCAGCACGCATTTTATCAACCAACTTAGTGACTCTAGACCTTAATTTGCACCGTTCCAAATGTTTCTTTAGATGACTGGTTCCTATGTTTTGTTTTGCACTTAGATAATCATGACAATGCATACATTTGGCGCGAGTGATCTCACCATTTATACTAATAGGCTCGAATTCCTTCCAGTAAACAGACCTCAGTTTCCTAGTACTATCTGCATAGTTAAAGTCAAAATTAATATTGTGCTTCTTGGTAAAAATTAATACTACTCTAGATGTACTAAGATGCAAAAGTAGTGCTATAATCAGCAATATAAATTTTTACTTACCACATGAATTTTGAGTTGATGTGCTTCTTGGTGACCTTTGTGTTGGAGACATTTGAATCTGATTGATTATCCTAAGACAGGGAGAACCAACCAAACACCTTGCTCTCTTTGCCCGATCAAACCTTGTTGACATATTTACTGAATCTCTTGTTCGCTTGGTTGTTCTAGGGCTGCTCGGCCTTGGCATTATGACCTCCACTACTGGAGTTCTTGCAGAAGGAGAACAGTAGAACCCTTCCTCAATTTCTAAAGGCGTAGCCACTGGAGAATTGTTCATAGTGTGCACAACCTACAAAAAATTTGACTTATGTGACAACAACAAACTAAAATTGAATTGGCTATTCTAGTTTCCAATAACAAAAAGTGCATCACGGCTTTTGATGGAGAGGAACCTAGACTCACTTCCTCATTGAGCACTGGGTCGAGCGGCGCACAGGTGGGAGAGTGCGACTGTTGCAGTCTGGCGTCACCGACGCTTGAGGAAGGGAGGTCGTCGGACAGTCCATGCAGAGAAGCACATGGTCCACTTGGTCTCTGCAATCTGCACGCGAGTTATTTTTAGGCGGATCAGTGGCAAGTTGTGCCATTGAAAAACTAAAGAAAATGCTTTGACAAACCCTCTTGGATCCCTATTGATATGTCATCAGCTAGTAGTAAACATTTAAAGAATATGGTATGACAACTGGAAAAAAATCATCAGTCATCATTAACTTCCATTGCAGCTATTGTAGCTGTATAAACATAGACAATTGGCTAAGCACTTCCTTTATCCATAAAATGCATTGTTACAGTTTTCATAACTAAGCCATCCCCATATCAAGCAGTTCAAAATAATCTCTATGTATAATCAGTTTATTGATTCAACCTATTGGCAATTTGTAAATAACACAGCATGAGACAATACTCAACATTGTTGGGTAGACCACTATAGATGAGAGAAATTTGACATAGTGAAGAAATAACTAAACTACTGCAATCCTTTATCAGAGATATATATCACAAAGAAATTAAAAAGATTGCTGAGGAGTCTGAGCCATTCAATTGATTCTGACAGATAAGAAAAACCAGAGGAGATATATATCATTTTCATGCAAAGAAAATCTTATCAACCATTCAACCTAAACAAGGCATGTCTGCCAAGAGAAGGTACCAATATGGACAGAGAACTACTTCACAACCAATTAACAGTATAAACAATGGTATGGAAATAGACACTGGCTGAACTTGCACAAGGACCTGTATGGATCTATCGAGGACCAAAAAAAAGATTAACAGAGGACTATCTCAAGGACTTGTATGCTCCTCTCCCCAAACCTCGATAACATCTGTTTCCCCACTCTCAGACAGCGCGGGCAGGCTGCTGCTGCCGGCCGTGCGGTGTAAGCAGGTGAGTGCAGCTAGGACCTAAGTGCAGCCGGTCGTGCGGACGAGCCGCCGCCGCTGAGGACACGCAGGCGCGCCTGCAAGCCCCGCCGCCGTGGCCAAGTGCTGCCACTGCTGCTGCAGTATTCAAGTGCATACAGATCTTGAACGTAAGAAGGGTTGGGAAGACTGGGAGAGGATAAACTCGCCTGCTGGATGGAGGGGACCGGATGCGGATGAGTGCTGCTGGGGCGGTCACGGACGGACGATGCTGCTGGGGCGACGGCGGCGGCCGGCCGGAACGGGAGCCGCACGCTCTTGTGGATGACTCTGGCATGGCTGATTGGGTACCCAGTGAAACCCACTGACCTCGACATTGTTTAACACCAAATTTACATGGGTCGGCCCATTGGGTTTTAACACTAAACATTTAACTTTGGGTTCTGGGTCATTGGATCGACCCATTAAAATCTGAATCGTGACCCATTAAAATCTGAATCGTGACGTCCCGGTTCCCGTCACTTCCAATGACCGCACCAAATTACGGGGGGTGTAGCCCTTGAAATATCAGCGACTGTTCGACAAGGTCGTCACACCCGTTTCACACGGCTCCGGCTTCAGCTCTTATAGCGAAAGCATTGCAAGAGCAGAGGTATGCACAAAAAATTATATGAAAAATAATGATAAAAGCTAAATATTTATCATATTTATATTATTTCTCAAAATCTGACACTCATAAAGTTTTCTTACACTCATAAGTTTTTATGGTATTTATATCATTTTGCAAAATCAGCACCTCGTAAAAAGCCATTGCGAGAGCAGAGGTATACATACCAAGGCAGTAGCTCAGGGTGCTGATAAGTTTTCTTTTTCGGTACAATCTCCACCTCGTAAATTGTGACATTTTATATTTGTTTTAGATCTATAGGAAAATATAAACATACATGACACCAAATATGTGTGGTTAGAAAATATATTTTATGATAAATTCAATTATACTTAAATTTAGCATTTTTATATAAATTTAGTTCACTTTGAGATAGTTTGACTTAATACAAGTTAACGGCTTATTTGGTTGATGGTTTTTGTGGCTGATAAGTTAGCTGATGTTTTTTTAGTTGTTTTATTATTATTAAAAGAAAATATTATACCACCGATAAACTTAGCTGATAAAACCAACAGTCAATTTCAAGCTAGGGACGAAGTTTATAGACGAATATAGTATATACATATGGTATATATAGTAGCAGTTTTTTTTTTACATAAAAAGAGACAAGATGCATGATAAAACGAGAGCCCTGCTGCCCTGGTCTCAATAATCGGTCTCTTTTGCTCTCCTACGAACAGTCGTTAATCTCCGGATTCCGGAACGAGACGATGTACATGTGCGCGAGAACAGAGCCGAACGGCGACGGCTCTGCATGTGAGGTGTGGGCCACCGCGAGGGAGAAGGCAACCGCCGCCGGGCCCGGGCTGTCGAGCGAACCGGTGGTGGGAAGTCACGTCGGCCGAGGGAGGGCCGGGGAGGCCTCGCACCGGATTCCCGGGGCCCGCGAGGTCGTCGGCACCTGTTGCATTGCCCTTGCTGGGCTGAGATGACGTCTTGCGGCGCGAGCGGCCAGGTAGCTTGTGGAAACGAGGCCTTGTGTCATTGTGGTGCACGGGCCGCCCTCCCTCCCTGCGCACGCTAGATGCCGGGCCTGCGGACAACGGTGGGCCTCCGCAACAATCTGCCCCACGTTCTGGGTCAAACTCGCCTTTTGCTGCACGTTTCACGGGTGACTGAGCCACCAAATGCGCCGTGCAAGTGCCAGTACCGTACCAGTACCACCAGCAGGTCCAGCACGATTGGATGGGCTGAGAAGCAACTAGCACGCCACGCATATGTCAAGGACTCCCGCATGAAGAAAAAAAAGAGGCAACTTCACGTTCTCCTTTGCAAATGGCATGGGGAACGACGACTACAATATCCAAAATCACGTGCAATAGGTGGGAGACTAGCTGCACAGCACGGGCACGTTACCGGCTTGCGAACATAGTAGCGAGGATAATAGCGCCGGCTGCCATCTTCTCTCTTTTTTTTTACGGTAATACTCCTATTAAGACGTCCTAATTAACCCACTTCCGCAACGTCCACTCCCGCAAGTCCACAACGCTCGCCTCTCCCCATCCTTATCCTCTCCTTTCCCATGTCGTCCTCCTCCCCCACCCGGCGCCATCCGGCCATCGCCATGGGAATGGATGCCACGACGTGCCCAGCTCGATGCCGCGCACCCTGCACTCTCCCTCCCCCATCTGTGGCCTCCATTGCTAGCCCGCGCGCCCAGTGACCCTGCTCCCGCTCCCACGCCCGTGCCCAACACCCTGCGTTCTCTCCTTCCCCCATCCGTGGCCTCCATTGCTAGCCTGCACCCAAGTGACCCTGCTCCCGCTCACCCAAATGGAGACGGCGGCAACGGTGGCTTCGTGACGAGGTAGGTCGGATCTCCTCTGGATCTGAGGGACGTGACGGTGGCTAGGGTACCGGCGAGTTCAGAGGGCCTCTTCCCTCCTTCCTCCGGCGAGCTTTGAAGGCGATGAGCCAGGCATGGGCTCGAGCAGCCTGCAGTTCTAACCCATCCCCTTGTTGTCATGTTTTTTCGTGTTGCAATAGGATTTCTGGGATGTTGCAATAAATGATTTTGAATGTTGCAATAGGTGATTCTTGTGTTGCAGAAAGGGAGTTCTAATATTGTGATTGTATTTTTTCCCTTAATATTGTAACTTATGTTTCGCACCGATGTTGCAAGAGTTTATGTGGATATTGTGTATAAGTGTTGTTTGGCTTTTGCGAGTGTTTCAGGACATGTTTTCAAATGTTTTATCAGTTTTCTTTTATATGTTGCAAGCGTTATATCTGTATGTTTCAAAAGTAGATCGGGCAAGTGCTGCAGATATTCATTTGGTCGGTGTAGATCAGATTTCTGACGGTGTTTCTCGTCTTCACGGGGGTGAGTAGACCACATCCTTTCATTAGGGTCACCGGTGGCTTTTGCCTCTAGGTGCTTGGGCGGCGCTAGCCCCGCGTGCTTCGCCTCTAGGTGTCTGGGCGGCGCTAGCCCCGCGTGCTTTCGTCTCTATGTGCCTGGGCGGCTCTAGCCCCGCGTGGTCGTGGGAATCAATCGGATAGTGCCTCTGGGTGGCGCTGGGCTCGTTTGTTCGTAGAAATTAAATTGCAGGTGCAGGCGTCCGGACGCCTCATCCGTGAGGCGTCCGGACGTCCGGGCGCTAGTGGTGCTTTTTTTACCCTACTCATACCTACTCAGACTGGTCGCACTGCAACCCGATAAAGTGACAGGAGAAGCCCATAGCACATAGAAAGACCGCAGCGCGGTCCGAGAAACCATCCTGCAGACCATCCCATCCCCTATGCACGGTGGTACCGGGCGTCCGGTACATAACAACCTGGCCTTGTTCAGCCGTGGAATTGGTGGTAGAGAGAATGGGTGGCCCCCTGCTGCTGTTCGCGTCAGAGAGTGCATGCGTGGGGCTATTCGCGCAAGAGGTAAGAGAGGATTCGCGGCCCCACGGCTGCTATTACTTTTGCAACGAACTAAAAAATGATATAACTCACAAACTAAAAAATCAAAATAAATTTTGTTTATATCATTAAATTTCTTTTAATAAGTCCTTCAAAACAAGATCTCACATTAATATATTTAGATAAATCTTATTATAAACATATGGATCCACTGTTGATAGTTAATATAGAGTATGAGATATAGAGGATGGTGGATGTAGAAGAAATACGTATAGAGGAAAAAAAAATCTCACTGACAAGGACAAAATATTTCTTTTAACGGATGAATATAGAGGATGAAGAGTGCGGATAGTCTCATATGAGCACACCAAAAAAACAGAGTTGGACCGATAAATCTCGAGTTTGACGAAGTCATCACAGTCACTTCGTTGTTGACAGGCATATCACTTACCACTAAAAGAACCCGAATGGATAGGTTCTACCATAAGAAACTCAACCAGCTGAGCTACAATCAGTTCATCAGTTGCCATCTCCTTTTATTTGCATAAATATAAGATCACGACCATCGTCGTCTCTATGGCCAAAAGCTAGAGTGCAAATCTTTGCCACTGCAACGGGGTTCTTTTGAAGCCACATTCGTTTGAACTTATTAGATTAACTTCGAGCATCTCTAAGAGTTTTTCTAAATCTCACTCTCTAATCACTATTTGGGGAGTTATTTGCATAAAAATCGTTGTGCATATCTTTTTATTTTTCAACAACTTTTTCATATCCCATACGCAGTCTAGAGAGTCATTCTCGTCTTCTATTTTTAGCTAGCGAAAATTCCGGAATAGAAAATATCTATATTTAGATGACCATTTAGATAAGCCGTTGAAGGATAGTTATTCAGCACAATCTCTATTCCTAGCATTTAGGAAGGATATAGTCTCTTGGAGATGCTCTTATCAGTTATTATCGTACAATTTTTTTCTCTTATAATAAAACATAATTAACCGGCTTATCGACCGCAAAAACCATCAGCCGAACAAGTTTAGTTCCTTATTATCAAACAAGGATGCATTGGTCCTAAGTTTTTTTCTAACCTAGAACGAAGCTGAACTTTTACATCTTTTTATATAAACATGATAATACTAGTTTTGTACTCATTGCTAATATCTATACACATATGCAAAATGTTACCAATAAACAGTTAACTAAACGTAAAAGTAACATTTATATAAAATAATTTATATTAATATTAAATTACCCAAAAATAGAGAAACAATTATTATAAAAATTAAACAATTATACAAAGAGAAATCCACGAAGATTAAACAATTATACACTGCTTTGGGAGTCAAGTGACTAGCGGGTTGAAAAATTGCATTTTGCAAGCACCAATTCACAAATGAGTTCGTCTATACATGATTGGGTGACGTTTGGATGGACAAAAAAATGGAATGGGGAAATGAGTGGGAAATAATTGGGTGGATTGGGAACTTTTATCACTTCCTAATTCCACTAGGAGCCGGGTGAAAACACCATTTTTGCTCCTTCCGCTCCGGCTCCATGCCATAGTCAAACTCAAACAATGTGAGTGGGAAATAATTGGGTGGATTGGGAACTTTTATCACTTCCTAATTCCACTAGGAGCCGGGTGAAGACATGATTTTTGCTCCTCCCTCTCCGGCTCCATGCCATAGTCAAACTCAAACAATGTGTTTAAACTGAGTTTGGGGGTGGGGGGGGGGGGGGGGGGGGGGGGTTAAATATTTTTTCTACTATAGAATTCAACCTCAGAAAGGTTGGGAACATTTGCTTCCCAGCAAATATCGTGGTGTTTCATTCCGGCAAGATCTTAGGTGGTCCCTCCAAAAAAAAAAACAGTTATAGTATCTATGCCGATCAATCTAACTCAAATTTAATTAAGATAACAAATAATATTAGTATTTATATCTTCAAATAAATTTCTTACAAAAAATATATTTTATAACTAATCTAATGAAATTTATTTTATATGATGAATGTTTGTTCGTATTTATATAAATTTAGTTAAAGCTTAGACTTTTTGACTCATCAAAAAACGAGAATTACATTTTTTTAAGAGAAGAAACCTATAGTATGTCATTACTGTTGTAATAATTATTTTGTTAGAGAAAAGCTATACAACAACCGTGTGTTTTAGTGGCCGGCAACAGACGAATTTTATCTTTCTTCTTTTATAGAAAAGAATTGTTACTTGTGATTTATGATATGTGGTTTGTGATTTGTGATGAGGACATCCTCCATTATTACCCGTTGACAAAGACGCAATAAATAATGGACCAAGTGGCCCAGTTGTAGTCGGGCGGCGAACGTGTGAGCCTCTGAATAATCCCACCCTTCTTAGCTAGGGACGAGGAAGCCACCTTAAAAGGGAGAGCCACCCTTCCCCTATCAGGCTAATCTTTTAGGGAGATTGGGCCTTTCTCCGAGTGGGTGTGCCTAAGAACTGTTGGGGTCCGGGCAGCCTCAATTTATCGGACCTCGGCCAACCCTACCTGGGCCGGATGCATCATTTGGTATCAGAGCTGGGCCCTGTTTAAGGGGGTGAGAATGATAAGGACATCCTCCATTATTACCCGTTGGCAAAGACGCAACAAATAATGGGCCAAGTGGCCCAGTTGTAGTTGGGCGGCGAACGTGTGAGCCTCTGAATAATCCCACCCTTCTTAGCTAGGGAGGAGGAACCCACCTTAAAAGGGAGAACCACCCTTCCCCTATCAGACTAGTCTTTTAGGGAGATTGGGTCTTTCTCCGAGTGGGTGTGCCTAAGAATTGTTGGGGTCCGGGCAGCCTCAATTTATCGGACCTCGGTCAACCCTACCTGGGCCAGATGCATCAATTTGTGTCAAAGAGAATTCTTCTTGTGATTTATAATTTGTGGTTTGTGATTTGTGCCGAGGAAAAAGAAAAGAGAGTAGGAAGATGAACAATATCTATGGAGAAAAAATATGTGTTGCCAGCCCCTAAAACACAAATATATGGTTGTTGGTTTATCAATTTGATGTTATACATAGTATTATATTATCGCAACCGTTATTTTATCCGATGTTATGCATGGTAGTATATTTTTACATGGTGCTCATTTTAAGTTATAGATATTATTATATATTTTTCTATAAAGTTAGTTAAAGTTAAAAAAGCTTGACTGGCACGAATTCTAAGAATTGATTCTTTCAGGGACTGAAGGAGTATTCTCCTAATGTTTTATATGTTTTTAAGTAGTAATACAACGCTACCGCTAATCATAATACATGAGAATCCTTACTATAAGATATTTAATAAAAAATTTATATTAAATTTTGAATATTAAAACACCATATAAAACTAGAAGAATTTAAATAAATTCCGGTTGTATCTGCATATGACTCTTAGTGGGATGGTAGAATAATACTGCTGCTTAACTAGTGACTGCCTGGAGAGGGGCTCATCGGCTCCCTAGGTCTAGGACGGTTGTCTCTCTAGTATTTTTATTCTTCGTGCAAGTTCATACCTTATTGCCATTATCATTATGCCATGGCAAATATCAATTGTCATACAGTTTTATTTGCTATTCGAGATCATACGTTATTGTCATGGTCGTTATGTCATGACAATAGTATCATTTCTCATATATTTTTATTTGTTGCGAGAGATCATGTGTTATTGCCATGGTGGTCATATCATGGCAATACTACCATTTGCTACTCAATTTTATTCGTTGTCATAAATCATATTGCCACACATAGCAGCTCGCTGACATAGTTTGTATTGCAATGCTAATATCATGTGATTTTTGGTTTAAAAAATTGTCATTAAAAATAATAAACATAACAAAAGTGATTTGCACTTAACTATATTAATTATAATCAATCATTTAATAAGTTGATAAACTATTGAAATAGTAATTAAAATCATAAACTAAGTGTATAATTCACTTATTATTTCACAACTTTTTAAAATTTGCACTTATAAAACTTCTTAACATCTATGCAACATTTGAGGATTTTCTAACAACACAACATGTCATCACATCGGCTATATCCTGGCATGATTATTATGAGTCCCTCACTCAAACCTTGTTCACCTACTGCTCAAAAGAATAAGATTAGGATATTAGAAAAAATGGTAAGTTTTCTACTTCATGCAAAAAATGTGAAAAGATTTAGTTAAAACATGATTGTAATTAAGTAAAAATAGAATTAATCAAAACTATGGAAGGGGTATTGTCAATTTAACTAAGAGCATCTCCAAGAAATTAGTCAAAACAAAAACTAGCCAAATTTACTGATTTAGCTATATTGTAAAATAGATTTGACAAATAATAGTTGAACACCTCAACAAATCTCTGTAAACCAAGAAGCTAAATGGCTAGCGAGGTAGGCTATCAAAACAATACATAGCGAATGAGGTAGGATTAAGAGATACTAAATTTAGAGAGTTATTTACAAGTCTATTGGAGACGTTTTTCTTTTTACAATAGCCTAATTTACATATAGAAAATGATTTGGCTAATCTCTAGCTGCGATGAGGACTATGAGGACACTAGCTGCAGGGAGGGCCAACGACGGCTGGGAAAGAGGCCGCAACGACGTCTGGGGAAGTCGATCGAGTAGCATTTACATAAATATGATACATAAATTGATCGAGTAGCATTTACGTACAGATTAAATAAATAAATTGATTCTAAATTAATTTGCATAGGTTCCTGTGACTACTAATATGATATGAATACATGTATGCAAGGATGAAAATGGATAGAAAAATCATGTTCCGATCCGTTCCGTTTTCTACTTTGTTCCACCTATTTTCGTATTTATAGGGATCTTGTTTCTTTATTCATAGAGAGGTGTTTTTCCGCCCGTTTCTGCGGCATCCTGTTTATGTCCAGAATTGACCCATATTTATTGTGTTTTCATCCAGTTTTCAATCTATGTGAGATATATTTAGAAATTGATACGTTCATAAACCAACTAATCACCAATTATGCAATTAACATATTAACACATGGCATGCTAGTGAATATTAGACCAATAACTTCGTATGTATATATTATTTTGTTAAGTACCTAAATTCTGCACTTCGAGACTATCTCAACAACCACTACCAAAAATACAAGACGCATTCCATGTTTGTTGGGTAGCGCTACATTCAATAGGTTAAATACCTATAAAAGGTCTTCTCCAACAACGAGACCCAAAAGAGAACCATTTATGTAATTAGGTCTTCAGGAGAAAGAATACTCAAATTTGAGTTATGCCTCTCATGACATCCAAAATGGGTCTTCTATATAGGTTCTATTGGAGGCTATAGGTATTGAGTTGGAGAGGCATTTTGCTTTTGGATCTCCCAATGTCTATTCTCTTGCAGATAGTCTGAGATCTCAGGTTTGAAAGTTGGTAGTGTATTTCTAGTTTAATTTTTTTACTTAACAGTTGTGCTCGAGAACTTTAGGTATTGCAATGATGTAGCCTTTCGTTGCTATATGTACAATCTTTTGCAACACAAGAGACTATTACATACAATGAAACATAATCGTTGCAACAAAGATGTGCTATTGATTTGTACAAGTTTCGTAGCTATTAATGATAAGAATACACAATTATGGTGTTGTGGTGTAGATTTCCTTGAGAGTGAAAGGTCTTTGCTTTGAAAACATGGCTACACATTTTTTTTAACAAAATTGTCTTTTTTTTTTAATTTTTTATAAGCGTTGCGCTGTTACCACTTATGGCAACTGTTTTCATTTGAACACACAATATGAAATAATACCATTAAGTTTGCATTCTTTATTGAATTTTTGATACACATCAAATCATACAATGATTCATATATCAAGTGTATGCAATATAAGAAAATCCATGTTTCATCGCTTAGCAAACTTGTTAGACAATTAATTATGTTTTCATTTAATCTACCAAAACCCACTAAAAAGTTAGATGCACTTTCAATCCCCTGTTTGGTGACTGATGACAACTCGAATTAAAGTTATAAATGATATATAAAAATTAAGATTTTGATCCAATGATTCATGGCTTGCGGAATACATGATAAGCCGACAATAGTTTATTTATTATCTAGGTGGCAAGTCAAACGAGCTAACTCGAGCTCATTAACGAGCCAAGCTTCGATCTTCTAGCTCGTTAGGATAACAAGCCGAGTTAACCTCTTGACTCCTAACGAGCCATAATAAGGTGAGCTGGCTCATTAGCCCTAAATGCACCAACTTGCAGTCGTCACTGTGTACAGCCACTGCCGCATGTTCACCTCAGATATATAGCATCGAAGCCAGATCGACGGGGAGGGTGCCAAATCTAGGCAGATCGTCGTCGGCTGTGATCCATGGCGAGGGGCACCCTCTCGAGAGGAAGCAAGTGGAGAGGGATTATACTGTAGGAGAAAATGGAGAGGAGCATCATCGTGGACTTTGTGCTTGCATCTACACTGATAGGCTGCACGGCCCCCCAAGTTTCCTGCCCGGGCCGTTGTGGCAGCGACACGGTCGACGTTTTCCCTGTGTCACAAAACATAATTGAATGCTCTGTTAGATAAACAAGCCTGATCAAGTACAGGTCGAAGTTGACGAGATGCAAGTTTCTGATCTGATGCTAATGTAATCCACCAAATCATAGAATACATGGTGGCCGATAAACTGAACATGCTCCATAATCGAGGTAAGATGTTCAAGGCATCCAACCGCCCAGCTGTGTCTCTCTGAAGGTCTACGGTTTACAGTGACTCTCCATTCACATTTGCACGTGGAAGTTGTAACTACTTAGCATACGGTATATACCACACTAAAACAATTTACACATGTAGTATCTAACCAAGAAAAGAAAAATTATTTGGTATTTTCTCTACCAAATGAAGTCAGGCCGCTTGCACATGCTCAATGAATTTCAAGAGAAGTCAAAAACGGTTTTCCAAGAGCGTTTTTTTTTATAAAAAAACTAACACTAAGCCTGCTAGAAGATTTAGCTCTGGCAATTTCTAACAACTACTTAAGTAAGATGATTTAGATGGTAACACATGAGACACAAAATTTATACTGGTTCAGCCACGTGAGGTGCCCTATTCCAGTTAGAGATGATGGTGCTCTTCTTGTATTTGTATGTTTGATTACAGGAGCGGTTGCTCCTGGTTACGTAGTAGATGGGTGAAAGCGCGAATGAATGAATCCTGATCGTGAGTCTCCTACCCCTTATATAGCCTGAGCCCTAATGGATTTGGGTTACAATGAAGGTGAACGGTTAACGGAATGGCTTCCTAGTTTGTTACATAGAATATGCTATAGATTGATCCTACACTATCGCCCAGATGCGGTAGCTCCAGATATCCTCGATGTGGCTTGGCCTTCAAGTTGGTTGACCTTGCCCAGTCTTCATGGTCCTCCTTCATTATGGCTGTCGGTCCAATACTTAGGCATAGTCGAATATATAGGCGGTAAGGATACCCCAGGCACATATATCTGGTAAAGCCATCGATTGCAAAAGATGCATCCTTTTATTAATTTGTTATCAAGGGAGGAAAGCACGATGTCGTGGATGCCAAGTCGTGCCCAAGTAACCAGGCGAGGATGCGGTCATTCCTCCTCGGCCCATGGGCCTAGTGCTGGTCAATGCCAACGTCAGACCAACCACCCTAGGAGATGCGACAATTGTGAATGCGGCACTTCTTCACCTCAGACGATCTCGGCCGATAGACGCCTCAAGTGCATAGGAGGCAACCACCACTCCTGAAGCTGCCTAGAGATGATACGACCATCGGCGGATGTGCATCGGTCTCGCCCCCAAACCGAAGCAAGCAGATAGTGGCATAGAGCCGACCTCATATCTCGGCAACCAAGCAAGTTAAAGCACTACATGAGTTATTTCTAGAGGATGGCGACGTAGGCGCGCACAAGTAGCGCCGCCGTTTGGAAGCACGGGCATAGGGCCTCTCTCTCAATGCCACACATTTGGGTTGATACCTGTCCGATGTAATAGCTTAGCTTAAAACTTTACTGACTCCTTATAGAAAGTCATTAAGGCTGTTGTATCGAACAATTTCTCTAACACATGCAAACATTTTGCGTGATAGAGAAAAATTGTTGTCAAATCTTCTTGTTTTCTAAATTGTCAAACCAATAGCTGCTAGGCTATGGAAGGATATATTATTTGTTGCATGATTATTTCCTATAATTCAGAGGTTGATGTCCAGGTGTACGTAGTCATCCAGCCACCGTTGGTTTTCAGTTGCTTGTGAGAGAACAAATCTCTTGATTGCTAGCTAGCGCAGCACACCCACAGATGTCAATCTAATTAATCTAAGAGTTGGACCTTCGTCTTGTTTGCAAGTTTTGTTAGCATCTCCAAGAGATTAGTTAAAAAAATTAGCTAATTAAATTTAATGATTTGTTACTCTTTAAAATAGATAATACTCCCTCCGTCCCTGAAAGAATAGATTTCTGGGTTTGTCCTAAGTCAAATTTTTTAAACTTTGAACAAATTTCTTGAATAAAATATTAAAAGTTATGGTATCAAACTAGTATCATTAGATTTATCTAAGAACATATTTTTATATGATGTTCATTTTAAGTTATTATCTTAGTTAAACTCGTCATTAGTGATTTAGTCTTAAACGTTATTAGTGCGTATGCTCCCCAAGTAGGCCTTGATGAGTGTGTTAAGAGGCAATTTTGGGAGGATTTGGATGGCATAGTCAGGGCTGTACCAAGTAGCGAGAAGCTCTTCATTGGAGGGTACCTTAATGGCCATGTAGGAGCATCTAGTACAGGTTACGAGGCAGCGCATGGGGGTTTTGGTTTCGGAAGAAGAAACCAGGAGGGAGAGGATATCCTAGACTTTGCTACATCTTTTGATATGATGGTAGCAAACATTTTCTTCCAAAAGCGAGAGTCCCACTTAGTGACCTTTAGTAGTGGCTTGTCTTGCAGTCAGATTGACTTTGTCCTTACAAGAAGGGGAGATAAACGTGCTCGCGTGGATTGTAAGGTGATACATGGGGAATGTGTTGTGTCTCAGCACAAGCTAGTGGTGGCTGACTTCCGTTTTGTGATGCAAACTTGTAGGGCTAAACAAGGCAAGATTGCAAGGACAAAATGGTAGAATTTAGAAGGAGAGACATCAAAGGCCTTCAAGGCAAGAGTTATTGAAGAGGGCCCGTGGAAGGACAAAGGTGACGCCAACGATATGTGGGAGAAGATGGCGACATACGTTCGAAAGGTTGTTGTAGAGGTGCTAGGTGTGACCAAAGGAAGTGGATACGCTATGAAAGACACTTGGTGATGGAATGAGGATGTTCAAAAGGCAATTAAGGAGAAGAAGGAAGGCTATAAGCGCTTATTCCAGGACCGGAGTACAGATAACATAGAGAAGTATAAGGTGGCAAAGAAGGCTGCAAAACGGGCAGTGGCGGAGGCAAAGGGACAGGATTATGAAGATTTGTACAAGCGTCTTGATATGAAGGAAGGAGGAAAGGACATCTATAGGATGGCTAGGACTCGTGATAGGAAGACGAGGGACTTTACCCAAGTCAAGTGCATTAAGGATGAGAGGGAGCAACTCTTGGTGAAAGAGGATGAGAGCAGACAAAGATGGCAAGAGTATTTTGATAAATTGTTCAATGGGGAGAACGAGAACTCCCCTGTTCAGTTGGACGACTTGTTTGATGACAACAATAGGCGCTTTGAGCGGAGGATTCAAGAATCGGAGGTCAGAGAAGCGTTGAAAAGGATGAAAGGGAGCAAAGCGATGGGCTCGGATGGTATCCCAATCAAGGTGTAGAGATGCCTTGGGGATATAGCTATAGTATGGCTAACCAAGATGTTCAATAATATCTTTCGATCGAACAAGATGCCTGAGGAGTGGAGAAGAAGCACTTTGGTACCAATCTACAAGAACAAGGGTGACATCTAGAGTTGTAATAACTATCGTGGGATTAAGTTGATGGGCCACACTATGAAGCAATGGGAGAGAGTCATTGAGCAGCGCCTGCGAGGAAGGATACGTGTATCTACCAACCAATTTGGTTTCATGCCTAGAAGGTCAACCACAGAAGCAATCTTCTTGTTAAGACAAGTTATGGAGCGATTTAGAGAGCAAAAGAAGGACCTACATATGGTTTCCATTGACTTGGAGAAGGCTTATGACAAGATACCAAGAAATGTTATGTGGTGGGCTCTGGATAGACATAAAGTCTCAACAAAGTATGTGACCCTCATCAAGGACATGTACAACAATGTTGTGACTAGCATTCGAACCAATGATGGTAATACTGATTACTTCCCGATTAGAATTGGGCTTCATCAAGGGTTAGCCTTGAGCCCGTATCTCTTTGCCTTGATAATGGATGAGATTACAAGGGACATTCAAGGGGACATCCCTTGGTGCATGCTCTTTGCCGATGATGTAGTGTTAGTTGATGAAAGCTTGGCGGGAGTAAATAGGAAACTTGAGCTGTAGCGGCAGACCCTTGAGTCTAAAGGTTTTAGACTAAGTCGGACTAAAATCGAATATATGAAATGCGACTTTGGCACAACGGCTCAGGATGAGGGAGATGTGAGCTTGGAAGGTCAAGTCGTGCCTAAAAAGGACACCTTCAAATATCTGGGATCGATGCTACAAAGGGATGGAGATATTGATGCAGACGTTAGCCATAGAATCAAAGCAGGGTGGATCAATTGACGTTAAGCTTCTGACATTCTATGTGACAAGAGGATACCCCAAAAGATAAAAGGCAAGTTCTATAGGACGGCAATTAGACCTGCAATGTTGTATGAAGCCGAATGTTGGCCCACAAAGGCTCGACATGTTCAACAAATAAGTGTTGCAGAAATGCGCATGTTGCGTTGGATCTGTGGTCACATAAGAATGGACCGAGTTCGGAATGATGATATATGTGATCGCCTAAGGGTGGCACCAATTGAAGAAAAGCTTGTCCAACATCGGTTGAGATGGTTTGGTCATGTCCAGAGGAGACCGCCAGATGCACCAGTGCGTTGTGAAGTCCCAAGCCAAGCTAATAATATAAGGAGAGGCAGAGGAAGGCCGAAGTTGACATGGACGGAGGCGGTGAATAGGGATTTAAAGGCTTGGGATATATCTAGAGATCTATGTTTTGATAGGATTGTCTGGAAAGCAGCTATTGAAGTGCCAGAACCATGACTTAGGTATCTTGTTGGGTTTCAACTCTAGCCTACTCCAACTTGCTTGGGACTACAGGCTTTGTTGATGTTGATGTTCATTTTAAGTTATAGATGTTGTTACATTTTTCTATAAAGTTAGTCAAAGTTAAAAAAGTTTGACTGATATGGATTATAGGAATTGATTCTTTCCGGGACGGAGGGAGTATTAGAATACTTCAGCTGTGAAACCATAAGATGAATAACTAGTGAAGTAGGCTATTCAAGAATAAAGAGCGAATAAAGTGTGATGAAGAATTACTAGATTTAGAGAATTATTTATAGAGTGTGACGAAGATTTACAAAGTCTGTTCGAGATGTTTTTTTTTAATGATAGCTAAATTTAATTTTATATAACGATTTAGCTAGTCTTCGTGATGGTCGAGTTTGCAACTTTAATTTGCATCCTGAACCGAATTCTGGTTAATGGTCAACCCTGGGCGCGGCACTGCAGCTAGTTTCACGGATTTTGTGATCCGGTGTCCGCTGATAACTGAGAGAGAGAGAGAGAGGTTAGTTGGGAATCATTGGCACGCACCGCACCGGCGTAGGAGTACGGTACGAGCTGAGCGTAGGATCCTATATACCCGGCCGGGTAACATGCATGTGCTACTATTCCAAGATGTGTGCTTTTTGTTTTGTAAATGGTTGACTGGCTCGCGGATCGAGTACTCCATTCCACCATGATTAGCTCGGTACGGTGGCCATGTGATGTTTACCTCAAAACACGGTAGTAGGTACGTCCGATGTGTGGTGCGACGACATCTTGAATTCTTGATGCCGGGCGCGAACTGCATGCTATGCTCATATACTCATTTCCCTGCTTCCTTGCTTGCTTGCCCGGCCGCCTATAAGTACACAGGCCATCTCGTCCCTTTCGACGACCATCAAAACACACAAGCAGCCAAGCTAGTAGGTTGTTCAATTAATCAGCTCTGCTGGTACATAGTGACTCGATCGAGCTGAGATAATGGCCGCCGCCGAGGCATCTGCACTTGTTGCGCTCCTCGCCGCGCTTGTTCTTGCTGTTGTCCCGCATTATTCTGGCGCAAGCGCACTACCGGCGGTGGTGAACAACCACACCTCCGCCGCCCGCCAACTCCGCGCCGCCATCGTCTGGCAGGATGCCAAGGCCACCTGGTACGGCGCGCCCAACGGTGCCGGCCCCGACGATAACGGTACGTACGTAGTACTCCGTATGTCGTAGTGTCAGCGCGTGCGTGCCTACGTCGGTGACGTGAGCCATGCTGCATGATGCATGCATCGTCGCGCCTACGTACCGTACGCGCTCGCTCGCTCGCCAATGCTGTGTCGTACGTGCTGACATTTCGGTTTTGCCAATAACGTGTGGCTCCGTGGCTGATCGACATTGTGTTGTGCTTGCACCGCCGATCGATCGGTGTGTTCTTCAGGCGGCGCGTGCGGGTTCAAGAACGCCAACCAGTACCCGTTCATGTCCATGACGTCGTGCGGCAACCAGCCTCTGTTCCTGGACGGCCAGGGCTGCGGCGCATGCTACCGGGTACTCCTACATACATAGTATACTATTCCATTCAACTTGCTGCTGCTTATATTATACCCGTCCACTTGTCCGGTTCATTTAATTCAAATCGGTCAAATGTAAGTACGTACGAGCTAGCAGATCGATCGAGTATACTCCGATCCGTATCTTTTTTCCCCGGCCCCGACTCGAAGTTACTAGTTAATAACGACATTTTTATAAAAAAGTTTGGTTCGTATGACTTGAAAATTGGTGAGGTCAAACGGAAGCATATTTTCACGTTCTCTTACTTTTGAACTAAATATAATACAGATCAAGTGCAACAAAGCGAATAACCCAGCCTGCTCCAACAAGGGGACGACGGTGATGATCACGGACATGAACTACTACCCGGTGGCCAGGTACCACTTCGACCTCAGCGGCACGGCGTTCGGGTCCTTGGCGTGGCCCGGCCAGAACGACAGGCTCCGCAGCGCGGGCATCATAGACATCCAGTTCAGGAGGGTGCCCTGCATCAACAAGGGCCTCAACGTCAACTTCCACGTGGTGGACGGCTCCAACCCCAACTACTTGGCGGTGCTGGTGGAGTACCTCAACAGGGCCGGCACCGTGCTGCAGATGGACGTGATGGAGTCCAACTCGGGCTACTGGATGCCCATGCACCGCTCCTGGGGATCCATCTGGCGGCTCGACTCCTACCGCCCGCTCATTGGGCCCTTCACCGTGCGCATCTACAGCGAGTCCGGCGCAACGCTTGTGGCCTACAATGTCATCCCGGCAAACTGGACGCCCAACACCAACTACGGCTCCAACGTCCAGTTCAATTAGCGGACCGATCGACCGACCGACCGACCGACCGACCGCATATTGGTCGATCACTGGTATAATCATATATCGCATATAAGGTGGTGCTACGCTTTAATTACTTAATGATTCGGGATAGAGTACTGTGTGATTATTATTGCAAATTCTTTTTGCAATTATTGGTTCGGTGAGTTTCAGTTTCGTCTTGTCATTGTGTGTATCTTGAGAGTTGAGGCGCGTCGGAAATGGAGGAGGCAAAGTGTTATACATACATGTGCTCTCCCGCCTACCGTCCAAACTCAAAATTGTGTACAACAAGCACTATACCACAACCCAAACTAGCGTCCAACGAAGGGTCGCTAAAAATACCAAAATAACGTTGGACAATCGGTCGGTATAAGTTAGTGACTTATGGTTGAACGCTATATCTTGTTTTGCCGTCCGTCCGGCGGACGCTATTTTTATTTGGTTTTACCGTTAGACGGTCGGTCGCTGAATCTCGGTTTTTTTGGTCCACCGGTCGGTCGGTATATTGATTTGGGCTTGTGATAGCTGAATTCACATTCGCGCCTATAACACGCGCGCTTTATTTGACATTCGTGCCTAAGAAGACAATGGCCCGGGTTTTTTTTGGCCCATGATAAAGCACAGCCCGCCCCCTACACAGAAAAAAAATCACTCCAAAGCCTATACGCAACAGCCCCACCCCGTAGCACCAACTCCACCCGACGCTCCTGCCTTTCCCCGCCGCCGCTCGCCCTGGCTCTCGCCCAGCCCTAGCCGCCGGCGGCAGACCTCCACAGCCAGCGCCAACCGGCCGACCAGCCCTACCTCTACGCCGGCCGCCCAGACCTGCCTCTCCGCCGGCCGCCCGCCGCCGGCCTCCCAAATCTGCCTCCCGCTCGCTGCCCGCCGCCGGCCACCCCTCCACCACCAGCGCCCGACCAGCCGCCCTCCGCCACCAGCGCCCGGCCTGCATCCCTCTCCCTGCCCCTCCCCCTCGCCCACCCTTGCCTCTCCACCCACCACCCGCCGCCCCTCCGCCACCAGCATAGCCGGACGACCACCCCTCCACTAGCAGCGCCCGAAGCCCCAATCCTGCCACCACGCAATACCTCCGGTTGACCCTCACGAATCATTTTCATGAGGTGAAAAGGTGACTGCTACTGCTCTGTGCTGAGATTTTTTTTGTGTCGTCTCCTGTTGGAATTGGGATTTCTCGGTAGAATCTAAAATGCCATCACATTACAGGAGGGAGTAGGAGCTGCAGTGTGTCATAGTGTGTTGACGACAAGAGTCAAGATCTGGGAGGTGTCGTCTTCTTGGAACCAAGAGTCACGATTTGGTGTCCCGTGAACAAGAAGTTGTGGGAGTCATTGTTGTGGGGTGGACAGAAGCTAGAAGAAGTCATCGTGTTTGTGGATCTAAAGCAAGAGGACCAGGTGATGCTCTCTTCCAATCTGGTTTGCCTGTGTGTTTATTTTAGAAACAATTAATTTGTTGTGCCCCAAGTTTTATAGATGGATTATATAATTTGGACAGCTTGTTCTCGCCCTCGTAACGACTAATGGATAAGTCTTGGATTGATGATGATGCTAGGTAAAAATAATAGCTTCATACATAGTGAAAGCACTTTATGTAGAATGGCTTTTAACACAAAAGTTTCATGTAGGCACGAAACAACATATTTGCAAGGAGTGGAAAGTTTCTTAGATTTTGCATTTAGTAACTCGGCTGTTGGTAGAAAGATACTGTGCCCATGTAGAAAGATACTTAAGTAGGTATAATGCATACAGTGTGTGACCATATCACGGGGCTATGTATGCATTGTCATGTTTTGATCAGCAAATAGACTTCTTATTATTCTAGTAATTGTGTTTTTTTATATTGACCGTGGCGGTTATTCCAACCGCCACGGATCAATGGTCACGGTTAATAGGGGTATGAACCGTGGAGGTTGGAAGTGACCGCCACGGTTAATGGAATAAAAAAACAAAAAAGCCCAGATCCAGACCCGGTTAGGGTTGGATTTGGGCCACGCCGCCGCCGGTCTGGATTTGGGCCATGCCGCCGCCGGTCTGGATCTGGGCCATGCCGCCGCCGCTGCCATGTGGGAGTCGCGCCGCCAGGAGAACGCGTGTCCCCGCCTCGCCCGTCGCGCCGTCCTGGCCTAGCGCGGCCCGCGCGGTCGCGCGCCGCCACCGCCTCAGAGGGAGAGGTAGAGGGGGAGGAGGAGGGGAGAGGCCGGATCCGCCAGCGCAGGTCGGAGAGGAGGGGGAGGAGGCGGGGCTCCGAGAGGAGGGGAGGCGGGCTCGAGGGGAGGGGCGCAAGATCCGCCCTAGCCGGAGCCGCTCGCGCCGGAGTCGGAGAGGAGGGGAAGGGGCGTCGGCCGGATCCGCTCGCGTCGGATCTGCTCGCGCTGTGGAGGAGGGGGAGGCGGGAGGGGCGCCGGCCGGATCCACTTGCAGCTTGGAGGAGGGGGGAGGGGAGCCCGCGCCGGATCCGCTCCACCGTGGAGGTGCTCGAGAGGAGCGCTGCCGTGCAGAATCTCGAGGGGAGGGCCGTCGTGGGGAGGAGCGCCGCCATGGATGAGCTTGACGGGAGGGCCGCCGCCGCCCTCACTGTTGGGCGAGAGAGGGAGGGGCGGCTGCTGGGCTGAGTGAAGGGTAGCTACTGGGCAGGAGAGAGAGGTGGTGAGGGTGAGGATTGAAACCCAACACACATATATATAATATGAAGACAATTATTGGGCCACGTTTGGGTTGTTGGGCCTTTGTGTTTTTCGGAGACGGGCCTTATAGTGTGCCCGCCTCGGTAAATCGATTTTGCGAGGCGGTTGTATGTAACCGCCCCCGTTAATGAAAAATGCCCGCCATGGTTAATCCCGATATTAACCGTGGTGGTTTATAGGTTTGACCGCCACGGTTAATAATTGCCAAGTGTTATGCAAAATAAATTTTGTAATAGTGCCGGTTTCACAATAACAAAAGATCAAAGCAACACTAAACTTCTGGAAACATCAATTCTACCTCTACTCAACAATAAAACATCTATAGGCCACCTACCACTATTGCAACACAAAAAGGCTAAACTTAGATAGTTAGATGAGATAAAAGGTTGTCGCCCGAGGTTTATAACTGATTAAAACTTCACCTCTTCACTAGACCACGACATCTTGAACGCATTTAGATATCCTTCGGCTCATCAACAACTCGCATGAGGATCTCCTCCACCACTCCAGCTTCCTTATATAGCTTACATTGATTGATCATCCTCTTTTAGCACTAGTCAATGGGAACACGGTTAAGATATAAAACCATCACAAGAAACGTCTAGGCAAAAACTGCAATAGGGCAGGTGAAAAATAGGACTTGTAGTTTCCTCTTTGCCATATATAGCTTACAATGAATACCTCCTTTCCATTGTTTCTTCTTAAGTTGGCATGTTGATTAAATCCTATCATGGGCCACCATCCAAAGAAAGATCTGGATGGTAAGAGGTGCTCCGTTTTTCTAAAATTCCAGCATATGTATATTAGTCACCCCTCCAAAGCTCAATTCTATGTACAATGACTTCATTAAATACCTTCCAAAATTCTCTAATCCCCATCTCAATCTCTGCATGCTACAATTGAACTTCTGCCAATCTCCTAAGGCCCTTCTTGGTTTCCAGGAACTAAGAGTTATTGGAAAGTAATCTAATAATGAAATGGGAAGCACTTTTTCTAGATACTAGTTCAACTCATGGGATCCAAATAGGACCTAGCTCCTCCAGTAAGACAACTTTTGGTTGTCTAAAGAATCCTCTAAAGGTTAGATTAACCTTTTCTCCCTCTAAAACCTTCTTCACACTTATGTCAAGATTGAAGTAGATGTCATAAAGCTCATGAAAGATAATTATGAGTAGGCATTCACCTATCTAACTACCGTCTCATAATTTGCTTTGTTTACCAGTTTGAAAGCATCTAGGCCCCAGAAGTTTTGGTGATTAATGACAATGCAAGATTATTATGACTAACGTGTGTTCTGAAGAGACAATTTCAGTTAGGTCATAATAATGGTGATTGATTGGGCAACCAATGGATTTCATGCCCCTTAGCGATGGTTATCATTTTAGTTTTCAAAGGGAGGAGATAAGACTTAGAATGATCTAGGTCTAAGTGTCATTGGAGTTGGGAGACACTTAGAGTAGATTAGGTCTTTGTTTTTACCTTCGATCGTACTATTAAGGGGGGCTTGAATGGGTATCTTGACTTAGATAAGTCTAATGTGGTAGGTGCGGCGCACACTTGTCTCACATAGCCCTAAGCAACCATAGGTTGGCCATAAGATCAGTTGGAACAACTTTTGTTTTTGAAGAAACTTGATTCAGAGTTGTTTGAGGGGTTTAGTGAGCACTAGACACTGGTGCACCAGCACCAGACGCATCCAGTGAGTGCAAAGAGGCTAGGTTTAGCCATCGGACTCACTCCCCTCGAGTCACCGGATGCTCCGGTTAACTCAGTCAGCTCTCAAGAGAGCACCAGATGCAACATCTGATGCTGGGTCCCTCTAGGGTCGGTCTGGTGAGTAGCGTCCGGTGGTTTCCAGTAAGGGTCCAAAGAGGTCCAAAAGCCACCAGACGCCCGCCAGCGTTCGTGTTGACAATAATTAACTACCATATATAAAGATCAATTAAACTATGAAAAAGGGTATAAAAGCAATCACCAACATAGAATATGGTTTAACTGACAATATTCCATAGTTTTGGTGATTGTGATTTTCTAGGGATTGAACATGGAAAACAATAGTTAGAATCAAGCTACAACTACCACGGATCGGGAAAATGCGTAATCGGGAAGAAAACCGGCGTGGGAAGACTCTAGAAGGTGCGAGAGGACACCAAAGTGCGGTGGGAGCCGAGGGGCCGCCAGGTGGGGCTGGTTGACCCCACCCCTAGGCCGGCTGGCTTGCCCCCATGGTATATGAGCGCGTTCAGTTACAACCTCCCTAACCGACATTAAGATCCAATCTAAGCCATTTTTCAAGGTCGGTTTGATCCAAGAGCTGTGGTTCATCCCATCGGACTATAAATGGGGACCTCCCTGAAGGCAATTCATTCATACAGAGAATCAATCTTGTCAATACCAGTTAGGTCAAAAGGGATCCCTTGAAAGTATAACCTTAGAGCTCCACCATATAGGGCATAGCTAGATTAGAATAGAATTAGAGGCGACAAGCATAGCTTGGATTCCGGATTAGTCATGAGGAGACTCGGTAAACCCTTGTAATCCTCTCCTGTAACACAATATTATTCATCTAATTCATCATTTCTTATCTTTAAGTTCACCTCTGTTCTTTTAGTTCTTATTCTAGTTGTTGTTCTTGTTCTAGTTGAATCTTATTGCTCTAGATATGACTACATGTTTAGTTGTTTATACATTCTTAGTTATAATGTTATTTTCTACTTTGATTATATATCTAGCATAGATAGATTATGTTCATGTCATTACTCATGTTTGCATAGCGCTCATTCATTAGAACAATGGGTGAGTGATAATCATAGTGTAAGCGTGGTGCTTAGACATTGTTTATCTATGAATGTCCCCTATGTTCCGGGCCATGTGGTAGATCATGGGTGTGATATTCTCGTTGAGTCCTTAGTAGTACACTCCCCGAATATGGGACCGTGCATGACTGGCAAGTCTCGGGTCACGGGTGAGCTACGTTCTCAGCTGAGCTTAGGAATGGTCGCTTGATTATACACATTAATATACTTTATCTATGATTGCTAGATGTATTGCACTATTATGGTAGGTTATGACTTATAATTAGAATGACATAGGATTAGTCTTTAATCTTCTATTCTTTTCAATGCTAGTGCTATACGTGGAAAGGCTCTTGAGATAATCTTGGATACATCTTTATCTATCTTTATCATTTATCATTTATCATATATCTATTATTAGATTGATTCCTTGTTTTGAGTAATAATCTAGTGGAACTCATATTATGTGTGTGCATGTGTAAAAGTATTAGCTTCTCATTATCCTACCTCCTAGATCCTTCCTAGTGGTAAAGTATAAATAATGATACCTAGAACTTTCCTAGGTGAAATGCTACAACGGGTGTATTTTATCTGTGCGCTTGCGGATAATATTTATATATATCTTCGGAGTAAGTGTCATCTGTATAAGTACTACCATGTCTCTAGTGTCATGTTAGGGATGACAACCTAGCTTAAGTGATGCTAGTAGATGTGACCCTACATTTCTGGCACCGTTGCTAGGGATCTCTCACCCTACTAATGACATTAAGAAATGTCAACAGTTCGGTGATTACTCAGCGAGTTTATAGAGAGTGTAGAGACACCGGATGTGTCCGGTGCATGGGCACCAGAGCGTCCAGTGCTCAGCGTGTTTGAACAGGAACTAGCCATTGGCTAGTGTCAACAAAATATGCGTCGCAGTCTATCTAGGGGGTACCCTATGGTAGTAGATTGTAGGCGGAGGTTGTTGACACCTCTTAAGTATCAATTCTAAGTGTCAACTAAGCACAAGAAAGGATATATTTGCAACACACCACCTAGACATAGAGTTTTAACTAACAGAATTCCACTAGTTTTGGTGTTTATCTGTTTCTGCAGGGAGACAACTACAAAAGAGCAAAAGAGGCCCACAAGTAAGGATTACATAGACATAAACACCTCCGTACAAAAAAGACTAATCTAGAAGACTCCAGAACCACCCCTGAGGAAGGAGGGGCCCACCTGTCAGCAGAGTAGGGTGGGCGCCCTCCCCCTAGGGCGGCCGCCCTGGGTCCAGGCCCAATGAGGCCCTACCTCGTGGATTAGGGTTCCACCGCCTTTGAGGTTTAATCTAAACCCTCCATTAAGTTCGGTTTGATCCGATGGCTGACGATCATTTGAGGGGGCTATATAAGGAGGACCCCTGCCCCCTGGCAAAGAGCAATCCATTATTCATTTACATATTTTCTAGAGAGGATTAGCCAGAGAAGATCCCTCATGGATCTATTCTCTAGGGCTTAGCATTCAAGAGAAACTATCCTTAGTTTCTATGTGAGATTAGAGTTTACTCTTCTAGATTGAGAGAGTTAGAGTGGAGGTGTGGATTGGAGGAAGCCCGATGTGTCGGTGTCTCCTCTCCAGTTTGTATCGATGGGATCAAGTCTCCTAACCCGAGGCTTGCTCCCAGGATTTCTTCGGTATTTCGACTTCTAATTCTAGTAAGTTCTCTGTTTTACTATTCTTTGGTTTGTGAGTTTACTTTATTCTCTTCGCGTAGAGAGTAGGGTAATCGTCTCTAGCGTAAACGTGGTGTTTGGGCTAGGATACTCATAGATATCCCCTGTCTAGCCGGATCTGTGGTAGTAGCTCGGAAAGTGACAATTCCGTAGATACCTTTGGAATCCACAATCCCGTTAGAAGGACTGGTAGGGTTTATAGGCCGTGTGCTAAGCATCCTCTGAGGTGTCTCTTATCTCGACGGTTCTCCCCAATAGAATAATAACTCATATCTTATCTAGACTAGAACGAGACTACAGTCACAATCTTCTCTAATCGCTCATATCAAGATCACCTTGTTGGTCGCCTAAAGGTTAATAGCATAGATTTTGTTTGTCAGATGCACCCTTTCTTCCTGCGGATAAATAAATTACGATACTCTGGATAATCTCCTAGGTGAAGTGCTCACCTATATCCGTGCGCTTGCGGATTACTTCCAAGTGATTTCTCTGTTTACGTTAACAAATATCAACAAGCATCTCTGGCGCTGTTGCCGGGGAGAAAGACGGTTTGCTTAGATAACCTTGAATCTTGCTATTTTCTTGTACCTATACTTTTATCTTTCCTTATCTTTTTTAATTTATTTATTTCTTACCTATTCTATCCTTATGGAAAATCTAAATTCCACACCTATCTATCAATTTTCTGCACCCACGGAGACCGACCTATTACCATGGGAGTCATCATAGCCTATCCAAACTCCCCAGTTTAGGTTGAGTCCGCGGTTGATTGCAATGATTCAAAGCCTATCCTTTTTAGGAAAGGAAGACGAAAACCCTTACCTTCATATTAGAGATTTTGAGCAAACATGTGATTGTCTTCGCATAGAAGGCATATCTGATAAAACTTTACGTTGGAAGCTTTTTCCTTTTTATTTAAAAGGAAGAGCTAAACAATGGTATAATCAGAAGGTAAGCCAACAACAAGGAGATTGGGGAGTTTTGCGCTCCAACTTCTATTTAGATTTTTATCCCATGACCCAAATCGTCGACCTTAGAGTCAAGGTTCTAACCTTCAAACAAGAAGAGAACGAATCTTTGGTTTACTCCTGGAAAGGTTTTCTTGAGCTTTTAGAATCTGGACCACACCTTAGCATCGAAGGCCCTATACTTCTTCAACATTTTTATAAAGGTATTCGTAAAAAGGATAGAGAGTTTCTAAACACCACATCTGGAGGTTCTTTCTTTCATGTGCCATCCATAGAAGCAAAATTAACCTTAGATAGAATCCTAGATGCTGAGTTGGATAATACCCTCCATGAAGAAACTCACGAAGATGAAGACAATACCTTGCCAGATCCAACATCTACTTCAGCTATCCCAAGTTCTGAGCCTAAAAAGGAAGAAATTCCACCGCCTGATTTCATGCTGGATATAGATCCTGATCTTTTCATCGATTTCGGAAACATTTCAAACTATGTTTCTATTTCAAAACCCCGAAATCATCACCTTAGCAACCATTTATACCAAATGCCAAATAGAAGCATTTTGAGAGAGCTTATATCAATCATAAGTAGCGAATGGTTAGAAGAATCAGAGCTTTCCTCTGATGTGATCCGTTTGGATTTACCTTCTATTCCAATACGTTGTGCTTTTAATTCAGATCAATTTGATGCTCTCTATAATCCTGTTGTGGGGGTCAATATCATGTCTAAATCACTTGTGCATGAATTATTGGGCAATGTGACTCTAACCCCAACAACAAAGTTCATGAAGAATCTTGACGGACATATAGTCCCCAGTCTTGGAATTTTACATGTCTTACCCATTATGGTAGATGGTGCCATGGTTCATTTGAACTTTTATATCTTTGATACATGGGACCACGACCTCTTGCTAGGACAACCTTTTATAAGACTTCTTTATGAAGGACAAAATGGAAAACTAAATATTTCCTTTGGAAAGAATTTTCAAATCCCAATGACAATCTCTCATTCTTTGCACAACAAAACTGAATCATATCTTTTACCTGATCCTATGGAGGAAGTAAAAACTGCTTCTCTAGAGCTTTTTAATGAACCAGATTTGGAAGAAGATGCTCCTTTCCTCAGAAGAAGAAGCTGACCCTCCTGAACCTGAACCCTTAGACGAGTTTGTAGAAACGCCTAGACCTCATGTAGAGCTTAAACCTCTACCACCCGGTCTTACGTATGCTTTCCTCGATAATGATCCAGAGTCTCCTATAATCATAAGTGATAAACTCACTCAGGAACAAACTCTGCGCTTGATGGTTGTTCTAGAAAAAACATCGTTCAACCTTTGGTTACTCACTCGAAGATCTCACTGGAATCAGTCCTATAATATGCACTCATCGCATTCCTACAGATCCTTCTGTTTCACCTTCTCGAGAGACCCAACGAAGACTCAATAATGCGATGAGAGAGGTAGTTAAAAAGGAAGTTTTAAAATTGCTGCATGCAGGGATCATATATCATGTGCCGCATAGTAAGTGGGTAATTCCAATGCAAGTTGTGCCTAAGAAGGTGTTGTCACAAATGAAATGAATGAGCTGATTCCACAACGCACTGTCACAGGATGGGGGATGTGTATAGACTACAGAAAGCTAAAAAAAGCTACGAAAAAGGATCACTTTCCTTTACCTTTTATAGATGAGATGCTAGAGCGGTTAGCCAACCACTCGTTCTTCTGTTTCTTAGATGGATATTCAGGGTATCACCAAATCCCGATCCATCCTGATGACCAAAGCAAAACCACCTTTACATGCCCCTATGGAACTTATGCTTATCGTAGAATGTCTTTTGTGCTATGTAATGCTCCAACCTCTTTTCAAAGATGCATGATGTTTATATTTTCTGACATGATTGAAGATATTATGGAAGTTTTCATGGATGATTTCTCTGTTTATGGAAAAACTTTTGATAGTTGTCTTGAAAATTTAGACACGGTTTTGCAAAGATGTGAAGAAAATATTTAGTCCTCAATTGGGAGAAATGTCATTTTATGGTCAAAGAAGGAATAGTGCTAGGACACCTAATATCTGAAAGAGGCATTGATGTAGACAAAGCTAAAATTGAAGTAATTGAACGGTTACCTCTGCCTATAAATGTTAAAGGAATAAGAAGCTTCCTTGGTCATGCTGGTTTTTATCGAAGCTTCATAAAAGATTTCTCATTTATTGCTAGCCCTTTAAATCTTTTGCTAGCCAAGGATGCTCCTTTCATATTTGATGACGCTTGTTTAAAAGCTTTTGAATTATTGAAAACAACACTCATCTCTGCACCAATCATTCAACCCCTGATTGGTCTTTACCTTTTGAAATTATGTGTGATGCTAGTGATTATGCTATGGGGGCAATTTTGGGACAAACTAACGATAAGAGCATCATGCAATAGCTTATGCTAGTAAAAGTTTGACATGACCTCAACTTAATTATGCAACCACTGAAAAAGAGCTCATGGCTGTTGTTTTTGCTATAGACAAATTTAGATCTTATTTAGTAGGAGCCAAAGTAATTGTTTATTCTGATCATGCTGCTTTAAAATATCTACTCATTAAAAAAGATGCTAAACCTCGTTTAATAAGATGGATCCTGCTGCTCTAAGAGTTTGACTTAGAAATAAAAGATAAAGGGGAGTAGACAACCCCGTTGCTGATCACTTGTCTAGAATGTATTTTAAGAATCCGCAGGAACTACCCATTGATGATTCACTCCGGGATGACATGCTCTACGGGATCAACAGATCCGACCCCTGGTATGCAGATATTGTTAATTTTATGGTTTCAGGATATGTACCACCAGGAGGAAACAAAAGAAAGCTTATTTAAGAGAGTCGTTCGCACATATGGGATGAGCCATACCTCTTCCGAGTATGCTCAGATGGATTACTTAGGAGATGTGTGACTATTGAAGAAGGAATGAAGATCATTGAAAGATTCCACTCATCACCATATGGAGGTCATTATGGAGCATTCCGCACACATGCAAAGATTTGGCAGTGTGGATTCTATTGGCCAGCAATGTATGAAGACACTAGAGAATTTATCCGAAGATGCGGGCCATGTCAGAGACACGACAACATAAACTCAAGAGATGCCATGCCACTCACCAGCAATTTGCAGATAGAGCTTTTTGATGTCTGGGGAATTGACTACATGAGACCATTTCCACCATCAAAGAAGTGTGAGTATATTTTGGTGGCGGTTGACTACGTCTCCAAGTGGGTGGAAGCATTACCTTGCAAACATGCCGACAACGTAAATTCAAAGAGGATGTTTGAAGAGACCATATTTCCAAGATTTGGAGACCACATTTCATCGACAAACGTTTTGAGAAGTGTCTAGCAAGTCATGGGATCCGCCACAATGTCGCTACACCTTATCATCCTCAGACAAGTGGCCAAGCAGAAACCTCAAACAAACAGATCAAGAATATTCTTCAAAAAACAGTGAATGAAATGGGAACAACATGGAAGGACACGTTACCCGATGCACTCTGGTCATACCGGACTGCATACAAAACCCCAATTGGAATGTCTCCATATCAACTCGTATATGGGAAGACTTGTCACCTACCTGTTGAACTAGAGTTCAAAGCAAACTGGGCTATAAAAGGATGGAATATGGACTTTAATGCCGCTGGAGAGAATCGACAAATGCAACTATCAGAGTTAGAGGAGTGGAGAGAAAAAGCATATCACAATTCAAAGATCTACAAAGAAAGAGTCAAACGATGGCATGACAAGAAGATCAAGAAGAAGGAGTTCACACCCGGAGATAAGGTATTACTTTTTAATTCCAGGGTGAAGCTCTTCGGGCATGGAAAACTACGAAGCAAATGGGAAGGACCATATAAGGTAATCAATTCATCATCCCACGGAGCAATCACACTTCAAAATAACGAAGGTACGTTATTTAAGGTAAATGGTCAACATCTCAAAATATTTTTAGAACCTAATGAAGAATTAGAAGAAATAGACGTAATTAATTTCTATCTTTTAAGTGAGTTTTAAGGCCCAATCACTTTAACTTTACATTTCTAGGTCATGCATATGTTTTTCGGTATAGAGAACCTTCTTGAAACGAGTGCGCAGAAGGAGCCCAGTAGAGCCCACATAGCCAGGGTGGGCGCCCTAGCCCTTAGGGCGGCCGCCCCACTCGTGTAACTTCTCGCCTCCGCCTTTCGCTCACCCAAACCTTCTAGTCTCCCTTATCTGATAAACCTTGCAGAACACTTATCTAACCATTTCTCTGTGAGATTTGCTCCGTAGATGCTTTTAGAGGCCGTTTCCACCCCTATATAAACAACCCCTGACGTCAGCCATCATCATCAATCAATCTTTCCCTTAGCTCTCGCTTAGAAGCTTGCTATATCTCTTTGCTCCCATGGCCAGCAACAGCAACACCGAAAAGAGGATGGTCCTCACGGATCCAACCCCGACCAGCTCCCGCAAGAAGATCCAGATTCTAAAGCCTTAGTCGTTGTCCACGATGCTATCCCACTCGCCACCATTCCACCAACGCAGCAGCGCTATAGCAAATCTTACTACGCCCAGCCTGTTCTCGCTGCACCACCGCAACCGCTCCTGCTCAAGGGGTTGAAAGAAGAGCCCATCGTCGAGGTACCTGCCGGTACCAAGGTTCTTCCACCACGACCCAATGAGAGGGTCGTAGGATGTGAAGACCCACAGAGGAGAAATCAACTACGTCAAGTACACCACTGAAGAAGAATATCCATACTTCGAGGGAATCCGTTCTTCCAAAGTCAGATTCATGCCACCAAAGGACGCCCCGAAGCACTCCCTCAACTCCTTTGAGTCATCCCCAAAGCGCCGCAAAACCGTAGCGGATTTAGAAAAAGACTTCCATGCTAGGGATGACACAATCATCAACCTTCAGAGGTCTCTAGACTTTTACACTAGGCAGGTCACGAACCTGAACACCACAGTAGGTGGCCTTAAACGCGATGTAGATGAGCTTAAGAAGAAGATGAAGTTTTTAGAACGTCGCTAGATGCTTTAGCGAGTTACGCAATTCTTGAGGCATGGCTAGATTCATTCCATTAGCTAGAGTTTAGTTTGTTTCATTTTCCCTTTGTTTGCATGCCTTAAAATAAATAATAAATAAAGATCATTTCTATTATCATTGTACCTTGCTTGTTTCCACTGTGTTGTTATTCAAAAGAAAACAGGAAACGAGTATGGGGGAGACTGTAGCAGAACCGCCCAAATTACAAAAACTTAAGTCCAAAAATCATCGCCAACACGACAACCTTCGTCCTTAGGCTTTCATAATCCCGGTAGTCCATCGAGTGTCCCGAAAGACCTCGGTCAATCAACGTCACACCTGAGAATCGCTAGATTAAGTAAATACAAAATCATTCAGCTCAGAGTTTGCAGCGGAATAAAATCACATTTGAGTTTACAATAAATAATACAAGTCTGAGTTCAAAACCTTTTAGTAAAAGAACATAGCTTTGAATTGATTGTAATAACATAAGTTGAAATACATTTGCTAGCTTAATTAACATCCTCCAACAATAGCATAGAGAGAAGAGATACTATAGAATCACCGTGCCCACCGGTGGTTAGCCACACCTTCAGCAACATGAGCCCTTCACCTGCAACAAGGTGGGATAAACCCTGAGTACTTGAATGTACTCAGCTAGACTTACCTGTCATAAACCAGAAATAAATGACACCAAGGATTATGCAGGCTTTATACTGGTAGAGTAGCTTGGACTCTCTTTTTCATAAAAGCATTAATGTAACTGGTAAGTACTTCTTTGGAGCTCTGCCAGATTTTAATAAGCATTACCTGATATCTAAATTAGCACGTGTACTACACAATACACTTGATTAACAAGCAAGGATAACCAGTTCACCCTTCTGGTCCATCATATCATTTCATCGTAACCATTCAAGTAGATTATTTGTTCCCACGCTAGTGTAGCAATTGTCAAGTTCTCACTAACGGGGAGAGTCGCGATTCGAATCGAATTCCTATCCAGCTGGAGGGTTTATTCCTCACCCAAACCTCGCAGTCCCTGTACCAAGGGACGCAATAGTCGCCTAGTCTACCTTTCAAACCAAGATCGATTCAGAATCCCCACGAACAAGCCCGAGGACCGCCCGGCACCCGATAAATCCTCCGACTAGGGATCAGCTAGCCGGCCCGGCCTTACACTCCGCGTCCTCGCCAACCCGCATCAGCTTGTGATTTGCTTCATTCTTGGTTCGGCCAGTAGGTAGGTTTCGCAGCTCGAACGAGTTATCTTGCCAGCTAAGGGTTGAGGCATGCGTTCAACATGACAAGAGGGCCACCACCCGATCGGCCCGCAAAAGCGGACACGTCCGTAAACTACCAGCCTAGGGCGCACAGCTCTCCAAGATGTTGCTGGTATCCTATGGCCGGACAATTTATCAACCTTCCCGGTTGCCTTTCCATTTCATGATATCATTCAACCCATCGGTGTGCCACGTAGGGCATTACGTGACAGGGGGTCACCGATGATCCATATTAATTTAGCAGTGCTAAGCATCTATATTTTCTATACTATCAGGTTAACAAGGATATAAGGATATCAATAACAAGGGGGGTGATATGCATCAAGTAGATTCATTCAACTCCTATACTTAATGCAGTAACATAGTAAATTGATATCATAAAATAAGGGAGTTAGAATGCTCCGGGGCTTGTGAAAGGTCCTAGATGGCTAGAGGGGGGTGAATAGCCTAATAAAAAATTCTACAAACCACTAGAGCAAAAGTTTAGATGACACTTAAACGAAGCCTTTTGCTCTAGCTCTACTAGGGGTGCGAAGCCACCTATCCAAGCAATTCTAGTTAACTAAGTGCCTACACACAATAGCAAGAACCTAAGGCACTTAGCTCAAGTAAGCTAGAACAACTAACACAAGAAACTAACTAACAAGCTAACTAGACAAGATATGAAAAAGTAAATGCAAGAGATAGGGGTGATTGTTATACCGATGCCTTGTGAAGAGAATATACCAATATGAAGACCAATCACAATAAGATCACCAAGAGTAGCCGGGAGACAAGATGAACACAATGATTTTTCTCCCGAGGTTCACTTGGTTGCCACCAAGCTAGTCCCTGTTGTGTCGACTACTCAAATGGTGCTTCGGTGGCTAATTGGCAATTCACAAGCCAAGCCCACTACCCGGGCGCCACAAGAAACCACCCAAATGAGAGTAACTCAATGACACGAGCAATCCACTAGAGTTACCCTTTGGCGCTCCACCGAGGTGGGTACAAGTCCTCTCACAAGTCGATGAAGCTAGCCACGAACAATCACCAACACGCGCCGAAGCTTCTCCACAATCGCCAATCCGTCTAGGTGTTGGCAAACACCAAGAATAACAAGAAATCCCACGGCGATGATGATGACCAAGTGCCACTAAGATGCAATGCAATGATCAAGCACTTGGTTCACTCAAACTCTTAAGAATTAGCAACAAAGAAAAGAGAGATGAGTTGGGGGCTATCTCAAGCAAGCACAATGAGTTAGAATGCATGAGAGGTGCAAGAAAGGTCCCAAGGAGCCAGCCAATATATATATAGCCCACACAAGAGCTAGTCGTTTGCCTCCTTGATGCTGCCTTTCTGCGTGACTCCGGACGCAGTTTTTACCTGGGGTCCGGACCATTGGCGGTGTCCGGACCCATCACCAGCCGAGCAGTCAAGCCTCTGAGTGCATGCCTCCGGACACAGTTGAGTGGGGGGTCTGGACCATCGCGTGCGCGTTCGGACCCTCCTCTGTTTGAATTCTGCCGTTCGCGCCTTGACTGGGAGTCGCCACGTCACCTCCGGACGCTGAGCACGGTGCGTGTCCAGACCATCAGCGCCTACGTCCGGACCTCAGCAGAGAGCTCCCAGAGAGCTCCAAACACCTGGACGGTCGACCGGAGTGCAGCGTCCGGATGGCACTTAGCGTCCGGACCTCCTGTGCGCCGAGGCTGAGAGCTAGGGTCTGCTTCCGGACCTTCTCCATTTGTCCAGACAGAGCATAGCCAGCGTCCGGACCTTGCGTCCAGATCAGTTTACTTTGTCCAAACGAATTGCTTCTTCTTCTCCAAGTTTTCAAGTGCTAACACCATGAGATCCATACCTTTGTTTCCTGTGTTAGCCTTTTCTTTGAATTATCTTGGATTTAATTCGTGTTTCATGTCACTTAGGTTCATTTTAATTATGCATGCAATGCAAACCTAGTGGCACATGATAACTACAATCGAAATGAGTTTTCCCTTCTTGATAGTACGGCTATCTATCCTAAATGTGATCACACTCTCTATAGTGTCTTGATCACTAAACCAAAAATGCCCCTATGATATACCTTTGCCTTGGGCCATTTTTGTTTTTCTCTTTATTCTTTTCTTTAAGCATGGAGCACTTGATCCATCATCCACCATGATCATGCACATTGCTCCATCTCACATGTTGGATCACCCTATCTTGATCATACACTTAGTCATAGGGTTAGTCCACAGGTTTCATCAATTAACCAAAACTAAACTTGGGCTTTCAATCTCCCCCTTTTTGGTAATTGATGACAACCTTTTACAAAAGAATGTATATGATGAAAATTTCCACTTTGGTAGTATTAGCTCCCCCTACATATGTGATATATGAGTTTGGTTCATTTTGATCATATATGCATGAATAAGAATTGTGGGAGAGTGAATGCTACCAAATGATGCTAAGGTGTGTAGGATGGACCTTTGAAGCGTGATACCAATCGGAGTGCAATATGAAACCATCCTTAGCACCATGAATGCCTAGAAACCACTTGAAAACACTTTGAGGGGCACACTTGAAATACCACTTGAAAAGATGCTATTTGGAAAGATCTAAGCATACTAGTACTTCAAGCATCAAGTCAATCTAGTTTCTAGCATTCACCACACAAGCATATCATGAATGTAAGAACATATGCAAGCAAGCACTTATGAATGCACAAGGATATGCAACAACTTATTCATAGGCTTGCTACCCCTACTTGTGTGCTTTTATTTTTCAAAAATTTTCAAATTTTTCTTTTTGTCTTACTACTTACTTCTCCCCCTTTGTCATCTATTATCATAAAAGATGTTCTCAAAGAGTTGATTATTGGAGAGAAGCTTAGATGTGGCTCAATCTAGATTACTTGTTCAATATAGATAAGTCGGTTTAAACCGTGAACAAGCTTCTTCACACATCCTAGAATGGTTATCTTGCCCATGTTGAGTTAACCAATTGAAGGTCATAGTCTAGATCAAGAACTAGGATTGCAAGCCCACAAACATGTCATATGCTACCACTAGATCAAGTCAAGCGTAGAAGCAATAGTGGTACCATATGAGCATCAAATCATTTGATTTTCATGAATGATCCTAATGAATTAATGTATAGATGCACTAACAAGTACTAATAGAGGATGCATGACATGTCAATCAACTTGTACCTTGCTTTGCTCGAAGGAGAGGCATGTCATATAAGAGGGGTGCATCAACACATGTTTGAATAATCAAGAATGTTCAACTCATTTCTTAGCTTGCAAAACCTCTTCTCATCAAGTGGCTTGGTGAATATATCGGCAAGTTGATCATTGGTGCCAACACTTGTGATCTTGATATCACCCTTTTGTTGATGATACCTTATGAAGTGGTGCCTCACATCAATCTGCTTGGTTCTTGAATGTTGAACCAGATTGTTGGTTAGCTTCACCACACTTTCATTGTCACATAGCAATGGAACTTGCTTGAAATTTATCCCATAGTCATTCAAAGTTGCCTTCATCCAAAGCAATTGAGCACAACAACTACCCACACTTATGTATTCGGCTTCGGCGGTAGAGAGTGCAACACTATTTTGCTTCTTTTATGACCAAGATACAAGTGACATGCCTAGCATTTGACATGTGCCCGATGTGCTCTTTCTATCAATCTTGTATCCCGCATAGTCGGAGTCCGAATATCCAATCAACTCAAAGTTTGACCCCTTGGGATACCATAATCCAACATCTTGTGTATTCTTCAAGTACCTCAATACTCTCTTTGTAGCCTTCAAGTGACTTTCTCTTGGAGAGGCTTGGAATCTTGCACACATGCATACACTAAACATCACATCCGGCCTAGAAGCGGTCACATAGAGTAGGCTTCCAATCATAGACCGATACAACTTTTGATCCACCATATTGCCACTAGCATCATTATCCAAGTGTCCATTAGTGCCCATAGGAGTGATAATGCCTTTAGACTCTTCTAAGCCAAACTTCTTCATCATATCCTTGATGTACTTGCCTTGGCTCACAAAGGTGCCATTCTTCAGTTGCTTGATTTGGAGATCAAGGAAGTAGCTAAGTTCACCAATCATTGACATTTTAAACTCATTTGCCATCATCTTGCCAAATTCTTCACAAAATTCTTGATTGGTTGAACCAAATATGATGTCATCCACATAGATTTGGAGCACAAATAAGTCCTTGCCAAGCTTCTTGGTTAAGAGAGTAGTATCAACCTTCCCCATGATGAACCCTTTGGATAAGAGGAAATCCCTCAATCTTTCATACCATGCTCTAAGTGCTTGCTTCAAGCCATATAAAGCCTTTCTCAACTTATACACATGGTTGGGCTTCTTGTCATCTTCAAAACCGGGAGGTTGCTCAACATAGACTATCTCATTGATGTATCCATTCAAGAAAGCACTCTTCACATCCATTTGGTATAGCTTGATGTTGTGTGCACATGCATAGGCCAATAGAATTCTAATTTCCTCTAATCTTGCAACCGGTGCATAAGTTTCACCAATGTCAAGACCTTCAACTTGAGTATAACCTTGAGCTACCAATCTTGCTTTGTTTCTCACAACTATACCATCTTGATCTTGCTTGTTTTTAAATACCCATCTTGTGCCAATCACATTGTAGTTCTTGGGTATTTCAACTAGCTTCCAAACTTGATTTCTTGTGAAATTATTGAGCTCTTCATGCATTGCATTGACCCAATCAACATCTTGTAAGGCTTCTTCAATCTTTGTGGGCTCTATGGATGACACAAAGGAATAGTGTTCACAAAAGGATGCCAATCTTGATCTTGTTTGAACACCACATGTAATATCACCAACTATTTGATCAATGGGGTGATCTCTTGCAATATTGGTCGATTGGAGGATTGGAATTTGATTGCTTGCACTTGGTTGAGATGAACTAGCAACTTGTTGATCTTGCACTTGAGAGTTACTAGCTTGCACATGAGGTGAGTTGAGCACTTGATCTTTGTCATCTTCTATGTCAATCACTTGTTTTGTCCTAATATCACCAATATCCATGTTCTTCATTGCATTAGCCAATTGAGATCCACTCACATCTTCTAGATTCTCATGATCATCTTGTGAGCCATTGGTTTCATCAAGTTCAACATCATGAACCTCCTCAAGTATACCACTAGCCAAATTCCATACTCTATAGGCTTTGCTTGTGGTTGAGTAACCAAGTAAGAACCCTTCATCACATTTCTTGTCAAACTTTCCAAGTCTTGTGCCTTTCTTCAAGATATAGCATTTGCAACCAAACACTCTAAAGTATGCAATGTTAGGCTTTCTTCCCTTTAATAGCTCATATGGTGTGTTCTCCATCAATGGGTGACAATATAGTCGGTTGCTAGAGTAGCAAGCGGTGTTGATAGCTTCGGCCCAAAAGGAGTGACTCACATTGTACTCACTAAGCATAGACCTTGCCATATCAATCAATGTTCTATTCTTCCTCTCAACAAGGCCATTTGATTGTGGAGTGTACTTGGCCGAGAATTGATGCTTGATTCCAAGCTCATCACATAGCTCTTCAACTCTTGTATTCTTGAATTCACTTCCATTGTCACTTCTCACTTTCTTGATGGTAGTTTCAAACTCATTGTGACATCTCTTGACAAATGATTTGAATGTGGCAAATGTATCACTCTTGTCATTGAGAAAGAATACCCAAGTGTATCTTGTGAGATCATCCACTATCACAAAGCCATACTTGTTTCCTCCAATACTTGTGTATGTTGTTGGTCCAAATAAGTCCATGTGCAACAACTCAAATGCTCTACTAGTGCTCATCATGCTCTTCTTTGGATGGGTGTTACCAACTTGTTTGCTGGCTTGACAAGAGCTACAAAGTTTATCCTTCTCAAACACAACATCTTTCAAGCCTCTTACTAAGTCATGCTTGATCAATCTATTTAATTGCTTCATCCCAACATGACCAAGTCTTCTATGCCATAACCAACCCATACTTGATTTAGTGAGAAAGCAAGTTGACAATTGAGCTTCACTAGCATTGAAAACAACTAGGTAGAGGTTCTCATATCTAAAGCCCTTAAAGATCAAGTTTGAACCATCCACACTAATGATCTCAACATCATCTACCCCAAATATGCATTTGAATCCAAGATCACACAATTGAGCCACGAATAGCAAATTGAAGTTCAAGCTCTCAACTAGCAAGATATTTTATATGCTCAAGTCATTGGATATTGCAATCTTACCAAGACCCTTGACCTTGCCCTTGCCATTATCACCAACAGTAATACTATCAATGCCCTCATTGGTGTTGGAGTTGATTGATTTGAACATTCTAGAATCCCCAGTCATGTGTTGAGTGCACCCACTATCAAGCACCCAATGCCTTCCTCTAGCTTTGTAATTGACCTACAAAACAAATTAGTTCTTAGGTACCCATACTTGTTTGGGTCCTCCAAAGTTAGTGACCAAGGACTTTGGCACCCAAATTGCCTTCTTCTTTGGGCCAACAATGGGTGTGCCAACATACTTAGCCATGATACCTTTAGCACTTTTGGTAAGCATATAACATGAATCAAAATGCATAGAGGTAGCTTTAGCAAACTTGGTTTGGCTCATATTAAGTTTGCAATATTGGTCTACATGCCCCACTTGCTTGCAACTATTGCAATACCGACCATTGCTTCTCACAAAGCTAGGCTTTGGAGTTACAAAGGCGGCCTTGCCTTTCTTGGGGGTATAGCCCAATCCCTCTTTGTAGTGGGAAAATCTTTGGCTAGCCAAGCACTTTAGCAAGCGGGCATCTCCACCATATGCCTTACTCAAAGCATGAGTAAGTTCATTAACATCATTTTTCAATTTTTCATTTTCACTCACTAGTGTAGCATCATCCTTTGAGCTCTCACTAGTGGATGTGCAAGTGGAAGTGCTAGTGTCGGTTGGTGCAACAATGATAGGAGTGAAAAATGATTCATCTAGAATATCACAAGTGACTCCATTATCACATGATGCAACAACCTTATCATTACTTTGCTCGAGGGAGGAGTGAGCTTTTTCAAGCTTGTAGTGAGTCCTCTCAAGCTTCTAATGGGCTTCCATTAGCCTCTCATGAGATCCATTGAGCTCATCAAAGGATTGTTCAAGAGCCTTAAGCTTCTTGTTCAATTCTTTGCACTCCTTCCTCTTTGTCTCAAAGTAACCATAAGTTTGCTTCATCATATCTACTAGTTCTTCCTTGGAGTACTCCTCCTCATCATCACTACTATCATCATCACTATCACTATCATCATGAGATTGTAGCTTAGATGGCTTAGCCATGAAGCATGATGGAGTGTCAAAGATGGATGGCTTGTTGTTGATAGCAATGCTAGCCAATGCCTTCTTCTTGGACTTCTTCCTCTCATCATCCCTAGAGTCATCATCGGAAGAGTCACTACTATCCCAAGTCACCATATAAGATTCACCCTTCTTCTTCTTGGTGAATGATAGCTTCTTCTCCTTCTTGTCATGCTTGCTCTTCTTTTTCTCATCATCATCATTATGATTGGGACAATCCACAATCATGTGACCGGTGCTCTTGCACTTGTAGCATCTCTTCTCATATTCTTTGCTCTTGAAGTTATCTCTTCTGTTTCTAGCACCATAGCCCTTCTTCTTCATGAATTTGCCAAACTTGCGCACAAAGAGGGCCATCATCTCATCATCAAGATCACTTGCCTCTTCATCATCACTTGATTCTTGCTTCTTTGCTTTGCCCTTGCTCTTGGATGATGATGCCTTGAAAGTTAAGCTCTTCTTTTCTTTCTTTTCTTCCTTGACTTCTTCTTCTTCACTTTTGTTGACACAAAAAGCGTCAGGATCTAAGAACACCTCGGGCTTATACCCGAATTCGATGTCCAAAGGTGTGCTAGTCGATTTGACCAGTTAATCGACAAGGACGATAACTAGAACAAGATCTGAACGAGACAACAGCGATGCGCCCGGATGTCAAGGCTCAAACTTGATCAGGATAACTAGAGTAGAGTTGAACGAGATGACAACGATGTGCCCAGACGTCAAGGCTCAGGTTGCTCAAACACAGAACTTGCAAGGGTTGACGGAGATCGAGGAGATGCAGCCCGTCGAGACTTGAAGAACTCATAGATAGACTAGAACTAATGCGATAAAAGGGTAAATTGCTGGAAAAGTAGATAGATAAAAATAATAGATTTGTTTGATATATGATTGTATATATTTTACACCACCCCTCGGTACATATTTATACCCTGACCAGGGAAGTTGTAAGCAGACAAAATCCCTATTTTCAAGGAAACAAACAACTCGTGCACGACTATATCTTTCCTAAACAAAACTCCTATTTTAAAGGAAATAAATGACTCGTGCAAGAGTCGGACTCAAAATAACCTATAATACTGGCATAAAGCACCAGTTCCGATATTCGTCTCCCTTACGATGAAACCTTCCATCGGCAGACTCCTCCCAATATGCAACCTTCTCCTATTGCCATCGGCAGCTCTCTGCTGATGCTAGCCACGTCATACTGCTTCCGTCGGCAGCATTTACCATTCATCGGCAGCTTTCCTTCTTCATTAGCAATATTCCCTCTATCAGCAACAACCTTTGGCTCTCATCGGCAATGCTTCCTTGCCTTCATCGGCAACGTCTGGCCTCCATCAGCAACATTGCTCTCTTCATCACATCGGTAATGAGCTTCGGTTATCATCGACAATGTTCTTTCTGCCTTTGTCGGCAACATCCTCTCTACTCTCATCGGCAATCTGACCGGTAATATCCCACTGCCGATAAGGAACAGCAACTAGCCTTTTGCCGATCGGCACAATCCTTAGATCATATTGACACGTGGCAAAAAACGGTGTCAACACATGCCCCCCAATTTCGGAGTATAAAATATTTTATGCACCAAAATTTCCTTAACTGCAACCCATCATCAGCAATTGGTAATAGGGCCCATCCGCTTGCTTCCCTCATACATCAAAGGGCATTCCCAAAGAGAATTACTGCTAAGCCAAAGCCAACTGAAATTAGAACCACTCCATCGGCCACCACTGCTATTCTGGCACAAGCTTTTCAATCCCAGCTTGCCGATGCCCCCCAAGTGCAATAGTCAAAATGCTAGGGATCATTAAGCACTTCTCCCAGACCAAAATGCCCAAGGCCATCGACTCCAGTTACGCCATCGGCAATATATTGACATCTGCCGATGGATCCCCATCTTTGCGCTTTAGCCTCCATCGCTTGTCTGAAGATTTCCCTCTGGAAGGATTTTCATCGCGACACAAATATTCTTGGCGCTCGCGCTGCATCCTCCTTCTTTGAGTCTTTGTAAGACCCTTGGGGCACCATTGAGGGGGCCTGGTTTTCCAAACAGGTTGATACTGTTTTTTCGCCTGAATCTGGGCAACTCTGTATATTCGGATCTCTATAAAGTATATGTTCATCGGGTACCCTTGCATTGGCCATCCTTTCAAGCTCCTCTTGGTTCTTTGGGAAATAATGGCCATGCTTGCCAAGTCTATCATGCACGCTGATCTTGCCTCCCAGCCGATCATGCACCAATTCTCTTTCTCTGATCGGCTTATCATAGTTTGATGCTCGATCACCCAAACGGAACCTCTCTTCTGACAGATCGGCAGGATAGTATCTGTTATACTCGGAACAATTATCAGCAGTGGGCAGCTTGATGTCTTCCTCCCAGCAGTGAACAAAGAAGGGGCACCTCCAATGATCTTTATGCCGATACGACTCTTGGCGCCTTTCCTGCTGCCGATATCGCTCTTCTTGCGAGTGCCAATATTCTTGTCGTGGTCGCCTGTGCGTGATCACAACGCCATGCCGCTGAGGCTTCCCAACACCGCTTCTCTCATCGACAAGTCTCTTACCCTTTCTACTATATTTGGTGCTTAGGATCTACCGATGCATTTTTCTTGGCAGCTTCCAACATTAACACTTTAGCTTTTACATTAGTTTCCACCATATTATTTGGAAACGGGTGTTGGTCGATCTTCATCGGCTTTTGGGCCTTGAAATTTTCAAACTTAATTCGCCCAGATTCGAACTCTGACTGCAGCTGATGCCCAAAGACTTTACAATCATTGGTACTGTGTGAAGTTGCATCATGCCACTTGCAATACCTGATCCTTTTAAGCTCTTCGGCCGATGGAATCACTTGATTAGACGACAGCTTAACCCGCCCTTCTTGGAGCAACCAGTCAAATATCCTATCGACTTTGGTGATATCGAAGGTGACCCTTTCAGTTTCTTTCTGGCCAAACGAACAAGATACCGACTTCTTGTTCTTAATCCACTCAGCAACGCCGATACTTGGCTCTTCATCCGACCTGGAATCTTCCTTTTTCTTAGTCAAAGACACCTCTTCATCCCAATTTTCTCTAGGCTCGAAAACCTTGGTGTCTTGATCGGCAACCCTTTGCACAAGATGGCTCAAGCTTTCGAACTCTTGAGACGCGTACTTGTCCCTGATATGCGGTAGCAACCCCTGGAAAGCCAAATCCGCCAATTGCCGATCATCAAGTACCAAGCTATAGCACTTGTTCTTCACGTCTCGCAGTCTTTGCATGAAGCTTTGTACCGATTCATCATTTCGTTGCTTTATCTTAACCAAATCGGTAATCTTCTTTTCATGCATACCAGCAAAAAAATATTTGTGGAATTGTTTTTATAGATCGGCCCACGTGATAACAGAATTCGGAGGCATTGAGATAAACCACGTAAATGCCAACCCAGATAATGACGACGATAATAATCTAACCTTCAGCTCATCTCTACAGGCTGCTTCCCCACATTGGATAATGAATCGGTTAATGTGCTCCATTGTTGATATATCATCTTGACCAAAAAACTTGGTGAAATCTGGCACTTTGTACCGATTTGGGAAGGAGATTAAATCATAAGCTGGAGGGTACGGAGTCCGATAAGAATATGTATTAATCTTAGGCTTGATTCCGAACTGCTCTTTCATTATTCCAGCAATCTTATCGGTCCAATATGCATCTTGATCTTGCTGATGCACAAGCTCGTTGTTAACTGGCTGAGCCGGTTGACATACTCTTTCATGTCTTTGTGATGAATAGGCCGGAGCAATCAACACATTCACAGCACAAGTCTGTTGAATATTATGCATCGGCTGATTTACCGATGGGCAACTTTGAACGCCCACTGGGATGTACTGTGACATTATATTCATCGGCTGACATGCCGATGTCTCATTTTGAGCGTTCACTTGCGGGTATTGCGGTGAGACACCACTTATCGGCTGTGGTGCTGATATCTCACTCTGCAGACTCGCTGGCGGATGATACTGCGGAGCTCTTGCCACTTGGTATCCAGGTTGCATTACTTGTTGCTGAATCGGCAATTGACCGATCCAACTTACATTAGATGTCATCGACATATGACTTGCCGATGGCTGATAATCAGCTGGCGCTTGCTGCTCTTGTACCCTTGGATGATCGCCTTGATTTGCGGGTACCACAGCTTGAGGAGCCATTGCCGATACGGGCTGACTAACAGTTGCCATGTCTTGTTGCATCGGCAAATAACCTACCGATGGTTGTGCATAAGGCACTCTGGGTATCGCCATCTGAAGATTCCCTGTCGGCAACTGCACCATTGGAGAGGATGTAGTATAATGCATCACTGGAATCATCGGATGTGCAGGCGTTGTCGATGCCACGGGAGCCTTCCACCCTGCATTGTTATCTTGGACCAATTTGGAGTCAGCAGATGGACTTGGAGGCATACCGTATCCCCACCAGCTGGTGGAAGTTGGCTGACTCTAGGTCACAGGTCCAGACATTATTGACGCCACTAGATTTGTATTCAATTGAGTAATGTTTGTTGGGCCCGATCTTGGCGACGTGATCTCACCGACAGATCAGTTCATAAGCGGTGAAGACAACCTTGGAATCGCCGATGGGATCGTAACAGATGCCGATCCGGGTTGATGATACGCCGGAGCAACATAATGTGGTGCTTATCCTTCCTTGAAAGTTTGCATGATAGCATTGTATACAGTATTGGACAACACATTGGAGTGGTTAACTAAAGCATGATTTAAGACAGAGTTAACCATCTCTTGTAATTTACCAGGATTGGCGTCGAACGTGACCTGCCGCGGCAACGGCGGATCTTGCTTCTGGATAGCTTCGCCGCTCCTGCTTAGGCTGAAGGACTTCAGATATAACTGCTTGTAATCCTCCACAGCCTGCTCCATAGCCTGCCTCCGATCATCTCTCAGATTCGCTTCAGAGACTTCTATGACGTTGCTTGGATTGACGTCGGTATTATCACCCATAACAGATGCATAATTGGTCTCACCGAGCGTGCCAAAAGAGGTGTTGACACAAAAAGCGTCAGGATCTGCGAGCACCTCGGGCTTATACCCAAATTCGATGTCCAAAGGTGTGCCAGTTGATTTGACCAGTTAATCGACAAGGACGATAACTAGAACAAGATCTTAATGAGACAACAGCGATGCGCCCAGATGTCAAGTCTCAAACTTGATCAGGATAACTAGAGTAGAGCTGAATGAGACGACAGCGATGCGCCCGGACGTCAAGGCTTAGGTTGCTCAAACGCGGAACTTGCAAGGGTTGACGGAGATCGAGGAGATGCAACCCGTCGAGACTTGAAGAACTCGTAGATAGACTAGAACTAATGCGATAAAAGGGTAAATTGCTAGAAAAGTAGATAGATAAAAATAATAGATTTGTTTGATATATGATTGTATATATTTTACACCACCCCTCGGTACATATTTATACCCCGGCCAGGGAAGTTGTAAGCAGACACGACTCTAACGTTCCTAAACAAAATCCCTATTTTCAAGGAAACAAACAACTCGTGCACGACTATATCTTTCCTAAACAAAACTCCTATTTTAAAGGAAATAAATGACTCGTGCAAGAGTCGGACTCAAAATAACCTCTAATACTGGCATAAAGCACCAGTTCCCATATACGTCTCCCTTACGATGAAACCTTCCATCGGCAGACTCCTCCCAATCTGCAACCTTCTCCTATTGCCATCGGCAGCTCTCTGCTGATGCTAGCCACGTCATACTGCTTCCGTCGGCAGCATTACCATTCATCGGCAGATTTCCGTCTTCATTGGCAATATTCCCTCTATCAGCAACAACCTTTGGCTCTCATAGGCAATGCTTCCTTGCCTTCATCGGCAACGTCTTGCCTCCATCAGCAACATTGTTGTCTTCATCACATCGGTAATGAGCTTCGGTTATCATCGGCAATGTTTTTTCTGCCTTTGTCGGCAACATCCTCTCTACTCTCATCGGCAATCTGACCGGTAATATCCCACTGCCGATAAGGAACAGCAACTAGCCTTTTGCCGATCGGCACAATCCTTAGATCATATTGACACGTGCCAAAAAATGGTGTCAACAACTTTCTTCATTGTATTGATCTTCGGTCATGATCTCACCAAGTACTTTATTGGGAGTGATCTTGTCCAAACCATCCCTCCTAATTATTTGCCTCAAAGTTTTGTATTTCTTGGGCAAACAACCAAGGAAGCGGTTTGAGAAGTCTTCATCCTTGACCTTCTCACCCAAGCTCTTGAGATCATTGATGATCACTTGGAGCCTATGAAACATCTCCGGGATAGACTCATCATCTTGAAGTGAGATAGCTTGTCCTTGAGCATGTACAACTTGGCATTCTTTACCGTTGAAGTGCCTTTATAAGTATCTTCTAATCTCTTCCACACTTCATTTGTCTTGTCAAGATCTTTGATTTGTTCAAACACCTTGGAATCAATGCCATTGTAGATCACATTAAGTGCCATGGTGTTGCATTGCTGGTTCTCTTGCTCTCTAGGTGTGGGAGCGGCTTCATCAAGAACGACAAAGTCATGTTCGGTCACACTCCACACCTTCTCATGTATTGAGCCTAGATGCATCTTCATCTTTCTCTTCCAATAATCAAAAAAAGTGCCATCAAACATTGGTGGTTTGCTCCCCACATGGTTGAATTGTATTTGAGCCATCACTAACACCGAAGGTTGTTAAGCCTTGATAATAGCGGTGACCACGGCTCTGATACCACTTGAAAGGTCCTAGATGGCTAGAGGGGGGTGAATAGACTAATAAAAAATTCTACAAACCACTAGAGCAAAAGGTTAGATGACACTTAAGCGAAGCTTTTTGCTCTAGCTCTACTAGGGGTGCGAAGCCACCTATCCAAGCAATTCTAGTTAACTAAGTGCCTACACACAATAGTAAGAACCTAAGGCACTTAGCTCAAGCAAGCTAGAACAACTAACAGAAGAAACTAACTAACAAGCTAACTAGACAAGATATGAAAAAGTAAATGCAAGAGATAGGGGTGATTGTTATACCGATGCCTTGTGAAGAGAATATACCAATGTGAAGACCAATCACAATAAGATCACCAAGAGTAGCCGGGAGACAAGATGAACACAATGACTTTTCTCCTGAGGTTCACTTGGTTGCTACCAAGCTAGTCCCTGTTGTGTCGACTACTCAAATGGTGTTTCGGTGGCTAATTGGCAATTCACAAGCCAAGCCCACTACCCGGGCGCCACAAGAAACAACCCAAATGAGGGTAACTCAATGACACGAGCAATCCACTAGAGTTACCCTTTGGCACTCCGCCGAGGTGGGTACAAGTCCTCTCACAAGTCGATGAAGCCGACCGCGAACAATCACCAACACGCGCCGAAGCTTCTCCACAATCGCCAAGCCGTCTAGTTGTTGGCAAACACCAAGAATAACAAGAAATCCCACGACGATGATGATGACCAAGTGCCACTAAGATGCAATTCAATGATCAAGCACTTGGTTCACTCAAACTCTCAAGAATTAGCAACACAAGCAAAGAGAGATGAGTTGGGGTCTATCTCAAGCAAGCACAATGAGTTAGAATGAATGAGAGGTGCAAAAAAGGTCCCAGGGAGGCAGCCAAAACATATATATATATGTATATATAGCCCACAGAAGAGCTAGCCGTTTGCCTCCTTGATCCTGCCATTCTGTGTGACTCCGGATGCAATTTTTACCTGGGGTCCGGACCATTGGCGGCGTCTGGACCCATCACCAGCCGAGCAGTCAAGCCTCTGAGTGCATGCCTCCGGACGCAGTTGAGTGGGGGTCCGGACCATCGCGTCCGCGTCCGGACCCTCCTCTGTTTGAATTCTGCCGTTCGCGCCTTGACTGGGAGTCGCCACGTCACCTCCGGACGCTGAGCACGGTGCGTGTCCAGACCATCAGCGCCTACGTCCGGACCTCAGCAGAGAGCTCCCAGAGAGCTCCAAACACCTGGACGGTCGACCGGAGTGCAGCGTCCGGATGGCACTTAGCGTCCGGACCTCCTGTGCGCCGAGGCTGAGAGCTAGGGTCTGCTTCCGGACCTTCTCCATTTGTCCAGACAGAGCATAGCCAGCGTCCGGACCTTGCGTCCAGATCAGTTTACTTTGTCCAAACGAATTGCTTCTTCTTCTCCAAGTTTTCAAGTGCTAACACCATGAGATCCATACCTTTGTTTCCTGTGTTAGCCTTTTTTTGAATTATCTTGGATTTAATTCGTGTTTCATGTCACTTAGGTTCATTTTAATTATGCATGCAATGCAAACCTAGTGGCACATGATAACCGCAATCGAAACGAGTTTTCCCTTCTTGATAGTACGGCTATCTATCCTAAATGTGATCACACTCTCTATAGTGTCTTGATCACTAAACCAAAAATGCCCCTATGATATACCTTTGCCTTGGGCCATTTTTGTTTTTCTCTTTCTTCTTTTCTTTAAGCATGGAGCACTTGATCCATCATCCACCATGATCATGCACATTGCTCCATCTCACATGTTGGATCACCCTATCTTGATCATACACTTAGTCATAGGGTTAGTCCATAGGTTTCATCAATTAACCAAAACCAAACTTGGGCTTTCAGCTTGCCTGGGACCAACACTAGGTCAGTGTTCGTTAGAGGTCACTCGCTTGGCGAGCACCGTCGAAGACACTTCCATCTTCGGACTTCGTCCATCAACACCACCTTCGGGTTAGCTCCAAGCGTCCCGTCCTTCACGTATGTACTTATCGTACCTAAATGAAATACCGATGTATGTGCATGAATGCGAGGAAATGGTAACAAAAGACACACTTGCAAGCATTCAACACAAGCACAAAATCATGCAATACATTCATACATGCTACAAGTTATTCAACTAGTTAGCTAATTAACACCACAACTTAACATAGAAGATAAAAAGCGCACCAAGAATGATCTACTATTCAATTCAAATCAAACCATGGCAATCATTCATCCACTAAGTTTACTTAGCATATTAAACTAGCAAGAACAAGTTAAAGTAATTCAAAATTGGGATAGTAACATTCACTCATGGTTTTAATCATAACGAGAGTTATACTAATCAAACAAACATGATTCTTATATAATTGGAAAGCTTATTAAGTTATCTACAACTTCCTTTTAAACATGTAAGGATGGTTTAATAGTTAAACAATTCTAATTAAATGAGGGAGGCATCTCTGTCCTGAAAGAGGACAGATTTGGTAACCCTATTGAAACAGTCATAACTCAAGATCTACAACTCTTAAAAATATGAATCAATACAATATGGAAATATTATAAAAAGTTCTACAATTCATTCCACATTAGCAATTCATGATTCATAATTTAAGTTAGTCAAAAATCCCTTATAAACAGATCTGCCCAGAGAGTTGGGCAGATTTCAATACCAACTTGCAAACTGCATATCTCCCAAACTACTGGGGATATGGCCACCGAAATTTAGCACAGGCTAGATAACAATATTATCTACAACTTTGGTATTCACAACATCCACATAAAACATCATTTAGTACATGCTAATATTTATTAAACTAAACACCATACATGCAGCCAAAACAGCAAGATATCACATTTGTTATTTTTATAAATCATAAACCACTTAACAAACAGTCATGAAACTTTTACCAAGCATCATTCATAACATAAGGAATACACCATAATTATTTCATTATTTTTGGAGCACTCTTTAACAGCGATAATTATTTAATTCATATACTTAGCCTTCTAAAACATCAGCACACAAAACCATTTTTACAGCAATTAAAACCAACTCAAAACTAACATGCAATTGATCTAGTGCGTAGAGAATTTTATAAGGATTCTGAAAAGTCCTAAATCGCATCCATGCGATTTTTCTACGATTTACCATGGATTTTCAAAGTTCGCTGCAGAACAAGGGGATTAATTTTGGGATTAACAAATTGCATCAGGCACCCTGCATTTTCAAACAATAATTTAGGGACACATATGTAAATCCATGAGTCATAAAACTTTTGCATAAAACCCCAAAGTATTAGCAACCTCTCAGGCCCAGCCCAACACTCCGCTATAGGTTCGGACGTTCATGCGCTCATTGCCCACTTATAAGGCAAGAGGCCCAATTAGTCCCGAAAGCCCGGACTGGTGGGAGAGGGATGCTCTCCCTTATAAGGTGGTCATGGCCTCCTAGCCTTGACAAGGTGGTACTAAACCCGGGGTGCCTGACATCCCACCCCCCATAAGGTGGCGACCCTGACATTCCACCCCCGATAAGGCAAAATTTGGATCTGATACCAGTTGTTAACTCTCGACTCTGGCGATGGCCGAGATCCAAGCCAGAAGGGACGGAGGAATAGGAGAAGGGGTTCTGGATTGGAGAAGGGGCAAAAGCTGGAGGACAGCCGGCTATGCGCTCGGCGATAGTAGTTGTTTACTTAGTTGCAAGATTCCTTTCCCTTACAGACTCCAGACTCTTATACCTCTACTCAGATGGCATACAGACACACACATTACAATCCCATTCTGGGCCAGACAACTTAGCAGGCCGAGCCCTCTTGCGTACACTCCTCTTGGGCCTTGGGTGTGCATCAGGATCGCCGAGGTGAGGTGTGCTGACACAATGAAAAGCTTATGCGGACTAGATGGTCCTTTCTGCTTCAGCGTCGGGGGATTCCACGGCGATTGACGGCGGATCGACGGAAACCGGCGGACGGCGGAGTCGGTGATTCCGGGATGGAGCAGGGAGGGTCGCTGGCCCTTCCGACCAGCAGCAGCACTGCGAGGCCGCGGCAGCAGCTAGCGCCAGCGGCCAGAGGCTCGGCCTCGGTGCTAGGGCAGGGACGAGCGGCGGGTGGCTCGTGCACAAGGGCGCGGGCAGGCGCGCTCGGCGTCGGGGTCGTCGGACCCGCGCACGGGGAGCGACCCGCAGCGACCTCGGCAGCTTGGCGCAGGGGCGACGCACGCGGGGCCGGTCCAGTGCGGCGAGGCGAGCCGGGCTCGGCAGGCACGTGTGGCGAGCACGCAGCTCGGCCCGGATTCAATGTTGATATCCTCCTCCCCCTCTTTTCTAAAAGTTCCAATAAATCACAAAACTACCACTGTGTTCAATTTCGGGTTTCCGGATTCCAAACCGTTGACTGAAAAGTTCGTCGGAATATCCCGTTGCGAAGATCTCGTCAAACAGAGCAACTTTGCTTTAAAAACCATAGTCAAATTCCAAATGGTTTGCAAATTATGAGTTCCCGGAGAAAATCTCGCGGGGACCGAAAACTGCCAATCCGACGATCTTCGGGCATCTGTTTCGCTATTTTCGGCTCTGATTCAGGTCTCAATGTTTGAACGAGTTTTTTTTCATCTCGATCCGATCTACATCTTATCTTCATGTTGCGTCGACATGCGAGATCTCCAAAATGTCGGTCAAAGCCGATTAACAACGTTGTCGGTTGCGCTCGGATCAGGGCTCGGAATATTTTCCGCGCATTTTATCTGCTTCCGGCCAACATGAACCTTTCACAACTTTTGTTGTAGAGTTCAACTGGAGTATTCCGGACAAGGTCGGGAGACTTGGTTGAACTCGTATAATTATATCCGCTTTATAAAATAAATCGGGTAATTATAAAAGTCGTCATTCCATGTGACGTTTTAATTCCAACGTTCACGGAACTTTTCCAATAGTTCATATAGATGGAATAAATACCTTATCATAATTTCCGGATGTATGAACTATAGTCTCTGATTATCGGTTGATCAGATATAATTAGACTTAATCACTTTTTAGCCCGTGATTAACACTGAGGGTGTTACAGCCCTTCCCCCCCTTAAAAAGAATCTCGTCCCGAGATTAGAACGAAAGACTTTCAAGGGAAGAGAAGCACGTCACATATCTTCCAATACCAGCGATAGCACTTGGCTATTTAGCTTCGAGCACCCAAGTGACGAATCTAGTCGACCACTTCCTCATACTTGCTCTTTATAGGAAGTTTTTGTTTGGAGAATTTCCTTCATTGATTTCCATGAAGCATTGTTACTTTGGGAGGAATCCCAAAAAATATATAAATACTTCACTCTTTAGATACCAAGGTGGTTCAAAGGATAACGCTTTCCCACAAGTATCTTTTCTTCCAACCATGGTAGCATAGCCATGCGAAACTTGCATTAACTTGCAGCTTTTGTTTCATATTGATGGCTTCCTACTTAGTTAACATACACCCCAATCATGCTGGCAAAGTTATTGATTAGCCTTACTTCAAGTGTTTACATGCATTTATCAATTTACAAATTTAGCAAGATAGAATTGATAATGGTTATTACGAGTACATAGTAAACTTCTAGATGATTTATAGCAACTTAAGTATTTCATTAAAAGTTTACTATAACACTCATGATTTTAAACATGTACACCAATTTACTAAACCTTAACAAGTAAGTTAATAGAAAGTTATGGCAATTTATTTTACACCTATGTGATACATGCAATTCTCATATTTTATCTTGGCATGAGATTAAATGTGGACATAGGTTAAAACATAACTGTTTAGTAAGACACTTTACATAGCAGGTTCAATAGTATTAACTTACTATGATATGGCACCGCTTAACAAAACTTAAACATTGTATTATAGTGCATTCTAGCTTCAAGTTTAATTTAATGTTTCGAAAGCACCTACCAAGGTTGAAAGTTATTGTACATGAAACATTTCCACACAACAGCTTTTATTATTTAACTTAGTGAGGCAATTATCACTCTAACCATGTAACCTACAAAGCGATATTTGACAACAAGTTTTATAGTTGCATTAAGTAGAGTGTTTTAAGACAGGCTAACCAAAATGGTTTAAACCAAGTTGGACATTCCTAGCTCATGTAAAGCATTCTAAAGATCAAGCATCATTTCTTCACACAAGTAAGGAGACATCACAAGGCAATACCATACGAGACTATTTAAGCAACATGGTCTAAGGAACATCTCTCTAATTTCTAACAAGAAACTAGCACATCATCTTGATCACACATTACTTAACATTAGAAGCAAGGATGAGAAGAGCATATCCACCCATGATGCAACAATCATGATTATGCATGCTCGTCCTATTCGTCCTCACAAGATTGCTAGACTTAGGCCGCAATCACGTTCTATGTCGGTGGCATAACACGCACTCTCGATATATAGCTAGTTGTTACTAGTTCATACGTATTCGAGGTTAGTGTACCTGCAGAAGATTTCATTTCAGCCCATCCCAACAGTATGAATAAATGCATTGCAAAAATGTAAATCCAGTGCTCTCACATATACACCCCCAAGTATACATATGGAGCACCTATAGCCAGTTCTTCGTCCTAATGACGGCATCGTCATCACATATGGCACTCCCACACAAGGATACTTTCTCATGAACGTGTGTAAACAAGATCATGGTCCAACATCATATAAGCATTCCCCTAGATTGGCAGTGTATCCGATCATACTCTCACAACTCACCTTACCTTAGGCGTAGCGGCAAAATTTGATCCATACAACACCATTCAAGTGAATGCCCCCCATACCATTCCAACCTGTATGGACAGGTAAATAGAAATATGATGCAATACCCCAAGTTAGTACTTAAATAAGCCACATAGAGTCCTAAGTTGGGCTTAACTGGAGGATGTCGCTAGCATAGTTTTGTAAATTAGTTTTGACAAACTTGCTTATAGCTATAGTTTTTATCAAAATAGTATTTTGAAAACAAAACTTTGTTTTAAACGCCGAGTTAATGATAGTATTATACTTAATCTATGCTCTGATGCCAGCTGTAACAGAACCGCCCAAATTACAAAAACTTAAGTCCAAAAATCATCGCCAATGCGACAACCTTCGTCCTTAGGCTTTCATAAATCCCGGTAGTCCGCCGAGTGTCCCGAAAGACCTCGTTTAATCAATGTCACACCCGAGAATCGCTAGATTAAGTAAATACAAAATCATTCAGCTCAGAGTTTGCAGCGGAATAAAATCACATTTGAGTTTACAATAAATAATACAAGTCTGAGTTCAAAACCTTTTAGTAAAAGAACATAGCTTTGAATTGATTGCAATAACATAAGTTGAAATACATTTGCTTGCTTTATTAACATCCTCCAACAACAGCATAGAGAGAAGAGATACTATAGAATCACCGTGCCCACCGGTGGTTAGCCACACCTTCAGCAGCATGAGCCCTTCACTTGCAACAAGGTGGGATAAACCCTGAGTACTCGAATGTACTCAGCTAGACTTACCCGTCATAAACCAGAAATAAATGACACCAAGGATTATGCAGGCTTTATACTGGCAGAGTAGCTTGGACTCTCTTTTGCATAAAAGCATTAATGTAACTAGTAAGTACTTCTTTGGAGCTCTGCCAGATTTTAGTAAGCATTACTTGATATCTAAACTAGCACCTATACTACGCAATACACTTGATTAACAAGCAAGAATAACCAGTTCACCCTTCTGGTCCATCATATCATTTCATCGTAACAATTCAAGTAGATTATTTGTTCCCACGCCAGTGTAGCAATTGTCAAGTTCTCACTAATGGGGAGAACCGCGATTCAAATCAAATTCCTATCCAGCTGGAGGGTTTATTCCTCACCCAAACCTCGCAGTCCCTGTACCAAGGGACGCGGCAGTCTCCTAGTCTACCTTTGAAACCAAGATCGATTCAGAATCCCCACGAACAAGCCCGAGGACCGCCCGACACCTGGTAAATCCTCCAATTAGGGATCAGCTAGCCGGCCCGACCTTACACTCCGCGTCCTCGCCAACCCGCATCGGCTTGCGATTTGCTTCGTTCTTGGTTCGGCTAGTAGGTAGGTTTCGCGGCTTGAACGAGTTATCTTGCCAGCTAAGGGTTGAGGCATGTGTTCAACATGACAAAAGGGCCACCACCCGATCGGCCCGCAAAAGCGGACACGTCCGTAAACTACCAGCCTAGGGCGCACAGCTCTCCTATATGTTGCCGGTATCCTACGGCCGGACAATTTATCAACCTTCCCGGTTGTCTTTCCATTTCATGATATCATTCAACCCATCGGTGTGCCACGTAGGGCATTACGTGGCAGGGGGTCACCGATGATCCATATTAATTTAGCAGTGCTAAGCATCTATATTTGCTATACTATCAGGTTAACAAGGATATAAGGATATCAATAATAAGGAGGGTGATATGCATCAAGTAGGTTCATTCAACTCCTATACTTAATGCAGCAACATAGTATAACATAGTAAATTGATATCATAAAATAAGGGAGTTAGAATGCTCCGGGGCTTGCCTGGGACCAACACTAGGTCAGTGTTCGTTAGAGGTCACTCGCTTGGCGAGCACCGTCGAAGACACTTCCATCTTCGGACTTCGTCCATCAACACCACCTTCGGGTTAGCTCCAAACGTCACGTCCTTCACGTATGTACTTATCGTACCTAAATGAAATGCCGATGCATGTGCATGAATGCGAGGAAATGGTAACAAAAGACACACTTGCAAGCATTCAACACAAGCACAAAATCATGCAATACATACTACATGCTACAAGTTATTCAACTAGTTAGCTAATTAACACCACAGCTTAACATAGAAGATAAAAAGCACACCAAGCATAATCTACTATTCAATTCAAATCAAACTATGGCAATCATTCATCCACTAAGTTTACTTAGCATATTAAACTAGCAAGAACAAGTTAAAGTAATTAACTTACACATGCAAAATCGGGACAGTAACATGCACTCACGGTTTTAATCATAACGAGAGGGTTGGGCCAGAGGGTTGGGCAAAAAGCACTTATAAACAGATCTGCCCAGAGGGTTGGGCAGATTTCAATACCAACTTGCAAAATGCATATCTCCCAAACTACTAGGGATATGGCCACCATAATTTAACACAGGCTAGATAACAATATTATCTACAACTTTGGTATTCACCACATCCACAGAAAACATTATTTAGTACATGCTAATATTTATTTACTAAACACCATACATGCAGCCAAAACAACAAGATATCACATTTGTTATTTTTATAAATCATAAACCACTTAACAAACAGTTATGAAACTTTCACCAAGCATCATTCATAATATAAGGAATACACCATAATTATTTCATAATTTTTGGAGCACTCTTTAACAGCGATAATTATTTAATTCATATACTTAGCCTTCTAAAACAGCAGCACACAAAATCATTTTTACAGCAATTAAAACCAACTCAAAACTAACACTCAATTGATCTAGTGCGTAGAGAATTTCATAAGGATTCTGAAAAGTCCTAAATCGCATCCATGCGATTTTTCTATGATTTACCATGGATTTTCAAAGTTCGCTGCAGAACAAGGGGATTAATTTCGGGATTAACAAATTGCATCAGGCACCTTACATTTTCAAGCAATAATTTAGTGACACATATGTAAATCTATGAGTCATAAAACTTTTGCATAAAACCCAAAGAAAAACTTCTGCGGACTAGATGGTCCTTTCTGCTTCAGCGTCGGGGGATTCCACGGCGATTGACGGCGGATCGACGGAAACCGGCGGACGGCGGAGTCGGCGGTTCCGGGATGGAGCAGGGAGGGTCGCTGGCCCTTCCGGCCAGCAGCAGCAGCAGCACGAGGCCGTGGCAGTAGCCAGCACCAGCGGTCAAAGGCTCGGCCTCGGCGCTAGGGCAGGGACGAGCGGCGGGTGGCTCGCGCGCTCGGCGTCGGGGTCGTCAGACCCGCACAGGGGGAGCGGCCCCCAGACGACCTCGGCAGCTCGGCGCAGGGGCGACGCACGCGGGGCCGGTCCAGCGTGGCGAGGCGACTCGGGCTCGGCAGTCGCGCGCGGTGAGCACGCAGCTCGGCCCGGGCGAGCAGGCGCTTGCCTCGCGCACACGCGCACGCACGCGGGCCGCGTCCAGGCGACGGCGGCCGGGAGCTCCCGCCATGGGAGGAGAGGTGAGTGGAGGGGAGAGGGAGCTCTGCTCCTGCCTGCTCGGCAGAGAAAATGAGAGGGAGGAGAGAGTTGTGTGAGAGAGGGGACAAAGCCGGCCCCTTTATTCCCTCGGGCAGAGATGCCCGACATAATGTCGACATCCTGCTCCCCCTCTTTTCTGAAAGTTCCAATAAATCACGAAACTACCACTGTGTTCAATTTCGGGTCTCCAGATTCTAAACCGTTGACTGAAAAGTTCGTCGGAATATCCCGTTGTGAAGATCTCGTCAAAAAAGCAACTTTGCTTTAAAAACCATAGTCAAATTCCAAATGGTTTGCAAATTATGAGTTCCCGGAGAATATCTCGCGGAGAACGAAAACTGCGAATCCGACGATCTTCGGGCATCTGTTTGGCTATTTTCGGCTCTGATTCAGGTCTCGATGTTTGAACGAGTTTTGTTCGTCTCGATCCGATCTACAACTTATCTTCACGTTGCGTCGACATGCGAGATCTCCAAAATGTCGGTCAAAGCCGATTAACAACGTTGTCGGTTGCGCTCGGATCAGGGCTCGGAATATTTTCCGCGCATTTTATCTGCTTCCGGCCAACATGAACCTTTCACGACTTTTGTTGTAGAGTTCAACTGGAGTATTCCGGACAAGGTCGGGAGACTTGGTTGAACTCGTATAATTATATCCGCTTTATAAAATAAATCGGGTAATTATAAAAATTGTCATTCCATGTGATGTTTTAATTCCAACGTTCACGGAACTTTTCCAATAGTTCATATAGATGGAATTAGATATAAGGCACATAGAATGAATACCTTATCATAATTTCCGGATGTATGAACTATAGTCTTTGATTATCGGTTGATCAGATATAATTAGGCTTAATCACTTTTTAGCCCGTGATTAACACCGAGGGTGTTACAGAGACCCCGATGACGAGACGAGCAGATTCAACCACAACGAGCACAAATTTCGGAAACAAGCAGAGCAACAACCACACACGCCGAAGCAGAGGCCGAGGGGCCACCCAAGCTAGGCGGCCGCCCCACTACACAGGGCGCCCGCCCTGGGCAGAGCACCCCCTGCTCCGTCCTTCGTCCACGGTCAGGTTTGCACCCTGCACATTACATTTTTTCATACATATCTCCAAAATTTAATTCATGCAGAGAGTTTCCATAAATAAATACTTTAAAACATGATAAACTAGAATGATAAAATGTGTCTTTAAATAGACACTTTAAAACATGAAGTTTCTTTAAAATAAATAACTACCATCCCATACATGCTTTACACTTATCAATCAAAAGCCAAAAGGCTACTTACTTTGTATTGAGCTTCTTCGAATCGTGTGGATCCTTGTTAGAATTTTATCATACTCCGAAGGTCAAGGTTTCATTCATACATTAGACACAAAAGATTCTCTCCCCCGAAGTAGTGTTACATTAGAGGCATGGGCTATGCAAAAATATTTAAATTCGAGGAAATAAAAATGGGCAAAAAGTCCGACAACCTCGCAGTAGAATTAGGGGTACTTCAACACCCACTAAAAAAACATATATACAATGATAGCCCATGGTTCCTCTAATAGCAATACACCTGCAAGAGATGATATTATAATAAAATTTGACCAACAAGTCTTGATCTAAGAGTATGGCTTTATTCTCCTCGGATCCCGGTTTGATCAGGTAATACATGCAAGGTACGTATGCCACATCTACCAATACTTTTTGATACATTTACGAGTGATCTGAGAGCACGAGGAAAGAAGTAAGCTAAACATGCAAAAACTCCAAGTGACAAGATTGAAAGATGAATGGTCTCTACTTCCAACTACTTTATTCATCAACTGCTCATAGTTATATGGTAACTCTTTCTGAACTCCCACAGTGCAGGTAGAAACGGAACATTCTACTATTGATGTCTAAACCTTAAGCTTATGTTTTAACCATCCTTTTCTCGAGGACGAGTAAAAGCCTAAGTATGGGGGAGCTTGTTGACACCTCTTAAGTACTAATTCTAAGTGTCAACTAAGCAGAAGAAAGGATATATTTGCAATACAACACCTAGACATAGGGTTTTATCTAACAGAATTCCACGAGTTTTGGTGTTTATCTGTTTCTGCAGGGAGACAACTGCAAAATAGCAAAAGAGGCCCACATGTAAGGATTACATAGACACATAACACCTTTGAACGAAAAAGAGTAATCTAGAAGACTCTAGAACCAACCCCCTGGAAGGAGGGGCCCACCTGTCAGCAGGGTAGAGCGGGCGCCCTCCCCCCTAGGACGGCCGCCCAAGGCCAAGGGCTAATGAGGCTCTGCCTCGTGGATTAGGGTTCCACCGCCTTTGAGATTTAATCTAAACCCTCCATTAAGGTCGGTTTGATCCGATGGCTGACGATCATTTGAGGAGGCTATATAAGGAGGACCCCTGCCCCCTGGCTAAAGGCAATCCATTATTCATTTACATATTTCCAGAGAGGATCCCCCACGGATCTATTCTCTAGGGCTTAGCATACATGTGAGATTAGAGTTTACTCTTCTAGATTGAGAGAGTTGAGAGAGTTAGAGTGGAGGTGTGGATTGGAGGAAGCCCGACATGTCGGTGTCTCCTCTCCAGTTTGTATCGATAGGATCAAGTCTCCTAACCCAAGCCTTGCTCCTAGGATTTCTTCGGTAATTCGACTTCTAATTCTAGTAAGTTCTCTGTTTTATTATTCTTTGGTTTGTGAGTTTACTTTATTCTCTTCGCGTAGAGAGTAGGGTAATCATATTTAGCGTAAACGTGGTGTTTGGGCTAGGATACTCATAGATATCCCCTGTCTAGCCGGATCTGTGGTAGTAGCTCGAAAAGTGATAATTCCGTAGATACCTTATGAACCCACAATCCCGTTAGAAGGACTGGTAGGGTTTTATAGGTCGCGTGCTAAGCATCCTCTGAAGTGTCTCTTATCTCGACGGTTCTCTCCAATAGAATAATAGCTCATATCTTATCTTGACTAGAACAAGACTAAAATCGCAATCATCTCTAATCGCTCATATCAAGATCACCTTGTTTGTAGCCTAAAGGTTAATAGCGTAGATTTGGTTAGTCAGATGCACCCTTTCTCCCTGCGGAAAAATAAATAACGATACTCTGTACTGTCTCCCGGGTGAAGTGCTCACCGGTATCCGCGCGCTTGCAGATTACTTCCTAGTGATTTCTCTATCTGTGTTAACAAATATCAACAATATACCATCCATAGAAGCAAAATTAACCTCAGATATAATCCTAGATGCTTAGTTGGATAATACCCTCCATGAAGAAACTAACAAAGCTGAAAACAATACCTTGCCAGATCCAACATCTACTTCAGCTATTCCAAATTCTGAGCCTAAAAGGGAAGAAATTCCACCACCTGATTTCATGCTGGATATAGATCCGGATCTTTTCACTGATTTCGGAAACATTTCAAACTATGTTTCTATTTCAAAACCCTGAAATCATCACCTTAGCAACCATTTATACCAAATGCCAGACAGAAGCATTTTGAGAGAGCTTGTATCAATCATAAGTAGCGAATGGTTAGAAGAATCAGAGCTTTCCTCTGATGTGATCCGTTTGGATTCACCTTCTATTCCAATAGGTTGTGCTTTCAATTCAGATCAATTTGATGCTCTCTATAATCCTATTGTAGGGGTCAATATCATGTCTAAATCACTTGCACATCAATTATTGGGTAAAGTGACTTTAACCCCAACAACAAAGTTCATGAAGAATCTTGACGGACATATAGTCCCCAGTCTTGTAATTTTACATGTCCTACCCATTATGGTAGAAGGTGCCATGGTTTGTTTGAACTTTTATATCTTTGATACATGGGACCACGACCTCTTACTAGGACAACCTTTTAGAAGACTTCTTTATGAAGGACAAAATGGGAAACTAAATATTTCCTTTGGAAAGAATTTTCAAATCCCGATGACAATCTCTCACTCTTTGAACATCAAAACTGAATTATATCTTTTACCTGATCCTATGGAGGAAATAAAAACTGCTTCTTTAGAGCTTTTTAATGAACCAGATTTAGAAGAAGATGTTCCGTTCTTCATAGAAGAAGAAGCTGACCCTTTTGAACCTGAACCCTTAGACGAGTTTGCAGAAACGCCTAGACCTCCTGTAGAGCTTAAACCTCTACCGCTCGGTCTTACTTATGCTTTCCTCAATAATGATCCAGAGTCTCCTATAATCATAAGTGATAAACTTACTCAGGAGCAAACTCTGCGCTTGATGGCTGTTCTAGAAAAACATTGTTCAACCTTTGGTTACTCACTCCAAGATCTCTCTGGAATCAGTCCTATCATTTGCACTCATCGGATTCCTACAGATCCTTCTGTTTCACCTTCTCGAGAGTCCCAACGTAGACTCAATAACGCGATGAGAGAGGTAGTTAAAAAAGAAGTTTTAAAATTGCTGCATGCAGGGATTATATATCCCGTGCCGCATAGTGAGTGGGTAAGTCCAGTGCAAGTTGTGCCTAAGAAAGGAGGCATGACTGTTTTCACAAATGAGAAGAATGAGTTGATTCCACAATGCACTGTCTCAGGATGGCGGATGTGTATAGATTATAGAAAGTTAAACAAAGCTAAAAAAAGGATCACTTTCCTTTAACTTTTATAGATGGGATGTTAGAGAGGTTAGCCAACCACTCGTTCTTCTGTTTCTTAGACAGATATTCAAGGTATCACCAAATCCCGATCCATTCTGATGACCAAAGCAAAACTACATTTACATGCCCCTATGGAACTTATGCTTATCGTAGAATGTCTTTTGGGCTATGTAATGCTCTAGCCTCTTTTCAAAGATGCATGATGATGTCTATATTTTCTGACATGATTGAAGATATTAAGGAAGTTTTCATGGATGATTTCTCTGTTTATGGAAAAAAATTTGATAGTTGTCTTGAAAATTTAGACAGGGTTTTGCAAAGATGTGAAGAAAAAAATTTAGTCCTTAATTGGGAAAAATGTCATTTTATGGTCAAAGAAGGAATAGTGGTAGGACACCTAATTTCTGAAAGAGGCATTGAGGTAGACAGAGCTAAAATTGAAGTAATTGAACAGTTACCTCCGCCTGTAAATGTGAAAAGAATAAGAAGTTTTCTTGGTCATGCTGGTTTTTATTGAAGATTTATAAAAGATTTTTCATTTATTGCTAGACCATTAACTCTTTTGCTAGCCAAGGATACTCCTTTTGAATTAGATGATGCTTGTTTAAAAGCTTTTGAATTATTGAAAATAGCGTTCATCTCTGCACCAATCATTCAACCCCCCGATTGGTCTTTACCTTTTGAAATTATGTGTGATGCTAGTGATTATGTTGTGGGGGTAGTTTTGGGACAAACTAAGGATAAGAAGCATCACGCAATAGCTTATGCTAATAAAACTTTGACAGGACCTCAACTTAATTATACAACCACTGAAAAAGAGCTCCTGGGTGTTGTTTTCGTTATAGATAAATTTATATCTTATTTAGTAGGAGCCAAAGTAATTGTTTATTCTGATCATGCTGCTTTAAAATATCTGCTCACTAAAAAAGATGCTAAACCTCGTTTAATAAGATGGATCCTGCTGCTCCAAGAGTTTGACTTAGAAATAAAAGATAAAGGGGAGTAGACAACCCCGTTGCTGATCACTTGTCTAGAATGTATTTTAAGAATCCGCAGGAACTACCCATTGATGATTCACTCCGGGATGACATGCTCTACGGGATCAACAGATCCGACCCCTGGTATGCAGATATTGTTAATTTTATGGTTTCAGGATATGTACCACCAGGAGGAAACAAAAGAAAGCTTATTTAAGAGAGTCGTTCGCACATATGGGATGAGCCATACCTCTTCCGAGTATGCTCTGATGGCTTACTCAGGAGATGTGTGACTAATGAAGAAGGAATGAAGATCATTGAAAGATGCCACTCATCACCATATGGAGGTCTTTATGGAGCATTCCGCACACATGCAAAAATTTGGCAATGTGGATTCTATTGGCCAGCAATGTATGAAGACACTAGAGAATTTATCCGAAGATGCGGGCCATGTCAAAGACACGGCAACATAAACTCAAGGGATGGCATGCCACTCACCAACAATCTGCAGATAGAGCTCTTTGATGTTTGGGGAATTGATTATATGGGACCATTTCCCCCTTCAAAGAATTGTGAGTATATCTTGGTGACGGTTGACTACGTCTCCAAGTGGGTGGAAGCATTACTTTGCAAACATGCCAACAACGTAAATTCAAAAAGGATGTTTGAAGAGACCATATTTCCAAGATTTGGAGTCCCCAGAATAGTGATAAGTGATGGAGAATCACATTTCATCGATAAACGTTTGAAAAGTATCTAGCAAAGCATGGGTTCCGCCACAACGTTGCTACACCTTATCATCCTCAGATAAGTGGCCAAGCAGAAACCTCAAACAAACAGATCAAGAATATTCTTTAGACGACAGTGAATGAAATGGGAACAACATGGAAGGACAAGTTACCCGATGCACCCTGGGCATACCGGACTGCATACTAAACTCCAATTGGAATGTCTCCATATCAACTCGTATATGGGAAGACTTGTCACCTACCTGTTGAACTAGAGTTTAAAGCACACTGGGCTATAAAAAGATGGAATATGGATTTTGATGCCACTGGAGAGAAACGACAAATGCAATTATTAGAGTTAGAGGAATGGAGAGAAAAAGCATATCACAATTCAAAGATCTACAAAGAAAGAGTTAAACGATGGCATGACAAGAAGGTCAAGAAGGAGTTCACACCCGGAGATAAGATATTACTTTTTAATTCTAGGGTAAAGCTCTTCGGACATGGAAAGCTACAAAGAAAATGGGAAGGACCATATAAGGTAATCAATTCATCATCCCACGGAGCAATCACACTTCAAAATAACGAAGGTACGTTATTCAAGGTAAATGGTCAACCTCTCAAAATAGTTTTAGAACCTAATGAAGAATTAGAAGAAATAGACGTAATTAATTTCTATCTTTTAAGTGAATTTTAAGGCCCAATCACTTTAATTTTTTCATCTTGGGCCATGCATATGTTTTTCGGCACATAGAACCTTCTAGAAATGAGTGCGCAAAAGAGGCCCCGCAGTAGAGCCAAGGCCAGGGTGGGCATCCTAGAGTGTAGGGCGGCCACCCCACCCCTGTCACCTCTCACCGCCGCCTTTTGCACTCCCGAACCTTCTAGTCTCCCTTATCCGATAAACCTTTTAGAACACTTATCTAACCATTTCCCCGTGAGATTTGCTCCGTAGATGCTTCAAGAGGCCATTTTCCAGCCCCATATAAACAACCCTTGACGTCACCCATCATCATCATTCAACCATTTCCTTAGCTTTCGCTTAGACACTTGCTAGATCCCCTTGCTCCCATGGCCAGCAACAGAAATTCTGATAGGAGGATGGTCCCCTACGAGTCCAACCTCAACCAGCTCCCTCAAGAAGATCCAGACTCCAAAGCTTTAGTCGTAGTCCATGATGCTCTCCCGCTCGCCACCATTCCACCAAAGCAGCAGAAATACAGCAAATCCTACTACGCTCAGCCTGTCCTCATTGCACCACCGCAACCGCTCTTGCTCAAGGGACCGAAGGAAGAGCCCGTCGTCAAGGTGCCTGCCGGTACCAAGGTTCTTCCACCAAGACCCAAGGAAAGAATCATAGGAGTGAAGACCAACCGAGGAGGAGAGATCGACAACGTCAAATACACCACTGAAGAAGAACGTCCCTACTTCGAGGGGATCCATGCATCCAAAGTCAAATTCGTGCTACCAAAGGATGCCCCGAAGCACTCTCTCATCTCCTTCGAGTCATCCCCAAAGCGTCACAAAACCGTAGCAGAACTAGAAAAAGACTTCCACAATAGGGATGACATGATCATCAATCTCCAAACCTCTCTAAGCTTTCTCTCTAGACAGGTCACGGACTTGAACACTACAGTAGAGGGCCTTAAGCGTGATACGGATGAGCTTAGTAAGAGGGTTAAGTTTTTTGAATGTCGCTAGATGCTTTAGCGAGTTAAGCAGTTCTTGAGGCAAGATTAGATTCGATTAGCTGGAAATTAGTTTGTTTTAATTCATCCCCATGTAATAAATGCCTCAAAATAAATAATAAATAAATATCATTTCTATTATCATTGTACCTTGCTTGTCTCCCCTATGTTGTTATCTAAGAAAACAAGAAACAAGTATGGGGGCGACCCCCGATGACGAGACAAACAGATTCAACCGCAACGAGCACAAATTTCGGAAACAAACATAGCAACAACCACACACATTGAAGGAGAGGCCGAGGGTCCACCCTAGCTGGGCGGCTGCCCCACTACCTAGGGCGCCCGCCCTGGGCAGAGCACCTCCTGCTCCATCCTTCGACCACGCTCAGGCTTGCACCCTGCACGTTACATTTTTTCATACACATCCCACAATTTCGATTTGTGCAACAAATTTCCATAAATAAATGCTTTAAACATGATAAACTAAAATGATAAAACATCTTTATAAAATAGACTCTCTGTATGAAGTTTCCTGGAGTCCTGCTATTTTGGGGAATTTAATTAGAGACTCTATGGTACTTAAGTCGTTGCGGAATATGAGATGGTAGAATAAGAAAACTTAATTCTTGATAATCTCTGTCACTTGGAGAATTTCTTTAAAATAAATAACTACCATCCCATCTATGCTTTACACTTACCAATCAAAAGTCAAAAGGCTACTTACTTTGTATTGAGTTTGTTCGAATCGTGTGGATCCTTGTTAAAATTTTATCATACTCCGAAGATCAAGGCTTCATTCATATATTACAAACACAAAAGATTCACTCTTCCGAAGTAGATTGCATTAGAGGCATGGGCTATGCAAAAATATCAAATTCAAAGAAAAATGGGCACAAGTCCTACACTAGAATTAGGGGTACTTTGCACCCACTCAAAAAAAACATATATACAATGATAGCCCATGGTTCCTCTAATAGCAATACACTAGCAAGAGATGACATTATAATAAAATTTGACCAACAAGTCTTGATCTAAGAGTATGGCATTATTCTCCTCGGATCCCAGTTTGACCAGGAAATACATACAAGGTAAGTATGCCACATCTACCTACACTTTTTGAGATTCATAAGTGATCTGAGAGCACCAGTAAGAGGAAAGAAGTAAGCTAAATATGCAAAAACTCCAAGTGACAAGATTGAAAGATGAAGGGTCTCTATTTCTAGGTACTTTATTCCTCAGCTACTCATAGTATATGGTGACTCTACTAAAACTCCCGCAGTACAGGTGTAAAAGGAATTCTTCTATCGTTGATGTCTGAACCTTAAGCTTATGTTTTAACCATCCTTTTCTCGAGGACGAGTAAAATCCTATGTATGGGGGAGCTTGTTGACACCTCTTAAGTATCAATTCTAAGTGTCAACTAAGCAGAAGAAAGGATATATTTGCAACACACCACCTAGACACAAGTTTTGGTGTTTATCTATTTCTGCAGGGAGACAACTGCAAAAGAGCAAAAGAGGCCCACAAGTAAGGATTACATAAACACATAACACCTCCGTACGAAAAAGACTAATCTAGAAGACTCCAGAACCACCCCGAGGAAGGAGGGGCCCACCTGTCAGTAGGGTAGGGCGGGCGCCCTCCCCCCTAGGCCGCCCACCCAGGGCTAAGAGCCAATGAGGCTCCACCTCGTGGATTAGGGTTCCACCACCTTTGAGGATCAATCTAACCCTCCATTAAGGTTGGTTTGATCCGACGGCTAACATTCATTTGAGGGAGCTATATAAGGAGGACCCCTGCCCCCTAGCTAAAAGCAATCCATTATTCATTTACATATTTTCCAGAGAGGATTCGCCAGAGAAGATCCCTTATGGATCTATTCGCTAGGGCTTAGCAATCAAGAGAATCTATCCTTAGTTTCTATGTGAGATTAGAGTCTACTCTTCTAGATTGAGAGAGTTAGAGTGGAGGTGTGTATTGAAGCCCGGCCTGTCGGTTTCTCCTCTCCAGTTTGTATTGACGGGATCAAGTCTCCTAACCCGAGGCTTGATCCTAGGATTTATTCGGTATTTCGATTTCTAATTCTAGTAAGTTCTCTGTTTTATTATTCTTTGGTTTGTGAGTTTACTTTATTCTCTTCGCGTAGAGAGTAGGGTAATCGTCTCTAGCGTAAACGTGGTGTTTGGGCTAGGATACTCATAGATATCCCCTGTCTAGACGGATCTATGGTAGTAGCTCAGAAAGTGACAATTCCGTAGATACCTTTGGAACCCACAATCCCGTTAGAAGCATCGGTAGGGTTTATAGGCCTCGTGCTAAGCATCCTCTGAGGTGTCTCTTATCTCGACAGTTCTACCCAATAGAATAATAACACATATCTTGCTTAGACTAGAACGAGATTGCTGTCGCGGTCTTCTCTAATCGCTCATATCAAAATCACCTTGTTTGTAGCCTAAAGGTTAATAGCTTAGATTTGGTTAGTCAGATGCACCCTTTCTCCCTGTGGAAAAATAAATTATGATACTCTGGATAATCTCCCAGGTGAAGTGCTCACCGGTACCCGTGCGCTTGCGGATTACTTCCCAGTGATTTCTCTATTTGCGTTAAGAAATATCAACAGAGGTGTGGCGATGGCGATCAAGCGTAACACAAAGAGCGTAGACATAGCGATTTATACAGGTTTAGGCCGGCAAATCGCCATAATAGCCTACGTCCTGTGTTCTGGTGGCTGGATTGATGTGAGTATTAGGTTACACGAGGTGTCGATGGATCTTTTCGAGGGGGTCCCTGCTCGCCTTATATAGCCGGGGAGCAGGGTTACAGTTTCCATATCCTAACAGATTACGATCGGTCCCTTAAGGTAAGGGATGCGAGCCTATCTACTAGGATCTTCCTATTAACACTGGATTTTAGTACGCTCAGGGAGATGACAGGTGGGCCAATGTGCAGTAAGTTTGCAGAGACATGGGTTCAGAGTATCCGACAAATGTCTATGAGATCGGCTGATTTCCAAAGCATTTGGCAAAATCCGTGTTGTTGGCTAATAGCCAAAGGGTCGGCAAAATGATCGTGCGGTCGGCTGTTCTAAAGAAAGGCAGTTTTTCCATTAAAGAAGCGATGAAGCAGCAAGTAAAAGTCGATCAGATGACGGAGGTCATGATGATTAAGGCAATAAAGACTCCGAAGGAAATTAGAGTAAAAAATGTCATATTTTCATTTAATATTTTGTAATCGTGTCCTGTTAGGACTCATATCACGACCAGGGTATAAATATAAACCCTTGGCCATTGTAAAAACGTTCACAACCAATTCAATATAATCGGCCTCGTGCCAACTTCGAGTCCCTTGTCGTGTCGTCGAGTTCTTCGAGAGGAACCATCGATCCGTCGACCTCCTTAAGTCCCGACAACCTTGTTATCATGTCTAGTATCATGCGGTGGATTTAGATGCTGATGCAAGTAGTCTTGTTTATTTTCAATGATCGTGCGGCGGATCTTTGCTTGACAATCAAGAAGTCTTCGCTTATGTTTTGTTTATGAGTGGATACCGTGCAGCAGGTGTTTGCTCGATATGCTTAGCAAAAGCAAGATAGTTATCGGCTCTATTAGATTTGGCAAGATCTAGTAGATTCATTAAGTTACTACGTGTTGCATGTTTTATATATGTTATATTTTCGTAACACTCTTTTGCCCAATCTAGATTGATACGGTTCGGCTTTATCTTTTCTTACAGATCTATTAATGCTTTAACAGTTATTTATATTTACAAATAGATATGGCGTTCATAATAGCTGAATTGGTTTCATCTAGATTGTTACGTATTGCGGTTTCATGCATGTTAACCACGTTTAAGCTTTGACAAAGCTAGGTGTCGTGCGGTAGATACAAGCTTTAGATTAGTTTGATCATGTTTGCTTATATGTTCCTTCATCATGGATCCCAAATCGGTTGGATTCCCGAGCTTGGTTAAGTTTCAATTCACGGTTAATCCTGATTCGTTCATACGTACTTTCTCATGCATGTACGTTCGGCAATAAATTCTTTACGTACCTTATGTTTATTTTAGCCGAATAATCTATAAGACTTGTTGGCAGACAGCTACCATAGTTGTATGTTGTCGTAAGTGGCTTCAGGGCCGTATATATGGAACTGTGTGGTCTCACCTGACATGTTCCAGTTTTGTATCTAATAATTTTATCCCTTGTTAGTTTCAGGTCAAACTAAATGGCACGTCTCTGGATTTCAAAATGCCCGAGCACCCGATTGAAGCCACGCTTTCCGGCTTGCTGTGTGTGAGGCACAGTGCACCACATTTTGTGTCAACACACTTTTTGGCACGCCCAGTGCGACCACACTTTTCAAGATGCCTGAAATCGACAATAGCCAGGTTTTGGACGTAACTATGGAAGAGTTACCAGAAGACCTGAGGAATCTGATCCAACAAGCATGTGACGAGTTTCAACGCAAGTGCTTGATGTCTTTTTCAAAGAATAAAAGCAACAAGATTTTTCAGAAGCAGTAACTTTCGAGGACTCTCCTTCCACATCAGACTGATTACACCAAAAAGGAAGATGCTCAGAAGATGACCGAGATGGTTTACAAATCCATGAGTGAGACTATGAGAAATCATCATACAACGTTCTTGAACACCTTTCGCATGATCATGATCAGTACTTTCTGTCCATCTGCTGATAAGTACTTTGAGGAGACTATTGGTCCAATGCAAGGACCGACATTGTTCAATGTGCCGAAACGCCAGGAGAAAATTGCTGAAGATGGTGAAACTTCTGGTATGAACCAAGGTGGGATGGCTCCTCACTAGAAACAACAACCCCCCATGACCTATGGCCAGTTCGCGTTCGGCACGATGGGAAATGTCCCCCAATTGGCTTTCAAGGTGTCTCCAGCTGGGAACAGGTTGCAAAAGAATATGTATGGAGACAGATATCAAGAGTTTGCCGATTGCAGTGCTATTGATGCTTTCCCGAATCCAGGGTATAAGAACTCTGCAGGTTTGGCTTTTGAAGGACAGGTGCATGGAGCTCCAAATTCGAATATTGATCTTATCATGAACAGGATGGCAGATATGATGCAAAATCAGTTTGTCTTAAAGCCAAAGAACCAGTCCTATGCATACAAATCTCCTTATCCAGAGTGGTATAACCGAGTGGCCCTTCCTCCGAGAGTAAAACCTCCCACAGATTTGACCAAGTTTTCTGGTCAGGACGATACTAGCACCATAGAGCACATTAGCCGATACTTGATGCAGCTTGGAGAGGCGTCCGCAGATGAAGCTTGGAGGATTCGGTATTTTCCGATGTCTCTGACAGGGCCGACTTTCACATGGTTCGCGTCTCTGCCGGCTAATTCCATTGGTACCTGGGCAGAACTAGAACAGAAATTCCATGCCTATTTCTTTACGGGCACTAATGAGAAGAAGCCGGTTGACCTTATGAGCTTGAGGCAGAGGGCTAATGAAACACCCCAGGAGTATCTCCGCAGGTTCAGAGAGACCAAAACCCTCTGCTATTCTTTGAACCTGCCAGATGATCAGTTGCCAGGGATGGCAATAGCAGGCATGCAGCCGAATGTCAGGGAGAAGCTGTTCGGCATGGACTTTGATGACCTTGGTTAGCTGTCGCAGCGGTTGACAATGATGAATAATCAGGCCCGAGGATTCAGGAGAGATAACCGCTTCCAGAAGGGTGATATAGACAATGAAATGTATCAAAGTTTCCTAGAAGAAGCAGCGGAATATGACGATGAAGATGAAGTAGCCGCAGCCGAATTGGTTTGGGGGAAAGAGCTGACTCAAGTTAGTCAACGATGGTTGAGGCAGCAGAAGAGTACGTATGACTTTGATGTCTCTAAGTCAGACAAACTGTTTGAGATGTTGTTCAAAGAGGGACGCATCAAATTGCCAGAAGGGCACCCCATGTTGCGCCCTGAGGGGGCGAAGGATAAAAAGTTTTGCGGTTACCACAATACAAATTCTCATTCCATCAATGATTGCCGAGTATTCAGAATGCGGATTCAGAAGGCTATTCAGGAAGGGCATCTGAAATTTGATGGTAAGATGGAAATTGATGTTAATCCTTTTGCACAAAACACGATGTCTTTCTCTATGAACATGGTCGTCATAGAAAACTCTAAAGACAAGGGCAAGGTGAAAGTGTTAACCTCAGACAGAGCAAAGAAAACCGGTGTTGTTAACCCTGATCGGCAGATTACAAATGAAGAGTATCGGCAACGGGCTCAGTTCCAAAATAGCCGAACCAAGAAAGGGGAACCTTCTAGGCCCAGGGTTATGACACGGGTTTTGTTAAACAAATGGCGACGGGAGCGAGAGCAGCATCAGAGGCAGAGATATTACGAGGAACAAGAGTTCATGGAGGAACATCATAGGTACAAAGAAGAGATGTACCAGAGAGAGTAAGAATACATGAGAGAGCAGGAGCAGTCTCATTGGGGATGCTCGTTTTTTAAACATTGTTGGAACGAAGGCCTGAAGCTGCCTACTAGGGACAATTGCCCCGAATACAGTGATCAATATTCAGAGTACAGGCAGACTCGGGTCAACCGCCGTCTGGTCCATGAAAGACTTGGAGCACAGTTTACTGAGGACGATGAGCATTTAAAAATAGACAGCTCTAAAAATCGGCGAGGCAAGAGATTTGCCGATCGGAAGTGGATCCATTATTAGGAAGGTGCCGAGGAGGAAGAGAATCATGAATATGTGTGGCAGAAGGACCAATGGTGCCCACCAGGGTTGAGGAAGAGCTAGAAAAGGAGAGTACAACACTTGAGGAACAGAGAACTGGCACAAGCAGTTGCCGAGAAGAAACAGATATGGCATCCAAAGGAAAAACCCAACGAGCACAACCGTTCAGCTGATGCATATATGGCTTTCTTCCTCCCTCAGAATTCATAGCTCCCGAAAACCAAGATATCCAAGAGGATGTGTACTCAGATTTTGATGAGAGTGAGTATCATGATCTAATGGCCCAGCTTGTCTTGGCTGAACGGGCAGTTTTCGATAAACCGGCCAAGTATCGACATTTGAAGCCACTTTATGTGAAGGGGTACGCCAATGGCAAGCCTCTGACCAAGATGTTCTTCGATGGAGGAGCTGCCATCAATATCATGCCTTATACCACCTTTAGGAAGCTTGGAATGACCAATGAGGAACTGCTAAAAACTGACATGGTACTCAGGGACTTTGCTGGCAATCCTTCTGATACCCGAGGAGTTGTGCATGTTGAGTTGATGATTGGATCAAAAACTTTGATTACTACTTTCTTTGTCATTGATGGCAAGGGGGCATACAGCCTGCTCTTAGGAAGAGATTGGATCCATGCTAACTGCTGCATACCTTCAACCATGCATCAGGTTCTCATTCAGTGGATTGGAGATGATGTTGAAGTTGTTCATGCTGATGATTCGGTAAGTGTTGCGGCTGCTGAGCCTGCCTTTTGGGAATATAATGGTGTTGATTGTTTTTCTGGAAAACTATGGGAAGAAGGTCCTGTAAACGTCCTCAACAAGGACCAACAACCGATCCAAGCAGTCGGCTCTCAAAGCAATTTTTAATGGAGAACCCGATCGATGGCAACAAAGGAAAGTTGGGACGTGGCTTTATGTCGGCCGATAAGCTAGAACAAATAAATGTTGGTGATGATGTCAAACCAAGGCCGATGTATATCAGCGCAAATGAGGACTCAGAGTATAGATTAAAGTTGATAGACCTTCTAACAGAGTTCAAGGATTGTTTTGCTTGGGATTACGCAGAGATGCCCAGACTAGATCGTTCTATTGTTGAGCATCGATTGCCGATTAAGCCTGGGTATCGTACTTACAAACAACCTCCTCGGAAGATTTTTAAAGAGGAGGTATTGGCCGATGTGAAAAAAGAAGTTGAAAGATTGTTAGAAGCAAATTTCATTCAGCCATGCAGATATGCAGAATGGATTTCAAGCATAGTTCTGGTGTACAAGAAGAATGGAAAGATGAGGGTCTTCATTGATTTTAGAAATCTCAATAAAGCTACTCCAATGGACGGCTACCTAATGCCGGTTGCTGATTTGCTTGTTGATGCAGCAGCTGATTATGAAGTCATTAGCTTTATGGATGGTAATGCTGGCTATAACCAAATCTTTATGGCAATAGAGGATATTTCAAAAAAAGGCCTTTAGATGCCCTGGTCATATTGGTCTGTTTGAATGGATTGTCATGACTTTTGGGTTAAAAAATGCCGGTGCAACTTATCAAAGGGCCATGAACTATATTTTCCACGAGTTGATCGACAAGATTGTGGAGATCTATATTGATGACGTGGTGGTCAAGTCCAGAGATCACGGAGGACACTTAGCCGTTTTAAGGAAGACCTTGGAGGATGAACCCGAACAAGTGTGCCTTTAGGGTTTCGGCTGGTGAGTTTTTGGGATTTCTGGTCCATAAAGGAGGGATTGAAGTTGGTAAGAAGAGCATGGAAGCAATAGTCAAAGTTATCCCTCCAACTAATCTTACAGAGTTGCAGTCATTGCTCGGCAAGATTAATTTTGTAAGAAGATTCATATTTAATCTGTCAGAAAGAGTTTTGCCTTTCTCTTCGCTGTTAAAGCTTAAAAAGGATCAAGAGTTTGTATGGGGTGACGTACAACAGAAGGGTTTTGATGAAATCAAAGAGTACATGAAGGCGCCACCTGTGTTGGTACCTCCGTTGCTTGATAAGCCTTTTAAGTTGTACGTGGCGGCCAATAGCCTGACGATAGGATCGGCCCTCATGCAAGAATTTGAAGGGAAAGAAAGAGTAGTAGCTTACCTTAGCCGAAAGATGCTAGATCCAGAGACAAGGTATTCGTCTATGGAAAGGCTTTGCTTGTGCGTGTATTACTCGTGTACCAAGTTTCGACACTACTTATTAAATGTTGAATGCGTGGTGGTTTCTGAGTTTGATGTAATAAAACATATGTTATCAATGCCAATTTTGAATGGAAGGATTAGCAAGTGGATTTTGGCTTTGTCGAAGTTTGATTTAAGGTACGAATCAGCAAAAGCAGTAAAGGGTCAAATTATTGCCGATTTTATTACCCAACATCGTGATCCTTCTGCTAGTATGATAAGCATTACACCTTGGAGTTTATTTTTTGATGGTTCATCTTGCAGCAAAGGTGGTGGTGCTGGTATTTTCTTGATTTCTCCACGAGGGGTGATTTTTAAGTATGCCATCCCTATTGAATTCTATGTTACTAACAATCAAGCAAAGTATGAAGCATTGCTTAGAGGGCTTCGGCTTCTTGTTGAAATAAAGGCCATCGCTGTTGAAATCTTCGGAGATTCTGAGTTGGTAATTAACCAACTGACCAGCCAATATGAATGCAAGAATGATGTATTAAGGGAATACTATGAAGAATGCCGAGAACTTTTGAAGAATTTTCAGGTGGCAACCTTGCATCATATCCCTAGGGGGCATAATGAAGAAGGAAATAAACTAGCTCAAGCTGCTTCGGGATACCAAGAGGACCAGGACATTTATGCTTTGGATGAGAGTCGGGTGGTTGATGACTGGAGAGGCAAAATTGCCGATTACTTAAGGAATCCATCACAAAAAGTTTCCCGGAAGCTCAGATACAAAGCTATCAAGTTTGTGATCCTTGATGATCAGTTGTATTATAAATCCATAGATGGAGTGGTCCTCAAATGTTTGAGTCAAGAAAAAGCTAGAAAGCTGATGTATGAAGTGCATGAGGGAACATGTGGTGCGCATCAATCGGCTTACCGAATGAAGTGGATAATTAGGAGAACTGGTTATTTTTGGTCAACCATGCTTGAAGATTGCTTTGAATATTACAAGGGGTGTCAAGATTGTCAGAGATTCGGCAACATTTAGAGAGCTCCAGCATCGGCTATGAATCCGATTATCAAACCTTGGCCGTTTAGAGGATGGGGCATAGATTTGATTGGTCAGATTCATCCTCCTTCTAGCAAAGGACATAAGTTTGTGTTGTTGGCTACATATTATTTCACAAAGTGGGTTGAAGCTATTCCTTTGAAGAAGGTTACATCAAAAAACATGGTTAATTTTGTTAAAGAGCATATAATTCATAGATTCGGGATTCCTTAGACTATAACAACAGATCAAGTGACTCAGTTTACTTCATTCGAATTTTGTGATTTTGCTGAAAAGATGGGGATCAAGTTATATAATTCTTCTCCTTATTATGCACAAGCTAATGGCCAGGCCGAAGCATCAAATAAGACCATGATTAAAATTATTCAGAAGAAGATTGATGAAAAGCCGAAGAAATGGCATTCGGTTCTTAATGAGGCTTTATGGGCTTACCGAATGGCTTGTCATGGGTCTACTCAGGCGTCTCCCTATGAGTTGGTTTATGGGCATCATGTTGTGCTACCATGGGAGTTGCAATCAGGTTCAAGACGAGTTACGTTGCACAATGATTTGAAGAAAGAGGATTATAAGGACCTAATGATGGATGAATTGGAGGATTTACATTTGCTTCGTCTCAAAGCATTGGAGAATATTGAGAAGAACAAGTTACGTGTTGCCAGGTATTATAACAAAAAGGTTAAAGAGAAACAATTCGTAGAAGGAGATTTGGTTTGGAAGACTGTATTGCCGATTGGAACAAAAGATAAAGCATTCGGCAAATGGTCTCCGAATTGGGAAGGACCTTTTCGGATAGTAAAGTGTGCACCTGGTAATGCATATATTTTGAAAACTCTACTGGGAGAGGAATTTACTAGAGCTATTAATGGAAGATTTCTGAAGAAGTTTCATCCCAGTATTGAGTTTGGTGCATAAACAGACTTAAGGAGTTTTGTGCACAAAATAGCCGATGTAGAAGCATCGCCTTTAGCCGAAAAAAATACTCTAAGAGCTTGAAGAATAGCCGACGCGGTATGTGTCACCTTTAGAGCAAAAAATTAAAACGCAATTGTCTAAGGACGATGTCATACAGGTTCAAGTAGCATTCCTCAGATTTTTTCATTCTCAGAAAGATTCATAAAGGAAAAGTGGAAATCATAGATAATATTTCACAAGACAAGTAGTTTTTTACATAGAATTCCTAAGTACAGACTACTCATCAAATAATTTGTTGAGAACAGACTGGGCGTCTGTGGCTTGGGCAAGGACGGTTGCATGGTCCTCGTAGCTCTCCAGGAGGTCGTTGATGTCCTCGACATCTTCCAGAGGCACGCCACCATGGAAGCCGGCTGGCATGAAGGAGAGGTCTTCACGAGTCTGAGTGGACATCGCTGCTAACCCCAGAGTTACGCCCTGGTGCACGCCATGGATGACGGCTTGGTGATTACGGCCGTCCGCATCATCAAGGCGCGCCTCGGCAGTCTCTCCCCGGGCGTTTACCTTGTCGGCAATCTTGTTTGCCGCAGTCTTCAGGCGTTCAGCCTCTGCAGAAAGCGCAGAACAGGAGAACACCAATCGGGTGAACAGATGGATCAGAGAGGGGAGGAATGGAGTGGATTTATTTGTACTAACCAGTGATGGCTTCGCAGAACTGCTTCCGCTGATTCTCCCACTCGAGTTGGTCGATGCCATATTGTTTGGAGGTCTTCTCCAGTTCTCCTCGGGCCTCGTTCCTCTCCTTGAGGATGTTTACCGCCTCTCCATGGGTGTAAGGAGCATCCATGACACCCGAATCCAAGTCCCAGGGATTGGAGTGGTAGGAGCTTGAGGAGCCAGAGGAGTCAGATGACGGAGTCCCTGGTTGAGCTATCATCGCTGAAGGAAGAGGGATGCTCTGGCTGGTGGAGATGACCCTTATCCTGGTAAGTAAGAACAAAAATCAAGACTAGGAAGATAAATAAGGAGCAGAACTGCAAGGAGGCAAGAAACCGATTCTCACCCGCGCTGCCGATTACGCCATGCTTGGCTGCCTTCAGCTTCTCCTTCGGCAGGGCGCTTGCCACGGTTGTCACTGAAAGGATCAAGATGCCCAAGAGAGGGGGTGAATTGGGCTTGTTTTAAATTTCTAAAGCAAATATGAAAACCTATCAAATGCCAATCACCCCCTAGTGCCTACGAACCATGTGTCCTAGCTAGAAAGCGGTAGCAGTTCATGGAAATTAAAAGCAACCTAAGTAATTCTAGTAGGTAAGATATAAACAAAACGGAATGTAATGTGGAAATGTAAAGAGCTAGAGAAAAGAGATTCTCAGTGATGCAGCGATTTTTTCCCGAGGTATCGAGGTGTCGACACCCCCCCCCCTTAGTCCTCGTTGGAGCACCTCGCAAGGTATCGCTCCCCCTCTACCCGCGCAAGGGTAGAGTGCTCTCTACGGGCTGATTCTTCGCCACTCCGGCTCGGTGAATCGCCCACAACCGATCACAGAAGCTTGGAGAAGAGCCGCCAACAATCTTTCGGCGATCACTTCCTCCGAACACCACCAAACCGTCTAGGTGCTGTCGAACACCAAGAGTAACAAGCACAAGACCTTCATTTGACCAACTCAAGGCTAGGAAGGTGGATGGATGCACACAAGTCACTCCTAATCACTCTAGGAGGGAAGAACAAGATGAAATCTCTCTAATCTCTCCCTCACTAGCCTCTTGACTCTCCAAAGGATTTCTCAAGGTGTCACCAGCTGAAACAATGGCCAAGAGAGGTCCTAAGGACGAAGGGGGCAACTATAAATAGTCCCCACCTCCAAAACTAGCCGTTTTTTACTTTTTCCTCTCTCTGCGAAGCCACCGGACTAGTCCGGAGCTTATACCACTGGACCATGCACACTGGTCCGGAGCTCACTCTTACTTCCAACTCAGGCACCATCGGACTACTCTGCTTGGTCCGACGCCCTGGTCCGACGCACTGGTCCGGAGCCAGGGTGCTCTCTAGGTGAAAAACTTCTTCTCTTTTTCGAACCACCGGACCACTCTCCTTGGTGTGGAGCCCTGGTCCGACGCTCTGGTCCAGAGCCAGGGAGCTTACTGTATGAATCAACCTCCTGTCTTGAAGCGTCGGACTAGCCGCCGGACTCACCGTCGGACTAGTCCGGAGCCTTCTCTCTCTCTGATACGAGCCATCGGACCACTCTCCTATGGTCCGACGCTCTCCAGACAGGTGGTCCGGAGCTTCTCGAGCTGAACTTTTGCCTAAGTCAGGGACCGTCAGACCACTCTCCTTGGTCCGACGCCTACTTAGCAGACTGGTCCGGAGCCTCTTTGTCCCCCTATTTCAACTGTTTTCGCTGAGATTTCTCAAGGGATTTTGCTCCTACCATTTCTAGGGTTAACCAAGGGCTGAAAGCAAGGTCTCTAGGACTAGTTGTGACAAGTGTGCATATACCCACTCTCCTAAACTCTCCTAGGTCAAGCTACTAATCTCATACCCCCCTTTATAGTACGGTCAAAGGAAAAACAAAAACCCTAGCTATACTTAGTGCCCTTCTCAACCTTATGGCACTAAGAACTAGCCTAGTCTTCGACTTGTATCATCATCCTTTGCAACCGAAACGATTTCCATCTTGGGGGCATGAATATCCATTAAGCCCATTCAAATTGCATCACTAATGACCTAACACAAATGACTTTGCCTCTGCAAAACACACGTTAGTCATAGTGACCTAGTATTGTCGTTAATCGCCTAAACACAAGGGTCCATGATTCTTCAATCTCCCCCTTTTAGGTGATTGATGACAATACAAGCTCGAGTAGAGAATAATGAGTGAATTTTGATAAGAGAAAACATGACTTGACATGAGATAGGCATGGGTTAGTGATAGAAAAGACAAAAACATGCCTAACCATTCAAGCCATGACAAGCACAATAGATATGAATTGAGCATAGTACTTGATTTCATAAAGGATATGCTATAGCCAAAAGATTAGAGATTAGCGCAAAAGAAATATAGCATAAACAAGTGACATGATATATAAAGATGAAAGTCCACACATGTCACACAACCATCAAGTCTCAAACATCACACATATCATACAATGCATAAAAGACAGTAAACGTGATGCATGGTGCGATAGAGTATATACATATCAAAAGAACGAATCCTACTAGCTCCCCCTGAAGCTAGCCCATCTACTCGACTCTCCCTCTCCCCCTTTGGCATCGAAGCACCAAAACTAGGCGTCTGGAGGCGGAGCGGAAGCAGCCGTGGAGCGGTCGAGCACCCTGAACGCTGCCAAATAGGTCTCATCATCTGAGTCCTCCCCCTGAGTGTCTGACGCTGGAAGGGAAGCGGTCTGGGGGTCGGTAGCTGACAGGCCTGCTATCGCTGCTGTCGAAGACTCTGGAGCAGTAGCAGGGGTAGGAGTAGGATCAGTAACCAGTGCCAGTGTCGCTGCGGGAGCCTCAGGAGCTGCAGTGTCCGGTTGTGCCTCATGCACTGACTCGACTGGAGTCTGAAGGACCGGAGACTGCGGAGGCTGTACTAGAGTCGAAGTGACCACTGTAGCATCGGTAGCAACTGCAGCTGTGGGTGGAGTAGACATGGCTGGAGCCCGACTGTCGTGTGTAGCCTCTGAGGAAGCTACTGGGGAACGGTGCTGATCAGCTGTCGGTGCAACAAGCTCTGCCTCAACCTCTGCTGCTATCTGTGGACCAGTGGGGGATGGCTGCCCTCTAATGTCGCTGAATGATGCAGATAGATCTCTAGCAGTAGCACCCATCATAACAGTAAGCGGCATGAAACCAGTAGTGAGAGGGGTGAACTGCTGAGTGGGGCCGAAGGTGTCCAACCACTGTGTCATCTGAGTCGTCGGGGACTGGAACGGGGTGGTCAATCCGGCACCCTGAAGTCCACTGGACTGTATGGCTGGGGTGGGAGTGACTGTCTGACCGGCGGAACTCGCAGGAGCCACTGAAGGGCCAACTAAGGGGCCAGCTGAAAACTGTGGTCCTCCTAGCTGCCCATGTGACTGAGAGGGCTGTGAGGTACTCATCATCTGAATCTGAGGAGCAGCTAGAAACTCAAGCAGAGGGGCGCCAGTCCACTTCATCATGTGGGCCATAAAGGCCATGTTCTGCTGCTGAAGCTGCTGAGACTGTAACTGTAGGCGCTGTGACTCCAGCTGCATAGCTAGCATCTGTCGCTGCATCTCAAAATGGCGCTCCTCAGACTGCCTCTGCATCTCATCCTGTCTCTGCTGGACCTGTGTAACTGCAGTGACTAGAGAGCTCTACTGCTCATTGAGACGGTCTAGGATCTTCAGCATCATAGTCTCTGTGGCAGAGCCAGAGCCGCCAGCCTCAGTGTCGTGAGCCCGTGGGGGCATAGGTGGAACTGGCTGGAAGTTGGCGTCTGAGCTGTCTGAAGAGGTATCCTCAGGAGTCACATCAGCTCCAGTATCTAATCCATGGAGCTCCTGCTGCTCAACACCCCATATAGCCTCATCCTAAGCATCAACATCAGCTCTGTCAGCTGGAGCAGTCCTCTCTCTAACCAGACGAAGCACCCGGTTCCCAAACCAGTTGTCAAACGAACCAAGGACTCTGTAGGCCGGGAAAGAAGTCGGTGACTGATCCAGCAGGGCACGGAGTCCAGGGTTGGCTCCCTCAAGCTCAATAGCTATGATCGATGAAATCCAATGAGCATAGGGAAACTGACATCGTGCCCTCATACCATCTGCTATCACGTCCTCAATCTCTGACACTAGAAAGTCTGCTATGTCGAACGGTGTCTGAGAGACTAGGACCTGAAGGAGTAGCTGCTGCATGTTGGTCAATCCTTCCTTGTAACCCGTGCGAGGCAGCAAGGTACGACGTAGGACCTCGTTCAACCTGTGAACGGTGGGTCGAAGCTCTGCTGGGCTACGATGGGAGCCCTCTGAGAAAGGTGGCTTGAAGAGAGGAGCCACCACCTGAACTAACAGTGTACGACCACCTCGAGCTCGGCGAGGCACAGAAGCTCCTCTGTAGCAGTCATAATGAAGATCGAGCTCGCCACCTGTCTGACGGAGGTGAAAGGTCTCTCTGAGCCTAGTCAAATATAGCCTGTATCGCTCTCCTCTGAAGGTATACTGTAGGAACTTGTGCTCTGGATCAACCCATACTGAGGCATAGAACTCTCTGACCCATCTCTCAATATAGTTTCCGGAACGGCCAAGTAAGTCGGCGAGTCCCGGAAGGTAAGTGATAAACGGTCTGATCTCCTCACCAGCTAGCTCAACTATGCTCTCTAAGGAGCAAATCCTGTGAGGTCGGATCTGGATGCTGGTAAGCTGAGCTGCTCTGTATAAATCCTCCATGAGAGGTGTATGCCATCCTGGTGAGGCTCTGGGGTCACGCTGATCGGGGCACCACTTCTCGAGAGCGACAAATCGAAGCTTCTTCACCTGCTTGGCTGTAAGATTCCGCAGATCAAGGTGAACAGAAGCTGAAGCTGCTGTGGGAGCTGCTGACTGAGGTGACTGAGCTGACTGGGAACAAGTAGATCGCCCCCAGGAACGAGGTGCCAACGGTGTTCCAAGAGCTTTAGTGACAAGCTCTGGCTCCTCTGGAGTGTCCTCTGTCTATGACCCAGTAAGAGGAGTAGAAGGTAGATCCCACGGAGGGGTGCCAAGTCTCACTGTGCCTCGGCGACCGCCTCGCTTTGCACGGTCGGCTGCATCTGCCACTGCTTCTGCTTTCTCAGCCTCTGTGAGCTTTCGTTTCTTTTTCTTTGGCTTCTCAACCACTTGCTTCTTGCCCTTGTCTCTGGAAGGACGTGGAGGAGGAGTGTCATCACCTGAGCTAGCAATGCGAGCACGAGAACCACGAGCCATATGGATCAATCAAAGAGTCACTGCCCACTGACTAACACAAGAGCCACTGCCAACTGAAAGAAAGCCGCTGACAGATCGCAAAGAATACTGCCTCAAGAACCACTGATCTCTATCACAAACAACTACCAACTGCCAGAATCAACTGAAAGAGAGGCCTGCAAGCCACTGGACTGAACCTTCTGAGGCTTTGCCTCAATTCCTTACTCGCGAGCTTTGCCCCGAGTTTATGCTGCCACTGACTGCTGAGGTAAGAAAGCGTATCTAATCAGAGCAATTCAAGTCCCAAACGACACTCCAAAAGAGATTTGCCAGCCTAGCGAGAAGATGCGAAGTCAACGACGACGAATCGAGTTCGGTCGCGGATGAAGACGTCAAAACCAAACCCTAGGGTTAGAGCTAACCCTAAGGGGGAAGTGCTGTCTTGGCAAAAGCAATGTAGAAGGGGGGAAACCCTAGGTGGCTTGAACTGGCTGGCAGGGAGCTTTGACGCCGGCGAGGAGGGGTTGTCGGCGGCGAGGTGGGTGTAGGAGACAGGGTGGCACTGGGCGGCGATGGAGAGGAGGAGGCGCTGCTGCACGGCGGAGAGGAAGAGCAGAGGGCAGAGCAGCGTGGAGGTGTGACGGCGGCGCACCGAGAGGGGCTCACCGGCGGCAACCGTGGCACAGGGGAGCAGACGGCGAAGCAAAGGCGGTGAGCGGCACGGCGGCGTACGGACGGCTGGAAGAAAGGCACTGTGGAAACAGAGCCGTTCGCGGGGGGTTATCCGCAAAGTTTCAAAGCGTCGGACCACTATGCTTGGTCCGGAGGCTGGTCCGACGGGTGGTCCGACGGTACCAGAGAAAGAAAAACAGTGAGCACCCGACCACCGGACCAAGGCGTCGGACTATGCTCCGGACTGGTCCAACGGTGCACCGGACTGGTCCGACAGCGCATAGATATAACTGACAGAGGCACCGGACGACTTGCCAATGGTCCGGAGGAGCGTCGGACGGTGGTCCAACGGATTTTGTGACTAGAAAAAAATTTATGCAGTGAGGGACAAGGCGTGGGACCACTGCGTCAGACCATGCAGAGTGGTCCGGAGGGTGGTCCGGTGCTTAAATTTGCTCTGAATTTTCCTATTTTTCTCTCCAATCTTTTCTCTTAGCCAAGTACTAACACAAAAGAGCAAAGAGGAGCACTTGTTGGACTTAACATAAGAACCATCTCTCAAACCCTCAATTTTAGAAATAGTTTGTAATAGGCTAGGATTAGTTTTCATAAGAAAATAGTTCAATAAAGCTCCAAGGGTCACCATAGGGGCACAAGAGGGGTATTAGCTGAAGCTAGAGCGTTGAATTGCTCCCCCTAAGTGTTGAGCCTAAGGATGACCAAAAAAACTTAACCGAAAAGAAACGAATGAGCAACACTCATGCATATGCAATGCAAAACGGAATTTGAATCTAGGTTGCTTGCAAGTTTAAACCGCGGTTAAGCTTTGTCACACGCTTTGAGGGCGGTTATCTTAACCGCGTTAGCCAAGCCTATGTGCATTACCAAATTAAACATGTTATATTACATATGAATGCATGATTCTCACAAACTCATCTTTTAGTGAAGTTAGAGTGATCAAGCACATTCAACTCGCTTCTCAACCTACAAAAGGTTGTTTCATCGAGTGGTTTAGTGAAGATATCCGCCAATTGATCTTCGCTCTTAACTCCAACTAGTGTGATGTCTTTCCTAGCCACATGATCTCTAAGAAAGTGATGGCGAATATCTATGTGCTTGGTGCGAGAGTGTTGAACCGGGTTATTAGCAAGCTTTATGGCGCTTTCATTATCACACAAAAGTGGAACTTCTTTTAAAAACACGCCGTAATCATAAAGTGTTTGGGTCATATATAAGATTTGTGCACAACTTGCTCCATGGCAATGTATTCCGCCTCGGCGGTTGACAATGCCACACTGTTTTGCTTCTTTGAGGACCAAGAAACAAGTGATCTTCCTAGCATGTGGCACCCGCCGGAGGTACTCTTCCTATCAACCTTACACCCGGCATAATCCGAATCGGAATAGCCAACTAGTTGGAAGGGAGCTCCTTTGGGATACCAAAGACCCATGCTAGGGGTGTGCCTTATGTACCTAAGGATTCTTTTGACCGCACAAATATGCGACTCCTTAGGGCTTGCTTGAAACCTAGCACACATGCACACACTAAACATGATATCCGGCCTAGATGCGGTGAGGTAAAGTAAACTACCAATCATAGAGCGATACAGAGTTTGGTCAATCGGTTTACCTCCCTCATCGAGATCGAGATGCCCATTAGTAGGCATTGGGGTCTTGATTGGCTTGCAATCCTCCATCTTGAACTTCTTAAGTAGATCATAAGTGTACTTTTCTTGAGAGATGAAGGTCCCTTCTCTCATTTGCTTCACTTGAAAGCCAAGGAAGAAGGTTAGCTCGCCAATCATTGACATCTCGAACTCCTTGGACATCAAGTCACCAAACTCCTTGCAATGGTCTTGGTTTGTTGACCCAAATATAATGTCATCGACATATACTTGGCAAACGAAGATCTCTCCATTAAGCTTCTTGGTGAATAGTGTAGTGTCGACGATCCCGATCTTGAAGCCCTTCTTGATTAGGAAGTCCCTTAGCCTCTCATACCAAGCTCTTGGAGCTTGCTTCAATCCGTAGAGTGCCTTGGACAACCTATACACATGATTAGGCAAGTTTGGGTCTTCAAACCCGGGAGGTTGTGAGACATAGACAAGTTCATGTATGAAACCATTTAAGAAGACGCTCTTCACATCCATTTGAAAAAGTTTCATTTTGTGATGTGAAGCATACGCCAAAAGGATACGGATGGCTTCAAGTCTTGCAACCAGTGCAAAGGTCTCTCCAAAATCGAGTCCTTCTACTTGAGAGAACCCCTTTTCCACTAATCTTGCTTTGTTCCTCACAACCACGCCTTGATCATCTTGCTTGTTCCTAAACACCCACTTGGTGCCAATGATTCTTGCATCCTTTGGCTTCTCTTCAAGTGTCCACACTTGGTTCCGGGTGAAGTTGTTGAGTTCTTCATGCATGGCATTCACCCAATCCGGATCCGCAAGTGCTTCTTCTACACTAGTAGGCTCAACAAAGGAAACAAACGAGTGATGTTCAACATAAGATGCAAGTCTAGAGCGAGTCATTACTCCCTTTGATGGACTCCCTATGATTTGATCACGGGGGTTAGCTTAAAGGATAGATGTTGATCTTCTATTTGTCTCTTGAGGAGCGGGATGCGGTGCTTCAACATTGCTTGCTTCGGCCTCGGCTTGATCTTGAGGAATGTGAGTGTCTTCTTGAGCTTCCCTCACTTGATCTCCTTCATCAACTTGAGGCGTGTGGGGTGGAGAAGGATCTTGATTTGCTTCATCTTCAACTTCTTCCACCTCTTGCGGGTTGATAGCACCAATTGGCATATTCTTCATTGCCTCCCTCAAGGGTTATCACCTACATCAATATCCTCAAGCGCTCCTTGGGAACCATTAGTTTCATCAAACTCCAAGTCATATGTTTCTTCAACTAAGCCGGTGGCTTTGTTAAATACACGGTATGCCTTGGATTTAAGTGAATATCCAACAAGGAAACCAATGTCACACCGCCGTTGGAATTTACCCAAGTGTTGGCGCTTCTTGTAGATGTACACCTTGCAACCAAACACCCGGAAGAATGAAATATCCGGCTTCTTCCCATTGACAAGCTCATAGGGGGGTCTTCTTTAATAGCCTTTGGACGAAGAGACGGTTTGCCGCATAGCAAGCGGTGTTGATTGCCTCCGCCCAAAACTTCTCCGGAGTGTTGTACTCATCAAGCATAGACCTTGCTAGAGTTATGAGCGTCCGGTTCTTCCTCTCTACAACACCATTTTGTTGTGGAGTATATGTGGCGGACACCTCATGCTTGATCCCCACTTCATCACAATAATCTTCAATCTTTGTGTTCACAAATTCGGTGCCATTGTCACTTCTAATCTTCTTGATCTTCACATCAAATTCATTTTGAGCTCTTGTAGCAAACTTCTTGAAGATGCCTTGTGTCTCTCCCTTGTCTTGAAGAAAGAACACCCAAGTGTACCAAGAGTAGTCATCCACTACCACCAAGCAATAGAGATTTCCTCCAAGACTAGCATAAGTGGTAGGGCCAAATAGATCCATGTGTAGCAACTCTAGGACTCTTGAGGTTGACATGAAAGCTTTGGTCGGATGAGTGTTTGCCACTTGCTTGCCAGCTTGACATGCACTACAAAGTTTGTCCTTCTCAAACACCACATCCTTGATTCCTCTAACCATTTCCTTCTTGACAAGCTTCTTCAAGGTTGACATGCCCACATGAGCTAATCTTCTATGCCATAGCCAACCCAAAGAATTCTTGGAGAATAGACAAGTTTGCAAGTTAGCTTCATTTGAAGTGAAGTCCACTAAGTAAAGGTTGTTGTGCCGGAACCCTTTGAATATCATTGATGAATCTTCAATCTTGGTCACAATCACCTCATTTGGAGTGAAGAGACAATGAAATCCGAGATCACAAAGTTGACCAACCGATAGCAAGTTGAAGCTCAATGATTGTACTAGCAAGACATTGGAACTTGATTGATCTTGGGAGATAGCCACTTTGCCTAAGCCTTGAACTTTGCCCTTTGAATTATCCCCAAAAGTAATCTTGTCTTGATTTGCACAATCCTCATCAAGTGTGGTGAACATCCGGGGGTCGCCGGTCATGTGTTGAGTGCAACCACTATCAATTACCCAATGGCTCCCACCGGTCTTGTAGTTCACCTACACACAAGCAACTTGGAGTTAAGCTTGTTGTTTGGGAACCCCCTTAGTGCGGGGCCCCATTGCCTTGTCAACCAACTCCTTTGCAACCCAAAGAACCCTAGGCTTGTTCTTCATTGGTGGTCCAAGAAACACCACAAGTGGTCTACCCTTGGAATCTTTGTTGATGACATAGTGAGCATCATGAGCAAATGGCCTAGTGTGCTTGGGCAAGGTCTTGGGAAGTGGAGTCTTGCATTGAAATGAGAGATGACCAATTTGTCCACATCCAAAACACCTCTTAGGCTTGGGCTTTGGCTTCTCTTGATTGTAGCCATTGTACTTGTTCTTGTAGTAGTTCTTGGCTTCAATCTTGACCTTGGCCTTCATCACTTGGTTTTCCTTGTACCCAATACCGGTCTTGTCATTCTTCATGACGGTGCTCATTAGAAGCTCACTTTGGAGATTATGGCCCTTGGTGAACTTTTCAAGGCCACTTGTAAGCTTGGTCTTGTCATTCTTGAGCTTGGCAATTTCTTCTCGAAGAGAGTTGATCAAAGTGATAGCATCTTTGTCTTCTTCTTGAGCCGGCTTGATGCTGAAGGGCTTGTTTGCCTTGAGGTTGATTAGCTCTTCCTTGAGCTTTGAGTTCTCTTCCCTCATCTTCATATAATCATCATACTTGTCGGCTTCTACAACTCTCTTGCCCTTGCACTTGGCACTTTGCTCAAGAGCCACATCATCAAGCTCGATATCACAAGAGGTAGCACTTGCACACTTAGCACACGGGTTAGTAGCAACATGTGTAAGATCTTGAGTAAGCAATTCATTTGCTATCACTAGTGTGCCATGATCATTTTTCACTTGGTTGTAGTCATCTTTTAGCAAGTTATACCTTGTGTGGAGCTCTTGGGATGACCTCTCAAGCTTATCATGTTTCTCATTTGTTTGCTTAAGAGAGGCTTTTAGCTCCCTAGTGCTAGATGTGAGAGAATTAATCTCAAGCTTCAAATCATCATTAGCACTAGACAAGTTGTCAAACTTATCATGCAAGTTTTCTTTGATTTCAAGAAGTTTGTCATTTTTACTCTTGTACTTCCTTATGATGCTAGCGTACTTGTTGCAAATTTTAATTAGCTCATCATAGGAAGATGCTTCTTCATTGTCACTATCATCACTAGAGAGGTCATCACCATCATCCTCTTTTTGTACCTTCTTGTCACCTTTAGCCCATAAGGCATAGGTGTGTAGAGGATGAGCCCGGCGATGAAGGAGGAGGTGGCGGTGGAATAGAAGAACCAATCACCAATGCGGCCACCTTCTCTTCTTCACTCTCATCATCGGAGGAATCACTTGAATCATCAATATCAGTGAGCCAATCACCCACAATGTAAGCCTTGCCATCCTTCTTCTTCTTGTGGAAGTTGAAGTTCTTCTTTTTCTTGTATGGCTTGTCTTGCTTCTTGTCATCATCACTTGAGTCATCATTGTCGCCCTTGTTCTTCTTGAAGTTCTTGAACTTGTTGTTCTTGAGTTTGTCCTTCTTCTCTTCGGGACATGCATGGGCTAGATGACGAAGAGTGCCGCAATTGTAGCACTTCATTTGGGAGATTGGCTTCCTTGAAGAGCTTGTGAAGAATTTCTTCTTCTTTGAGTCAAACTTGACTCCATTCTTGTTTAGCCTCTTCAACATCTTGGCGGTCTTCTTCACCATGAGAGCGATGTTGTTTTCATCATCATCATCACTTGCACTCTCAATAACATATTGAATCTTGCACTTCTCCTTGGACGATGCCTTGGGAGCCAAGTCCTTCTTCTCCTCCTTCTCTTTCTTGGAGGAGGATGAAGTTCCATCATTGATCTTTATGTACATCTCATGAGCATTGATCTTGCCCAACACTTGCGTTGGTGTAGTTGTGGAGAGATCGCCTTGATGAAGAACCGTGACGATGTGGCTATACTTGTCTATTGGTAGGACACAAAGTATCTTGCGCACCACATCGGCCGGTGTCATTTGAGAGAGCTCAAGGCCATTCAACTCCTCTACAAGCACATTCAAGCGTGAATACATTTCATTAGCATTTTCATGAGATAGCATAGTGAAAGCATTTAACTTAGCAATGATGAGGTGATAACGCTCTTCTCTTTCACATTTAGTGCCCTTGTGTAGAGCACAAATGTTTGTCCAAATCTTATGCGCGGTTTTGCAATTTCGCACACGGTTGAACACATCCTTGCAAATGCCACGGAAAAGAATGTTCTTTGCCTTAGCATTGTTCTTCTAAAAGTATGGGTCCTCGGCGAACACCGATCCACCTTGGGTGGCGGCTTTGTGAACGCCGACGTCCACAACCTCAAGGTAGGCCTCCATCCGCACTTTCCAATAAGGAAAGTCATCCCCATCGAACATGGGTGGCGGTCCATCCCCATGGGACATCTTGCTCTAGGCAGTGAAGCCTAATTTAGAGCAACAAGGCTCTGATACCAATTGAAAGGATCAAGATGCCCAAGAGGGGAGGTGAATTGGGCTTGTTTTAAATTTCTAAAGCAAATATGAAAACCTATCAAATACCAATCACCCCCTAGTGCCTACGAACCATGTGTCCTAGCTAGAAAGCGGTAGCAGTTCATGGAAATTAAAAGCAACCTAAGCAATTCTAGTAGGTAAGATATAAACAAAACGGAATGTAATGCAGAAATGTAAAGAGCTAGGGAAAAGAGATTCTCAATGACGCAGCAATTTTTTCCCGAGGTATCAAGGTGTCGACACACCCCCCTAGTCCTCGTTGGAGCACCTCGCAAGGTATCGCTCCCCCTCTACCCGCGCAAGGGTAGAGTGCTCTCTACGGGCTGATTCTTCGCCACTCCGTCTCGGTGAATCGCCCACAACCGATCACAGAAGCTTGGAGAAGAGCCGCCAACAATCTTCCGCTGATCACTTCCTCCGAACACCACCAAACCATCTAGGTGTTGTCGAACACCAAGAGTAACAAGCACAAGACCTTCACTTGACCAACTCAAGGCTAGGAAGGTGGATGGATGCACACAAGTCACTCCTAATCACTCTAGGAGGGAAGAACAAGATGAAATCTCTCTAATCTCTCCCTCACTAGCCTCTTGACTCTCCAAAGGATTTCTCAAGGTGTCACCAGCTGAAACAATGGCCAAGAGAGGTCGTAAGGACGAAGGGGGCAACTATAAATAGCCCCACCTCCAAAACTAGCCGTTTTTTACTTTTTCCTCTCTCTGCGAAGCCACCGGACTAGTCCGGAGCTTATACCACTAGACCATGCACACTGGTCCGGAGCTCACTCTTACTTCCAACTCAGGCACCATCGGACTACTCTGCTTGGTCCGACGCCCTGGTCCGACGCACTGGTCCGGAGCCAGGGTGCTCTCTAGGTGAAAAACTTCTTCTCTTTTTCGAACCACCGGACCACTCTCCTTGGTGTGGAGCCCTGGTCCGACGCTCTGGTGTAACACCCAAAATTTGCATATTTTTGAAATGCATTAAAATGATTTAATTATGCTTCTTTTGTTTTTGCATTCAATTTAACTAAACTATAAATGTTTCGGTATATTAAAATTTTCATGTAGAAACATGTGGTGCAATTCATGCTGGCGCATTCATGTTTTTGAGTTGTGTGGTTGGAAGAAGTTTTCAAATCCGCTTTTCGAATTTCATTTGAAATTTATTTGCAAAATCCAATTTCTGGAAAATTGGAAAATCTCTTCTATTCTTTTTTTCCTTTCTCTCTATGCTTGGCCCAGCGCCCACTCTCCCTTCTCCAGGCCCAGTCAGAACAGGCCCCCTCCTTCACTCTTCCGTGGGCCGACGACCGACGGCCCAAAGGGGGAAACCGCCCTCCTCTCTCTCTGTACGGCTGACCACCCGGGCCCGCCCGTCAGCCGCACTTCCCCTTTCTCCTTTCTCTTCCTCTGTCACCGACCACGCGGGTCCACTTGTCATCACCTCCACCGCCCTGTTCGTGCCGAGTTCGATCAGAAACCGAACTCCCGGTACCGAATCCAATCCCGAGTTCACGGGATTTCCCCTCCTAATCCGCCCGGGCTACGCCCTATAGAATCTCCCTATCCTACCGCACCCCGGGTTCCCATCTAATAGCAGCGCCGCCGCGAACCAAGCTCCGTCCGCCACCGCCATTGCCACCTTGCCGAGTTTCCCCGTCCACCTCTAGCTCTCAGCTTTCTCCGAATCAAGGTATAGGACCCCTAGAACCTTTCTCGCCACTCCGTTGTACTTGCCGTGACTCTCAGCACCTTGCCGTCATACGCAGTGGGTCGGGAGCCGCCGCGACGCGCCACCGGACCCTTTCATCGCCCCTGCAGGCCGTCCTCTTCCTCCAAATCAAGGTTTGGGACCCCCTTGATCGCTACCCCGCACCTAATTTGGCCTCTGCGTGATCACCTTGCCTCCCCTTTGTTCGCAGGGGAGCCCTCGCCGCCCCATCACGTCGGCAGCCGCCTCTGAGCCCACTCTGTCCGCGTGAGTCCCCTCGGTGAGTCCGCGCCGTTCCCCTCAATCACCCGGACCACTCGGTTCATCGAATAGTGCCCTGCAGAGCCTAACGGCTTGCGCCGCCGACCTCCGCGCCGGCGTCCATGGCGAGCCGCCGCGCCGTCTCTCTGCCTCCCTGAGAGCGCCGACCGAGCCTCTCTCCCTCCCCCAGATTCTAATCGTGGCCGTCCTCTTTAAATCCGACGGTCCAGATCATCAGATACCTCTTCGGTCTCTCCCTTCTAATCCCGGCCCTTCAATCTGAGATCAACGGCTGAGGATCTCCGATACCCTTTCGCTCTGGGATTTTGCTAAAGAGCCCCTGAATTCTTTAAGTGCCAACCCGCAGTCCATGGCGCAGTCTGGGAATACGCTTTTGCCTTTGGAAAGCGTAAACTTCGTCTGATTTCTTTTAATTCGAAAATAAAATGAAAATCTTAATTTCAGTTTTGCCACACAAATTCAAAATCCTATAACTCCCTCATTTTTAATCCAAATCGCTCCGTTCAAGTTGCGTTAGATCCGTATTTTCTTGCTCTATCCATTAGTACAGTTTTCATCTATGTTAATTACTTTTAAAAATCAAAGAAAATTATTTCCGTAATGTTTTAATCTCGCTCTATTCAAAATCCTATTTAATTCCTAACTTTTCCGTTATAGCTCTGTTTTTCGTGATTCAAGCGTCTATGTGATCGTAGTGTTACGTAGATTAGTTTTGTGAACCTTTCATCTTATTTTATTACTGTTGGTGTACTGTTCTAACCATAGCTTTGTTTGCTTCGTGTATGATTGTCGTTGGTTGAATGGTGTTGCTTGTTGATCGGTATAGACGTTGAGCTTCCCGTTGAAGAGCCGGAGTTCTTTCTTGATCAAGATCAGCAAGACCAGCAAGAGTTCTTCGAAGAAGGCAAGTATAACATGGGATTATCCTTGTTGTCCTATTCACAATTGATATAACTCATATGCATGAAAATTCCTTGTTTACCTTAGTTTGATCCTAGTGTTTGTCATCCTGAATACCTTGACACCTATGTTTTGATCCTCTACATATGATTAGTATTGCTAGCGCTCATACCGGATGTTCATGATCTTAATTTGTTAATGACTATATGCAATAATGGTAAAACTCGCTTTTTAGCAACATTGGAATATAGGAGCTTATCTGTCGGCAAAATCTGGGATATACAGTACAACCACGAGGGCTATATGGCTCTGGCTTTAGCTCAGTATGGGGACCTTTTCTAGCTTGTTCAGTGGTTACCTTTATGGCGCGAAAGGGGTGTGCCGAGACGGGTATAGTGTGGTTCCTAATCTTCGGGCCAACCGCGAAGGAGTGTGACCGTGGACAGGTTGGCTCTATATCTCCTTGCCATGGAAACCTGGCGGCCCTAACTTGTTAGACGAACCCTTGAAAGGTTTCATAGTGTACCCTGCCCGCTCACCTTGGAAGTGTTTTGGGAGTTGCAAACCCGGGCAAATGGGCAAACACGACTCGTGGGTAAAGTTGTACACCTCTGATCAGAGTTAATGAACTATCATGATAGCCGTGCTCACGGACATGAGCGGCTCGGAAAACTCACAGAATTATGGGGTTCTTATTTCTATGTGGCTTATGCATGTGTTATTTATTTATTGTATTATTGTCATTTACTTTATGATCATGAATATTTGAGCCTTTGCAATTTACCTTGGTAATTGTTGATATTAATATGAATTTGATCTACTTAAAATGCCTACCGCTAAGAACCATGCATACCCTTTTGAGCTTCATAAACCCCGTGTTATATTTGTTGAGTACGTATGTGCTCACCCTTGCATTCAAACAACACAGATGGAGATTGGGTTGATGACTACCGCAATGAGTACTAGTCTTGGAGTCAACCAGTCAACCAGTCCCTTTGGAGCTTCCGCAGTTACCTTCGTTTAGTTAAAGTTTTATTTGTTTCAATTTATGTAATGGATAATTATTCGCTATGTAATAAACACTGTGATGGTACTTTTTATCAATTGTCAACTCGTGTGTGCGACTATTCCTGGGGTGCACATGAGCCTTTTATGCACTTGTTTTTGTTCTTAAAAACGGGTGTGACAAATTGGTATCAGAGCATGTGTTGACTGTAGGACGCAAGCCTAGTTAGAATGGTTGCTTTTAGAGCCCTTCTTCTCTTGTTCATGCTTTCTACTAAAGTCTTGATAATTGCTAAAGTTTTAATGCTTCTTCGGTTATATTCTATTGTGAAAACTTTGCTTCTATCTAATCTATGTCTAAACTTTCTGTAGATGCCTCCCTCTCGCCAGAACAACAGGATGACAGCTGCGGAGTACAGTGCTTTGTTCACCCCTAGGCGGCTTCGACCAGTTGAAGAGATGGAGATTTCTGATGCAGAGTCAAGAGTGAGAGCCTTTCAGGATGAGGACATAGAGAAAGAAGTTCAGATGAAGCCAGCACCCGAAGATGTCCCTTTGACAGGCTGGACTGAAGAGACTCATGCCATACTGCCAAACCGTCACTATCCCTTCCAGGATCTGATAGAGATGTTTTTGGAAAATTGCTTGTATGAGATGCAGGCCACCTTGGAGTACCGCTGCACGGAACGCAAGCATCCTCGGAGGCCATCCCAATGGCATGCAGAGCTTTGGGTCTGGGAAGTTGAAAACAATCATCATATGGTAAATGCAACCTTCAGGACCAAGGTGAGTCGATCCACTCCTAGGAAGGCTATGGAGGATGTTGCCCTTGAAGCATTCATCAGCTATCACGGTCGGTACCGGGATCAACATGGCAAGAGTGATGGTGGTTTCAAGCATCTTCCTTTCCTTGTGCCAAGTAGAGGAACCTGGTACATGGCACCTGCGGATGATTCAAAACCAAAACTGCAAGGTGTGGTAAGATTTGGTCGTGAGATGGCAACTGTGGCAGACGAGTTGAAGGAAGAGCTGCGGTATGAGAAGGAGTTGAATGAGAAGCTTTGTGAAGAGAACGAAGCGCTAAAAGCACAGCTAGCTCAACTCCAGCCATGAAAGAAGACCCCAAGTTCCTCGGCAATCAAGATCTATCCATAGGAATTAGGCACCTTTTATGTAATAAAGAACGGTAGTAGTTTCGCCGTTGCGTCTAGTTAATCGAGTCTTGGTGTAATGTGATCCTTTGTGCTTGGTTTATTTGTTATGATGACTATGAGTGATTTGGATCTTTTTATTGCTTGCTGGATATCTTGTGGTTATATCTACAAGTTTCCAAGGTTTAATAATAATTAGTTAATGTCATACATATAGTTGGGTTGGTTTTGTCCTGTCTCTATCCTTGCTGTTTTCTTGAGCAGTCGCCAGTGTTTCTGTTATATCTCAAGATCCGTTGATGCAAAATTCATGAAATTTTACTGGGGACAACTAGACTCATTCATGGTTCTTTTCCAACTGGAACCACCCTTATAGCTGTTATATTTTAAGAGATATGCCTGTTGCAAGTTGATGTTTCTGCGCAGTCTGGAACCTGAAACATAATCTGTTCTTTGCTGTTTTACGCAATTTTAACAACTGAATCTGGGAATGTCAGTTGCGACAAAGTTGTAGAGAATTTCAATACCTTTCCAGAAAGTCCAGAACCAACTCCATCGGATATCTGTAACTTGTTTTATGGCCGTTTTACTGCAGTGTTGTCAGAATCTCTCGTCCAGAAAATTTCAGATTTGCATATAATGTGTCTTTGATGGTATAAGTATGATTCTAAGCATAATTACTTGTGTTTTGGAGCACAGATGCCTCGTTCCAACAGGAATCCACCGCCACCACCTCCCCCGGCACCCATGTCCACAGAGGAGCTGATGGCAATGCAGGGACAGCTCATGCAGGTGATGATGCAGTTCATGCAGAACCCACCGAATCAAGCAGTAGCACCTGTCAACAAGCGCCGGGAATTTCTTCAAGGTCATCCTCCGGTGTTTTCACACGCTGCTGATCCTTTGGAAGCAGATGATTGGCTTCGGGCAGTAGAGAAACAGCTCAACATCGCTCAGTGCAATGACCAGGAGAAGGTGTTGTATGCTTCTGGTCAGTTGCAAGGTGTGGCTCAGACATGGTGGGAATCTTACCAAGCTGCACGTCCTGCGAATGCTCCTGCCATCACTTGGGATGAGTTCTCCAGGGACTTCAGGGCTCGTCATATCCCAGAGGGAATCATTGAGCTCAAGCAAGAGGAATTCCGCAATCTCAGAATGGGGCAGATGTCGGTCAGTGAGTACCATGATAGATTCTCTCAACTGGCTCGCTATGCTCCTAATGAAGTGAGAGAAGATGCAGATAAGCAACGCCACTTCCTGAAGGGAATATATTATGATCTTAGACTGCAGTTGAAGGGTAACGTGTACCCAAATTTTCAGACGCTGGTGAACCGTGCCATCGTGCTTGACAATGAGCGCAAGGACATGGACAAGAAGAGGAAGATGAGAGCACAGTCATCTGGAAGCAATACTCGCCCCCGCTTCAATTCTCATGCTAGCTCTCAGCAAAGGTACCAAGGGCCTGTTAGCCAGTGGAATCGCAATCCAAATCAGCAAAGGCCTCAGTACCAGCAAGGTAATGCTCAGAATCAACAGCGCACGCCTTATCAGTTTCAGAGTGGAACCCATACTCCGCGTCAAGGTACCCCAATTCTACTCCTGCTAAGAATAGTGCACCTCAACCCAGCACTCCAAGAGTATGCTATCGATGTGGAGATCCTGGACACTACGCTCACAGTTGTCCCAGGAAGCAGAACCAGAACAACGACAGTGGCAGCAGAGGAAGACCCCAACCAACTCCTAGCTCTGGACGGGTGAATCATGTTTCTATCGCTACCGCTCAGGAGGCCCCGGAAGTCATGTTGGGTACGTTTGACATCAACTCCATCCCTGCATCTGTTCTTTTTGATTCCGGAGCATCGCATACTTTTATTTCGCAAGCATTTGTTACCATACATAGCATACCCATGATAGCTATGAAGAATCACATGTTAGTAAGTTCACCGGGGGGACCTATACAAGTTGCTCATAAATGCCCCTCAGTTAATCTCATCTTAAGGGGGGTAGACTTCGTGATTAATCCAGTTGTGCTGAGAAGTTCTGGTATTGATGTGATTGTGGGTATGGACTGGATGAAAGCACATCAGGCAGTGATACAGTGCAAAGAGAAGACGGTATCTCTTGTTACACCAAGGGGCGACCAGATCAGTGTGGATGTGGTTATGCAGCAGCCAGAGACAGCCGTTGTGAACCAGATCAATGATGGAGCTAATCAGGATGATCCAGTGGTGAATGAATTCCAGGATGTCTTTCCAGATGAACTGCCAGGTATGCCACCTGACCGAGACATTGAATTTCTTATTGAGTTATTACCTGGTACTGCACCCATAGCTAAACGACCATATAGAATGGGGGTAAAAGAACTAGAAGAACTTAAGAAACAAATAGAAGAATTGCAAGAAAAAGGTTTCATTCGTCCTAGTTCTTCACCATGGGGTGCACCGGTTATTTTTGTTGATAAGAAAGATGGTAGTCAGAGGATGTGTGTTGATTATAGATCGCTCAATGAGGTTACCATCAAGAACAAGTATCCTTTGCCCAGAATTGATGATTTGTTTGATCAGTTGAGAGGTGCTTGTGTGTTCTCAAAGATTGATCTTCGTTCCGGATATCATCAGTTGAGGATTCGTGCTAGTGATATTCCAAAGACAGCTTTCACCACAAGGTATGGTCTGTACGAGTATACTGTTATGTCTTTTGGATTGACCAATGCTCCTGCATACTTTATGTACATGATGAATAAGGTGTTTATGGAGTATTTGGATAAGTTTGTGGTTGTGTTCATTGATGATATACTGGTGTTCTCTAAAACTGAGGAAGAACATACTGAACATCTGAGAATGGTATTACAGAAGCTTAGAGATCACAGGTTGTATGCTAAGAGAAGCAAGTGTGAGTTCTGGTTGAAGGAAGTTTCTTTCCTTGGACATGTTGTCTCCAATGGAGGTATTTCCGTTGATCCCAGCAAGGTGAGAGATGTATTGAATTGGAAACCACCAACTAGTGTTACTGAGATTCGCAGTTTTCTTGGTTTAGCTGGTTATTATAGAAGATTCATTGAAGGCTTCTCAAAACTCGCAAAGCCGATGACAACTTTACTGGAGAAGAATGCCAAGTTTGTGTGGTCTGATAAATGCCAAGCCAACTTTGAAGAGCTGAAAAAGAGGTTGACTACAGCACCTGTGTTGATACTGCCGGATCTGAGTAAGAGTTTCTCTATCTATTGTGATGCTTCTCGTACTGGTTTGGGATGTGTTCTTATGCAAGAAGGTAGAGTTGTTGCTTATGCTTCTAGGCAATTGAGGAAACATGAATTGAATTATCCCACTCATGATTTAGAACTTGCTGCAGTAGTTCATGCTTTGAAGATATGGAGACACTATCTGATTGGGCATAAATGTGACATATATACTGATCATAAGAGTTTGAAATATATTTTCACCCAGTCTGATCTGAACTTGAGACAACGCAGATGGTTAGAACTGATCAAGGATTATGATCTGGATGTGCATTATCACCCTGGGAAAGCTAATGTGGTTGCAGATGCTCTCAGCAGGAAGAGTGGAGTCCATGGGTTACATATGTCAGCCATGTCAGCTGAGTTGTGTGATGAGTTTGAACACTTGAACTTGGGTTTCGTTGTCAATGCCGCAGAGATGGTGATGGAACCTACACTTGAACAGGAGATCCGAAAAGGTCAGTTGCAGGATGAGAAACTAAAGGAGATAGCAGAGAATCTGGTAATTGGTAAGTCCCCTGGTTTCCGCATGGATGATAATGGAACTTTGTGGTTTGGTAATCGTTTATGTGTACCTGATGATAAAGCTTTAAGACAAATGGTTTTGCGTGAAGCTCATGAGTCTGCTTACTCTATTCATCCTGGAAGTACTAAGATGTATATGGATGTGAAAGAGAAATTTTGGTGGGTTGGATTGAAAAGAGATGTAGCTGAGTATGTGGCTTTGTGTGATACGTGTCAGAGGGTTAAAGCGGAACATCAGAGACCTGCTGGATTGTTGCAACCTATGAAGATACCTGAATGGAAGTGGGAAGAAGTTGGTATGGATTTCATTGTTGGGTTGCCTCGTACCCAGCGAGGTTATGATTCTATTTGGGTAATAGTTGATCGTCTGACCAAGGTAGCTCACTTCTTACCAGTCAAGACAAAGTACAATGGTGCTCAGTTAGCAGAGTTGTATATGGAACGGATAGTATGTTTGCATGGGGTTCCAAAGAAGATTGTGTCTGATAGAGGTACTCAGTTCACTTCAAATTTTTGGCATAGTGTGCATAGAGCTTTGGGAACTAAGCTAAACTTCAGCACTGCATATCATCCTCAAACAGATGGTCAAACTGAAAGAACTAATCAGATATTGGAAGATATGTTGAGAGCCTGTGCATTGCAGTATGGTACTAGTTGGGATCAGAGTTTGCCGTATGCAGAGTTCTCCTACAACAACAGCTACCAGCAAAGCATCAAGATGGCACCGTTCGAGGCACTGTATGGTCGTAAGTGTAGAACACCATTGTTTTGGAATCAAACAGGCGAGACACAAGTGTTTGGTGCTGATGTACTTAGAGATGCTGAGGATCGAGTGAGAGTGATCCAGGACAGTTTGAGAATAGCACAGTCGAGGCAGAAGAGTTATGCTGATAATAGAAGGAGAGACTTGTCTTTTAATGTTGGTGATTATGTCTATCTCAAAGTATCGCCAATGAGAAGTGTAAAGAGGTTTAACATGAAAGGAAAGCTAGCACCAAGGTATGTTGGGCCGTTTAAAGTTCTAGCCAGACATGGTGAAGTTGCTTATCAGTTGGATCTGCCTGAAAATTTATCTGGAGTTCACGATGTGTTTCATGTGTCACAACTTAAGAAGTGTTTGAGAATACCAGGAGAGCAAATCCCTCTAGATGATCTTAACGTGGCTGATGATTTGACCTATGAAGAATATCCAGTTAAGATTCTCGAAATAGCTGAAAGGGTAACCAGGAGCAGAATCATTAAGATGTGTAAGGTTCAGTGGAATCGGTACTCAGAAGCAGAAGCAACCTGGGAAAGAGAAGACGAGTTGAGAAGGTCATACCGCAGTTGTTCAAGTCAGCCAGCTAATCTCGAGGACGAGATTCTTTAAGGGGGGTAGATTTGTAACACCCAAAATTTGCATATTTTTGAAATGCATTAAAATGATTTAATTATGCTTATTTTGTTTTTGCATTCAATTTAACTAAACTATAAATGTTTCGGTATATTAAAATTTTCATGTAGAAACATGTGGTGCAATTCATGCTGGCGCATTCATGTTTTTGAGTTGTGTGGTTGGAAGAAGTTTTCAAATCCGCTTTTCGAATTTCATTTGAAATTTATTTGCAAAATCCAATTTCTGGAAAATTGGAAAATCTCTTCTATTCTTTTTTTCCTTTCTCTCTATGCTTGGCCCAGCGCCCACTCTCCCTTCTCTAGGCCCAGTCAGAACAGGCCCCCTCCTTCACTCTTCCGTGGGCCGACGACCGACGGCCCAAAGGGGGAAACCGCCCTCCTCTCTCTCTGTACGGCTGACCACCCGGGCCCGCCCGTCAGCCGCACTTCCCCTTTCTCCTTTCTCTTCCTCTGTCACCGACCACGCGGGTCCACTTGTCATCACCTCCACCGCCCTGTTCCTGCCGAGTTCGATCAGAAACCGAACTCCCGGTCCGAATCCAATCCCGAGTTCACGGGATTTCCCCTCCTAATCCGCACGGGCTACGCCCTATAGAATCTCCCTATCCTACCGCACCCCGGGTTCCCATCTAATAGCAGCGCCGCCGCGAACCAAGCTCCGTCCGCCACCGCCATTGCCACCTTGCCGAGTTTCCCCGTCCACCTCTAGCTCTCAGCTTTCTCCGAATCAAGGTATAGGACCCCTAGAACCTTTCTCGCCACTCCGTTGTACTTGTCGTGACTCTCAGCACCTTGCCGTCATACGCAGTGGGTCGGGAGCCGCCGCGACGCGCCACCGGACTCTTCCATCGCCCCTGCAGGCCGTCCTCTTCCTCCAAATCAAGGTTTGGGACCCCTTGATCGCTACCCCGCACCTAATTTGGCCTCTGCGTGATCACCTTGCCTCCCCTTTGTTCGCAGGGGAGCCCTCGCCGCCCCATCACGTCGGCAGCCGCCTCTGAGCCCACTCTGTCCGCGTGAGTCCCCTCGGTGAGTCCGCGCCGTTCCCCTCAATCACCCGGACCACTCGGTTCATCGAATAGTGCCCTGCAGAGCCCTAACGGCTTGCGCCGCCGACCTCCGCGCGGCGTCCATGGCGAGCCGCCGCGCCGTCTCTCTGCCTCCCTGAGAGCGCCGACCGAGCCTCTCTCCCTCCCCCAGATTCTAATCGTGGCCGTCCTCTTTAAATCCGACGGTCCAGATCATCAGATACCTCTTCGGTCTCTCCCTTCTAATCCCGGCCCTTCAATCTGAGATCAACGGCTGAGGATCTCCGATACCCTTTCGCTCTGGGATTTTGCTAAAGAGCCCCTGAATTCTTTAAGTGCCAACCCGCAGTCCATGGCGCAGTCTGGGAATACGCTTTTGCCTTTGGAAAGCGTAAACTTCGTCTGATTTCTTTTAATTCGAAAATAAAATGAAAATCTTAATTTCAGTTTTGCCACACAAATTCAAAATCCTATAACTCCCTCATTTTTAATCCAAATCGCTCCGTTCAAGTTGCGTTAGATCCGTATTTTCTTGCTCTATCCATTAGTACAGTTTTCATCTATGTTAATTACTTTTAAAAATCAAAGAAAATTATTTCCGTAATGTTTTAATCTCGCTCTATTCAAAATCCTATTTAATTCCTAACTTTTCCGTTATAGCTCTGTTTTTCGTGATTCAAGCGTCTATGTGATCGTAGTGTTACGTAGATTAGTTTTGTGAACCTTTCATCTTATTTTATTACTGTTGGTGTACTGTTCTAACCATAGCTTTGTTTGCTTCGTGTATGATTGTCGTTGGTTGAATGGTGTTGCTTGTTGATCGGTATAGACGTTGAGCTTCCCGTTGAAGAGCCGGAGTTCTTTCTTGATCAAGATCAGCAAGACCAGCAAGAGTTCTTCGAAGAAGGCAAGTATAACATGGGATTATCCTTGTTGTCCTATTCACAATTGATATAACTCATATGCATGAAAATTCCTTGTTTACCTTAGTTTGATCCTAGTGTTTGTCATCCTGAATACCTTGACACCTATGTTTTGATCCTCTACATATGATTAGTATTGCTAGCGCTCATACCGGATGTTCATGATCTTAATTTGTTAATGACTATATGCAATAATGGTAAAACTCGCTTTTTAGCAACATTGGAATATAGGAGCTTATCTGTCGGCAAAATCTGGGATATACAGTACAACCACGAGGGCTATATGGCTCTGGCTTTAGCTCAGTATGGGGACCTTTTCTAGCTTGTTCAGTGGTTACCTTTATGGCGCGAAAGGGGTGTGCCGAGACGGGTATAGTGTGGTTCCTAATCTTCGGGCCAACCGCGAAGGAGTGTGACCGTGGACAGGTTGGCTCTATATCTCCTTGCCATGGAAACCTGGCGGCCCTAACTTGTTAGACGAACCCTTGAAAGGTTTCATAGTGTACCCTGCCCGCTCACCTTGGAAGTGTTTTGGGAGTTGCAAACCCGGGCAAATGGGCAAACACGACTCGTGGGTAAAGTTGTACACCTCTGATCAGAGTTAATGAACTATCATGATAGCCGTGCTCACGGACATGAGCGGCTCGGAAAACTCACAGAATTATGGGGTTCTTATTTCTATGTGGCTTATGCATGTGTTATTTATTTATTGTATTATTGTCATTTACTTTATGATCATGAATATTTGAGCCTTTGCAATTTACCTTGGTAATTGTTGATATTAATATGAATTTGATCTACTTAAAATGCCTACCGCTAAGAACCATGCATACCCTTTTGAGCTTCATAAACCCCGTGTTATATTTGTTGAGTACGTATGTGCTCACCCTTGCATTCAAACAACACAGATGGAGATTGGGTTGATGACTACCGCAATGAGTACTAGTCTTGGAGTCAACCAGTCAACCAGTCCCTTTGGAGCTTCCGCAGTTACCTTCGTTTAGTTAAAGTTTTATTTGTTTCAATTTATGTAATGGATAATTATTCGCTATGTAATAAACACTGTGATGGTACTTTTTATCAATTGTCAACTCGTGTGTGCGACTATTCCTGGGGTGCACATGAGCCTTTTATGCACTTGTTTTTGTTCTTAAAAACGGGTGTGACATCTGGTCCGGAGCCAGGGAGCTTACTGTATGAATCAACCTCCTGTGTTGAAGCGTCGGACTAGCCGCCGGACTCACCGTCGGACTAGTCCGGAGCCTTCTCTCTCTCTTGATACGAGCCATCGGACCACTCTCCTATGGTCCGATGCTCTCCAGACAGGTGGTCCGGAGCTTCTCGAGCTGAACTTTTGCCTAAGTCAGGGACCGTCGGACCACTCTCCTTGGTCCGACGCCTACTTAGCAGACTGGTCCGGAGCCTCTTTGTCCCCCTATTTCAACTGTTTTCGCTGAGATTTCTCAAGGGATTTTGCTCCTACCATTTCTAGGGTTAACCAAGGGCTGAAAGCAAGGTCTCTAGGACTAGTTGTGACAAGTGTGCATATACCCACTCTCCTAAACTCTCCTAGGTCAAGCTACTAATCTCATACCCCCCTTTATAGTACGGTCAAAGGAAAAACAAAAACCCTAGCTATACTTAGTGCCCTTCTCAACCTTATGGCACTAAGAACTAGCCTAGTCTTCGACTTGTATCATCATCCTTTGCAACCGAAATGATTTCCATCTTGGGGGCATGAATATCCATTAAGCCCATTCAAATTGCATCACTAATGACCTAACACAAATGACTTTGCCTCTGCAAAACACACGTTAGTCATAGTGACCTAGTATTGTCGTTAATCGCCTAAACACAAGGGTCCATAATTCTTCAGTCACCTCCCGCCATTGCTACTGTAGGGGTTAGGGTTTCCCTCTGGATCGGTTTTGAGCAGAGAAGAGAAGGAGACGGAGGTGAGAATGTTTAACTAGAACTCTTAATGGAAGCCGAGAAAGAAGGATTTATTTATAAGCCGAATGGAAGGCGAGTGGCGTGTATCTCGGGATAGTGGGATGAGAATACCAAACTACGAGTTAGGATTTTCCCTCTCGGATGGGCCATTGTTGGATTGGGCTAGGCTCGGCTGAGTCAAAGGTCGCTCGGCTATTTCCCCGAAGACAGGAACAATCGGCTATGTCTCTGATCGGGAAAACTAAAAGGCAATCGACTATGTTCTAATCGGGAAGATAAAAGGGCTGATTATATTTTCATACGAATAGGAATGTATAGAGATGAAAAGCAAAAGCATCTGATTGTTCAAAGACAAAATGAGTCATGGTTAAACTGTTACAAGCTGTGTTTTTATTCGCTCAGAAGCTGATTAATGGCATTTAGGGCCTCAGACCTGATTCGGCTAACATTGTCCAGCACCTTCTGGTCTTCATCTTCAGAGCTTTGAATGTTGGACAACTTTGCCTTGAGCTGTTGGTTTTCTTTGAGGACAGATGATATCTTTGATGAAGCTACCTCTATGGAGTTTGGCAAATCTGCTATCTTGGTTTTGTAAGACTAAATTCTAGCATTCAGTTCGGCTAACTGAGTCTCCAGCCTGATTTTCTCATCCTCCATGATTTTCAGCTCAGGCTCCAAAGTTGCTAGTGAATTCTTGGCAGCTTGAATTTGAGAATGCAAGACTCTGGCTTCTTGTTTCTTCAGGGATCTGTTGTTCTGTAGGACAGCTCTGGAGGCTATATTTTTATTAGCTCTCTTCACCATAGTAAAGTGATCATCCAGGTGAGCTGCAGATTCTAGTGAAGCTTTGAGATCAGATGAAAGGTCTTGGTTAATGAGCTCAAAAAGATCTCTTATCTGATCTGAGTCTTGGACCAGAGTGTTGATGTCTTTGTTCAGCAGATTAGCTATGTCTTTCAGCCGAGCTTGATTTTTCCATTGACAGAACTTGCTAAGAAGTAGCTTCTTCACCCTTCTCACTGATATAATCCTCAACAGTGAAAGAGTAGCTAGTAGTTGGTTTGATAGGATTCTTGAAAAAAGGAGGAGGTGTTAGCCGACTGGATAAGTGTACTAGAAGGATAGCTTGAGGAAGAATAGTACCTGCTGTGTTGATTGATCATCAGGATGGGTGGTGTCCTGCTCTGGTTGAGGACTTGACTGGATATTCAAAAGTGGTGAGCCTGGAGTTGGACTAGAGGAAGGTTCTTCTGCTAAACCTTCTATAATTTTATCTGTTTTCCAATAGTGTGGATGATGAGGTACAAGAACAGGAAGTAAATATCATGCCAAGAGAAAGGAATGATTAGCCGAATGATGTTACCAATATGCTTGGCAGTTTCATGTACATCTGTGCTTTCGGCTTCATGGGCTTCTGTATCTTCAGTCTCCTGAGCCTCTACATGTTTAGTGGAAGCTTGAGGAGGGACATCCACCGTTGTTGGGGTATTGCTTGATCCTGGGACTTCAACATGTGGCTGCAATAGAGGTAATTGGTATGAAGATGGTTTAATTGCTGCCAAATGAGATTTATTGCCGAATAGAAGATTCATAACTTGGGAGACCGCTTGACAGTCTTGGATCTTACCCTTCTGAACACATGGACATTCTCAAGTGCCTTCCTTTTGCCTTCTCTTCCTGAAGGTGCAATGGCTGAGATTGCAGGAATCTTCATGAAGGATGCCAGAGTTGGGGCATTGAAACCCAGAGCAGGATTAGGCCCAGCTAGGTGATATTGGATTACTCTGGCAGGAGGAGTAGGCTCAAGATCCTGTACATAACCAAGTGTTAAAGTGAGAGGTGAATTCAAAAACAGAAGATGATGAATATGATGAAATTACCTCACTATCAGAGGAAAATTGGGGTTGCAAATCTTGGCATAGAGGATGCACTGGTGTATTGAAAACATGATTGTGTCATTCTTGCCACCAGGATGCAAAAAGGGAGTGAGCAACATCTACTAACCCAAATGGAGAGGGTTCATATGTTGGCAAGTCCCATCCAAGCTTAAAGACTTTCTTAGCTTCTATTTCGTTTATGATTAGCTCCCTGTATCTTATAGTTTTGGAGAAGAAAGGCCTTGGGGGCAACTGTCCACATCCTAATTGCCTCGATACCATATTTGGGTAGTAGAATTCATAGGAAGATTATACTAGTCTCCCATGATGAAATTCGGCTGGCAGGATGCAAGGTTTGATAAAAGAGTTGAAAATCTCTGTGGCTACCTTATCCGAACAGCCAGACTCATAACTGAATTTGCAAGGGAAGGTCAGATTGTCATTTCCTCTATAAGGAAGCCAGAGTACATTGTTGAAACCCTTGAAGAATAGCTTGAAGATGTGACCAATATCCATGTCAATGCTGATGGAAGATGTTGCTTCCCCATAAGTTTGGTAGTTCTTAACTTTTGTTGTACTGCCTTCAGCATAGTTAACTGAAGGAAAACTCAAATTGTGAAGGGGCACAGACATTATCTGATGCATATGAAGTTGCAACCACATCTGGATAAACCACCAAGGGACACTCACACAAGAGATCTCCTTACCATGGTACATCTGAGGAGTGATCTGATGCATCATGTGATAAACAGATCCTAGAAGATATTTGCCCAGAGGAATTAGTATGTCTGCAGCTAAATCCTCAGCCATCGTCATATGATTTAAGGTTGGCTCATTGGATTTTCCATAGAAAATGAACCTGCATAGCCACATGTTCATGAAAGCCCTGCATTCCTTGTCAGAAACAGCACCAGATGCTTCCATATAAGTTTGAATGTATCCATCCCATCCACCTCCAGATTTGACAGCTTTTGGTTGCTTTTGCTCTTGTACTTGAAAGGGGTATACTGGCTGCGACACATTCAGACCAGTTATCATGAAAACATCGGCCAGAGTGAAAGTCATTATGCCATGGCCAAAGACAAAAGCATTGATAGCATCAGACCAGAAGTGAGAAGCTGCTATCAGAAGGGGTTCATTCCTGGGCATATCTGACAGAGATAATTCCAAACAATGGTTGATGTCTTGATTGTCCCAGTGACTGCTGCTCTTGTCTAGCATCCTCCGATACCAGTTTCGCCATCTGGTGATTGAGGGAAACGGCCAAGTCTTGAAAGTGTTTGGCCACAGGTTTGGCGGAGTGACTCCTGACTTGAAGGGGATTCTCGACATTTCCTTCTCAATGATCTCAGTTGGGTCAGGATTTCCCATCGGACCAAGGAGGTAGGAATCGGGATTTGCGGCATAAGGGATCAAAATCTCGTTCTTGTATTCCTTCAAAGAAATCAGAGAAGAATGAATCGGGAGAGAAATAAGAAAATCAATCAAGAATTGCCGAATACATGGAGGTGAATGAAACTTACCTCTGGAATTTCATCTTGAGTCGCCATTGGAGAATTGAAGTGGATTCAAGAGTGTGCTGGGGTTCGAATTTTCTGAGCGGCGGCTATGGCATTGAATAGTGTTGACCTAGAAGAAAAGGGGGAGCTTGTGGTCAATTTCGGAATAAAATGACTTTTATCCCAAAATTGAGGGGGCATGTGTTAACACTGGATTTTAGTATGCTCAGGGAGATGACAGGTGGGCCAATGCGTAGTAAGTTTGCAGAGACAGGGGTTCAGAGTATCCAACAAATGTCTATGAGGTCGGCTGATTTCCAAAGCATTCGGCAAAATCCGTGCGGTTGGCTAATAGCCAAAGGGTCGGCAAAATGATCGTGCGGTCAGCTGTTCTAAAGAAAGGCAGTTTTCCGTTAAAGAAGTGATGAAAGCGGCAAGTAAAAGCCGATCGGATGACGGAGGTCGCGATGATTAAGGCAATAAAGACTCCGAAGGAAATTAGAGTAAAAAATGTCATATTTTCCTTTAATATTTTGTAATCGTATCCTATTAGGACTCATATCATGACCAGGGTATAGATATAAACCCTTGGCCATTGTAAAAACATTCACAACCAATTCAATACAACCGGTCCCATGCCAACTTCGAGTCCCTTGTCGTGTCGTCAAGTTCTTCAAGAGGAACCATCGATCTGTCGACCTCCGTAAGTCCCGACAACCTTGTTATCATGTCTAGTATCATGCGGTGGATTTAGATGCTGATGCAAGTAGTCTTGTTTGTTTTTAATGATCGTGCGGCGGATCTTTGCTTGACAATCAAGAAGTCTTCACTTATGTTTTGTTTATGAGTGGATATCGTGCGGCGGGTGTTTGCTCGATATGCTTAGCAAAAGCAAGATAGTTATCGGCTCTATTAGATTTGGCAAGATCTAGTAGATTCATTAAGTTACTACGTGTTGCATGTTTTATATATGTTATATTTTTGTAACACTCTTTTGCCTAATCTAGATTGATACAGTTCGGCTTTATCTTTTCTTATAGATCTATTCATGCTTTAACAGTTATTTATATTTACAAATAGATCTGGCGTTCATAATAGCTGAATTAGTTTCATCTAGATTGTTACGTGTTGCGGGTTCATGCATGTTAACCACGTTTAAGCTTTAACAAAGCTAGGTGTCGTGCGGCAAATACAAGCTTTAGATTAGTTTGATCACGTTTACTTACATGTTCCTTCATCATGGATCCCAACTCGGTTGGATTAACGAGCTTGGTTAAGCTTCAATTCACAATTAATCATGATTCGTTCATACGTACTTTCTCATGCATGTACGTTCGATAATCAATTCTTTACGTACCTTATGTTTGTTTTAGCCAAATGATCTATAAGACTTGTTGGCAGACAGCTACCATAGCTGTATGTCGTTGTAAGTGGCTTTAGGGCCGTATATATGGAACTGTCTGGTCTCACCTGGCATGTTCCAGTTTTGTATCTAATAATTTTATCCCCTGTTAGTTTCAGGTCAAACTGACTGGCACGTCTCTGGATTTCAAAATGCCCGGGCACCCGATTGAAGCCACGCTTTCTGACTTGCTGTGTCTGAGGCACAGTGCGCCACATTTTGTGTCAACACTTCCTTGGTGAGCAAGGCTCTTTGGAGCCCCTGACGAGCACGGCGGCCTGGTCGCGTGCTGTAGGGTCTCGCGGGCGGGGCCTTCTTCTGGCCGATAAGCCCATATAGGTCCCTGGGGGTATGACGAGGTAATATCCCCAACAAGTCCCCAAACATGTTACATTCTTTTAGCGAGCCCGCGATGTCGTCCTTCGAGGAGGTGTTCGGCTGGTCGCCTTCACGTGTCGTCGTCGTTGCAGAGTTCCGACCAGGCTGCCTAGTTGAGGCGCTGCTTGGAGAGGCCTCTCGACCAGGTCGGACTGGTCGAGAACGTTGTAACATGATCTGTGAATAGGTCACCTTGTCAGAGGTTGCGGCTGCTTGTCAGAAGAATGTGACGTGCTGAAGAAGAAAATTTTGAAAGTCCTTTCCTGATGATGTGTACCAACTTAGACTCTACAAAACATCATGGAAACATCAGAGTTTGTCAAGAAAGAAATTAGTACATTCGCCGCAAGGTGAAGTGTACCCACTTAGTCCCCAAGCTTGGTAGTAGGTGAAGTATGTACGTGGTGCTAAGCTTTATACATGATATAAATTGCAAGAAGATTTAAACATAAGTTATAAAAAACGACTGCGAATACCCGTAGTCCCCGAGCCTGATGCAAGGAACGTGATGATTCTTGTATCAGGATCATAGCTTTTTGTAGTCTTCGCAGTCCCTGAGCTTCCAATCCTCGAGTGTTTGCCGTCGGTGCCTAGCGTTTTTGTGCCGAGGACATGGACACGGAGGTCGCGTATCACACAGTCCCCGAGCCTTGTTTGGGTCTTGTGGCCGGCAAAGCCCTCGTGTCTGGTCGACGATTCGACTAGGTGCCGGGAGTTGTGGGCATGATCGTGGTAGTCCCCGAGTGTTACCGTTGGAGTCTGTTGACGAGGCCTGGCGACCAGATTACTGTAGGAGAAGTGTTGTAGCTACCAAAAAAATTGGAGGAAATACATATTCAGTCCCCGGGAGTGTGGGGTTAGCGAGATTTATTAACCGGAAATCGAGGAGATTATTTTGGAAGAAATGCGGAATAAAAAGGTAAGTGAGCCGATTTAACGACGCGGTTAGCGGCCCATGCTGAGGCGAGCTGTCTGCGCTGCGGAAAGCGGGTATCATGGCGGTCTCGTATTAGACCGTTGCGGTTTCCCAAAAACCCTTGAAGGCAAAGCGCCGCGTCGCTTGGTATAAAAGGCGGACTTAGCAGCGGCGGTGGTTTTCACGCCTTCTGCTTGCTGCTAAATCCTTTGCCTTCCCCAATCATCTGCATTGCTATTCGCTCGCGTTTTTCTTGCTTTTCGCTTCGCCGCGGATTCGAGACCCCGCTCGCTTTAGTTCGGCAATGGCACCTCGCACCCGTACTTCATCGAAGAAGATGGCGGAGACGTCGACGAAGAAGCCGAAGGTGGTGGTGCCCGATTGGACCAGGGATTGGTCCATATGCACGCTGAAGGAGGAGGATATTCAGCTCCTCGTTACCGCTGGCGTACTTCAAGATAAAGCGATTATGGAGTGGAGGGCTGTGACGGGGAAGGAGTTCCCCACACCTAACACTGGTGAGCTCATCGTCTTCGAGCCATTCTTCTCGTGTGGTTTCGGTGTCCCTGTCCACCCGTTTCTCCGCGGCCTTTTGGAGTATAACCAGATCGCGATGTGCAACCTCCACCCCAACTCGGTCTTTCACATTGCGGTCTTTATTCATTTGTTCGTGGAATACTTGGGGATCAATCCCCACTTCGAACTCTTTCAATACTTCTTCCACCTGAAGTACAATGGCACCGGGGCGTCACCGATCGTCGGGATGGTGTATCTTCATCTTTATGAAGGTATGACGTATACATCGCCACTACTCTCAAATCCAAGGTGGCTTTTGAGGGTCCTTAAGTACCAATTTTAACCGTCAACTAAACATGAAAAAAGATTCAGATGCAATTCACATCTAGATATAGGGGGGTTTACTAATGAAATTCCACAAGTTTTGGTGAATGTCTGTTTCTACAGGGGGTTATCAGGAAATACCAAGGAAAGGCCCACATGTCATGTTTACATAGAGATAATTATCAACCGCACAATTTTCTGTACTCTAGAGGGTTCCAGAAGACACAAGAACGAACGGGAGGCAGATCGGGCCCGGAGCTAGGGCGCATGCCCTAGCCCCTAGGGTGCCCGCCCTATGCCAGCAGCCAATCAGGCTCTGCTTCGTGGATTATGCTCCACCGCCTTTTAGGATGAATCTAAACCCTTCATATAGGTCGGTTTGATCCAACGACCCATGTTCATCGAAGTGGCTTGAGCCGCTTATGGGATCCAGGAGATCAAGCTCTTGTGCTGCACGGTCTCCATAGGCCCTACGCAGTGCTGACGCCAGAAGCCCCATTTTTGGTGTCAACACATTTTGGCATGCCCAGTGGGACCACAATCGTCAGACATGGACAAGGGTAAATATAAGATTCCACACCCAACCCGAGATGATAGGCCCTCGGTCCAGACTCCCTGGTGACCGAGGAAGAATTTGAAGAAATCCTGCGAAGGATGGAGAGACAGAGAGCCTTACTCGTCTTGGATGGGATAGTCGACCCACCTGGCGCCAAGTATTTGTCTGTTGCTCAGGCCAGATGGAGGCGTCAGAACAAGGAAAACAAAAAGAAGGAACCGCTAGCAGAGCATTCCAGAGTTGTGGAGCCGATCGACGTGTATGAAAACTGCTCGTTCTTCACGTACTGCCTCAATAAGGATCTGGAGTTGCCTACCAGGGATGTTTGTCCTGGGTGCAACGAAGAGTTTGAAGAATACAGGAGGCTCCGAGCTAACGGTCGATTCACTCGGGGACAAGTGGAAGATGAAGAGAGGAATTGGTGTGTCGTCGAAGATGGTGTTCGTGATTGGCCCAGCACTAACATTGTCAGTATAGACCACGTTCAATCTCGACCAAGCCAGCCTGACAGGCACCAAGCATCTTAGAGGCCCAGGGGGCTAACCAAAACTCAAAAGAGAAGGTTCCGATGTCAAAGGGCTGACAGGCGACGTCGCGACGCAGCAGGTCACGCTGCTAATTTCTTCCTGTCTGAGGAGTTCAAAACACTGGTAGACACCAAAGTCTACTCCGAATTTGACGAGTCGGAGCTTGGAGGACAAACTGGTATGCTCACGCGTGAATTCCAAGCGGTCTTTGGTAAGTCCACCAAGAATTGGCATCTGAAGGCGCTATACATCCAAAGACATATCAACGAGAGGTTTGTCGGAAGGATACTAGTCGATGGTGGTGCCTCGATCAACCTGATGCCAGCTCACATCATCCCAAAGCTAGGATTGGAATCCGAGAAGCTCTTCAACATAGATCTGTCGCTTGGCAATTTCGGAGGGAGGAAACCCGAAGCAAAAGGGGTTCTGCAGGTGGAGTTGACAGTTGGCAGCAAGACTCTATTGACAACTTTATTCGTCACCGACGGAGACAATTCATACAATCTACTCTTGGGCAGAGACTGGATTCATGCCAACTGCTGCATCCCGTCGACAATGCATCAGGTAGTTTGAACAAACTCAATACAAAGTAAGTAGCTCTTTGGCTTTGATTGGTATGTATAAAACTTATAGAGGATGGTAGCTATTTATTTTTAAATAAATTCTCCAAGTGACAAAGATTACCAAGAATCAAGTTCTCATATTCTACCATCTCACATTCCACAACATAAGTAATATGGAGTCTCTAAATAAATTCCCATCAATAGAAGGACTCCAGGAAAGTTCATACAGTGAGTCTAATTTATGAGGATGATTAAAAGATGTTTCATCATTTTAATCCATCATGTTTAAAGAGTTATTTATGGAAATTCACTGCAGGAATCAAAATTGAGGAATATGTATAAAAATATGTAACGTGCAGAGTGCAAACCTGACCGTGGTCGAAGGGCGAAATAGGGGGGTGCCCTACCCAGGGTGGGCACCCTAGGTAGTGGACCGGCTGCCCAGCTTGAGTGGCCCCTTGCTCTCGGCTTCGTCGTGTGGGGTTGTTGCATTGTTTGTTTCCGAAATTTTTTATCGTTGCGGTTGAATTCGTTCGTCTCGTCATCGAGGGTCTCCCCCATACTTGTTTCCTCTTATCTTAAATAACAACAAAGTGGAGACAAGCGAGGTACAATAATAGTAAAAATGATCATTATTCAATCTCATTTGAGGCATTTGTCATAGTAGAATGAATCAAATCAAACCGATCTCTAACTAATGAATGAATGAATCTAATCTTGCCTCATCGATCCCATAACTTGCTAATGCGTTTAGCGACGTTCTAGGATCTTCACTCTCTCACTAAGCCTATCCATCTCATGCCTAAGGCTCTCTATGACAGTGCTTAGGTTTGTGACATGTCTAGAGAGAAAGCTTACAAAGGTTTGGAGGTTAATGATCGTGTCATCCCTACTATGGAAGTCTTTATCTAAATCTATTATGGTTTTGCGGTGCTTTGGAGAAGACTAGAAAGAGTTGAGAGAATGCTTCGGGGCGTCCTTTGGTGGTACAAATCTGACTTTTGATGCACGAATCCCCTCGAAGTAGGGACGTTCTTCTTCTGTAGTGTACTTTACACTATTGATTTCTCCTCTTCGGTTGGTCTTCACTCCCACGATCCTTTCCTTGGGTTTCGATGGAAGGATCTTGGTCCCATCAGGAACCTTGACGACGGGGTCCTCCTTCGGTCCCTTGAGCAGGAGCAGTTGCGGTGGTGCAATGAGGATAGACGGAGCATAGTAGGATTTACTACAGCTAGGCTACTTTGGAGGAATGGTTGCAAGCGGGCGAGCATCGCGGACTACAACTAGAGATTTAGAGTCTGGATCTTCTTGCGGGACTTGGTTGAGGTTAATCCCGTAGGGGACTATCCTCCTATCGAAGTTGCTGCTGCTGGCCATGGGAGCAAGGATATCTAGCAAGCGTCTAGGCGAAAGCTAGAGAAATGATTGAATGATGATGACTGACATCAGGGGCTGTTTATATAGGGGTGAAAAATGGCATCTAGATACATCTATGCAGCAAATATTGCGGCGAAATGGTTGGATAAGTGTTCCGTAAGGTTTATCGAATAGAGGGACCTAGAAGGTTCAGGACTGCAAAAGGCGGCGGCGAGAGGTGGCAGGGGTAGGGAGGCCACCCTGTGCCCTAGGGCGCCCGCCTTGGCCATGTCTCCGCTGCCGGGCCTTCTTTGCACACTTGTTTCTAGAAGGTTCTAATATCCGAAAAACATATGCATGGACCAAGATGCAAAATTAAAGCGATTGGGCCTCAAAATTCACTTAAAAGATAGAAATTAATTACGTCTATTTCTTCTAGTTCTTTATTGGGTTCTAAAAATATTTTGAGATGTTGGCCATTTGTCTTGAATAACGTACCTTCGTTGTTTTGAAGTGTGATTGCTCCATGGGATGATGAATTAATTACCTTCTATGGTCCTTCCCATTTGCTTCGTAGTTTTCCGTGTCCGAAGAGCTTTACCTTGGAATTAAAAAGTAATACCTTATCTCCGGGTGTAAACTCTTTCTTCTTGATCTTCTTGTCGTGTCATCATTTAACTCTTTCTTTGTAGATCTTTGAATTGTGGTATGCTTTTTCTCTCCACTCCTCTAACTTTGATAATTGCATTTGTCTTTTCTCTCCAGCAGCATCCAAATCCATATTTCATCTCCTTATAGCCCAGTGTGCTTTAAACTCTAGTTCAACAGGTAGGCGACAAGTCTTCCCATATACGAGTTGATATGGATACATTTCCACTTGGAGTTTTATATGTAGTCTAGTATGCCTAGAGTGCATCGGATAACTTGTCCTTCCATGTTGTTCCCATCTCATTTACTGTTTTCTGAAGAATATTCTTGATTTGTTTGTTTGAGGTCTCTGCTTGGCCACTTGTCTGAGGGTGATAAGGTGTAGTGAAGAATCATGGTCCCTTGTGTTTAGGCGATTAACGACAATGCTTGGTCACTATGACTAACGTGCGTTTTGCAAAGGCAAAGTCATTTTGAGTTAAGTTATTAGTGATGCTAGATGAATGGGCTTAATGGATATTCATGCCCCCAAGATGGAAATCATTTTCGGTTTCAAAGGATGAAGATACAAGTTGAAGACTAGGCTAGTTCTTAGTGCCATGAGGTGTGAGAAGGGCACTAAGTATAGATTAGGGCTTTATTTTTCCTTTGACCGTACTATAAAGGGGGGTATGAGGTTAGTAGCTTGACCTAGGAGAGTTTGGGAATGTTGGTGTATGCACATTTGTCACAACCTGTCCTAGAGACCCTACAAGCAACCCTTGAGATGGTAGGAGCAAAACCCCTTCAAAGGACTTAGTGAAACAAGGTGAAGAAGGGGCTGAAAGAGGCTCCAGACCAGATTGCCTAGGAGGCTCCGGACCATTGCAAGTGGTCCGGAGGTCCTGCCTTAGGCAGAGCTCTGAGGAAAGTGCTCCGGACAACCTGTCCGGAGGGCTCCGAACTAAAGGAAGTAGTCTGGAGGCCACTGTGTTCTTGAGCGAGCCCAAAAAGGGGCTCCAGACTAGTCCGGAGGGTTGTCCAATGGCTAGTCCGATGGTGCTAAGCAGAAGTTCAAAAGCACACAGTATGTACCTAGGCTCCGGACTAGGCACCGGACTATTACAAGTAGTCCGGTGGTCCCTATTTCAGTGCAGATTTGGAACTGCGTGTGTGCTCCGGACCAGAAGAAATGGTCCGGTGGGTAAGCTCCGGACTAGTCTGGTGACTACGCAGAAAAGGGAAAAGCATAAAATGGCTAGTTTTTGAGGTGGGGGCTATATATAGTTGCCCATTTCGTCCAAGTGACCTCTCTTGGCCATTGTTTCAGCTGAAGGAACCTAGAGAGAGTTCTTGAAGAGCCAAGTGCCTAGTGAGGAAGAGATTTGAGAATCCTAAGCTTGTTCTTCCTCCCTAGAGTGATTAGGAGTGACATTTGTGCATCCATCCACCTTCCTAGGCTTGAGTGGGTCAAGTGAAGGTCTTGTGCTTGTTACTCTTGGTGTTCGACAGCACCTAGACGGTTTGGTGGTGATCGGAGGAAGGTGATCGGAGGAAGATTGTAGGCGGAGTATCCAAGTAACTCAAAGTTTGATCCTTTAGGATACCACAACCCAACATTAGGTGTATGCTTCAAATATCTCAATATCCTCTTTGTGGCTTTCAAATGACTCTCTCTAGGAGATGCTTGAAATCTTGCACACATGCATACACTAAACATGACATCCGGTCTTGATGCGGTCACATAGAGCAAGCTATCAATCATTGATCTATATAGCTTTTGATCTACCATGTTGCCACTAGCATCACCATCCAAATTTCCATTTGTTCCCATTGGTGTACTAATAGACTTTGCTTCATCTAGATTGAACTTCTTGAGCATGTCCTTGATTTACTTGCCTTGACTAACAAAAGTCTCATTCTTCAATTGTTTGACTTGAAGACCAAGGAAGTAACTAAGCTCTCCAAGCATAGACATCTCAAACTCTTTGGCCATCATGTTACCAAATTCTTCACAAAACTCTTGATTGGTTGACCCAAAGATAATGTCATCCACATAGATTTGCAACACAAACAAGTCTTTCCCAATCTTCTTGGTGAATAGGGTAGTGTCAACCTTGCCCATAATGAATCCCTTAGAGAGGAGAAAGTCTCTCAACCTCTCATACCATGCTCTAGGTGCTTGTTTCAAGCCATATAATGCCTTTCTTAGCTTGTACACATGGTTGGGTTTCTTGTCATCTTCAAAACCGGGTGGTTGTTCAACATATACCAATTCATTGATGTACCCATTGAAAAATGCACTCTTCACATCCATTTGATAGAGTTTGATGTTGTGAGCACAAGCATAGGCCAATAGAATCCTTATTGCTTCTAGCCTTGCCACTGGTGCATATGTTTCTCCAAAGTCAAGACCCTCTACTTGAGTGTATCCTTGTGCAACTAGTCTTGCTTTGTTTCTCACCACTATGCCATCTTGATCTTGTTTGTTGTGAAAGACCCATCTAGTACCAATAACATTGTGGTTCTTTGGTCTCTCAACTAGCTCACAAACTTGATTTCTAGTGAAGTTGTTGAGCTCTTCATGCATAGCATTTACCTAATCAATATCTTGCAAAGCTTCTTCAATCTTGGTTGGCTCAATAGATGATACAAAAGAATAGTGTTCACAAAAAGAAGCCAATCTTGATCTTGTTTGTACACCACTTGTGATATCTCCAATAATATGATCCAAAGGATGATCCTTGGAAATGGATGTAGGTTGGAGTATTGTAAGTTTATTGCTTGTACTTGGTTGAACATTGGATTGAGTAGATGAACTAGCCTCTAGTTGATCTTGAGTTGGAGAGGGTGAACTAGCTTGATTATCATTGAGTTGCTCATTGGATGGAGCATGCACGTTTGAAGGATCATTGTCTTGCTCTTCATCCACTTGCCTTGGCCTAATGTCCCCAATATCTATGTTCTTCATTGGATTGGCCAATGGTTCACCTCTCACATCATAATGATTGTCATTCTCATCTTGAGAACCACTAGTTTCATCAAACTCAACATCATGTACTTCCTCAACTATGCCATGAGTAAGATTCCATACTCTATATGCTTTGCTTGTAGTTGAGTAGCCAAGTAGGAAGCCTTCATCACATTTCTTCTCAAATTTGCTTAATCTTGTACCTTTCTTCAAGATATAGCATTTGCAACCAAATACTCTAAAGTATGTAATATTGGGCTTTCTTCCATTCAATAACTCATAAGGTGTCTTCTCAAGCATCTTGTGGCAATAGAGTCGGTTGCTATAATAGCAAGCCATGTTGATAGCTTCGGCCCAAAAAGAATCACTCACATTATATTCATTAAGCATAGATCTTGCCATATCAATGAGTGTCCTATTCTTCCTCTCAACAAGGCCATTTGATTGAGGAGTATACTTTGCCGAGAATTGATGTTTGATTCTATAATCATCACATAGCTCATCAACTCTTGTATTCTTGAATTCACTCCCATTGTCACTTCTTACTCTCTTGATAGTTGTTTCAAATTCATTTTGGCTTCTCTTGACAAAGATCTTGAATGTGTCAAATGTTTCACTCTTGTCACTAAGAAAGAATACCCATGTATATCTTGTGAAATCATCAACTATCACAAAGCCATATTTGTTTCCACTAATACTTGTGTAGGCGGTTGGTCCAAACAAGTCCATGTGCAAGAGCTCAAATGGTTTGCAAGTACTCATCGTGCTCTTGGTAGGGTGAGTGTTTCCAACATGTTTGTCGGCTTGACAAGAGCTACATAGCTTATCTTTCTCAAAAACCACATCTTTCAAGCCTCTAACTAGATCATGCTTCACAAGCTTATTTAGTTAGCATTGAGTTAACATGACCAAGCCTTCTATGCCATAACCAACCCATGCTAGATTTAGATATCAAGCAAATTGATAATTGAGTTTCACTAGCATTGGAATCAACCAAGTATAGATTCTCATATCTAAAGCCTTTGAAGATCACATATATTAGAGCCATCTACACTTATGATCTCTACATCATCAACTCCAAAGATGCATTTGAAACCAAGATCACAAAGTTGAGCTATGGATAGCAAGTTGAAGTTCAAGCTCTCTAATAGCAACACATTGGATATGCTCATGTCATTGGATATTGCAATCTTACCAAGCCCTTTGACCTTGCCTTTGCCATTGTCACCAAATGTGATAGAATCAACCCCATTGCAATCATTTGGCTTGATAGAGTTGAACATTCTTGAATCTCCGGTCATATGTTGAGTGCACCCACTATCAAGCACCCAATGCCTCCCTCCGACTTTATAATTGACCTACAAAAGATTCAATTCTTATTAAGTACCCATTGTTGTTTGGGTCCTCCAAAGTTAGTGACTAAGGACTTAGGTACCCAAATAGTTTTCTTCTTTGAGCTCTCATTGGGAGTACCCATGTACTTAGTTATCACACATTTCTTGCCCTTGGTAAGCATATAACTAGAATCAAAGCGAATAGATGCATGTGTAAATTTTATCTTGCTTAGATTTAGTTTACAATGTTGCTCATCATGCCCTACTTGCTTGAAACTAGAGCAAAACCGACCATTGCTCTTCACAAAGAAAGGCTTTGGAGTTGCAAAGGCCGCCTTGCCTTTCTTGGAGGTATAGCCAAGTCTCTCTTTGCAAAGGGAAAATCTTTAGCTACCCAAGCACTTCGGACGTCTCCACCATAGGCATTGCCTAATGCTAGAGTGAGCTTACCAACCTCCTCTTAAGGGTCTCATTCTCAACCATTAGTGAAGCATCACAAGTGAAACCATCACTAGTAGAAGAGGTAGAGTTAGAAGTGCTACAAGAAGGGTTAGTTGGAGTGATGATGATGGGTTCATAGAAAGATTCATTGATTAAGTCACAAGTAGATCCCATGTTACTTGTTGAAACATGCTCTTTCTCCTTTTGCTCAACAAGAGATGAATGAGCCTTTTCAAGCTTAGAGTGAGCTTTTTCAAGCTTAGAGTGAGCTTTGCCAAGCTTCTCATGGGCATCCTCTTGTCTCTCATGAGTAAGATTGAGCTCATCAAAGGATTTCTTGAGAGCTTGAAGCTCTTTTCGTAATGCTTTACACTCCTTTCTCTTGAAGTCAAAGTGAGTCTTAGCATCTTCCAACATTTCAATTAGTTCATCTTTAGTGGGTTCATCATCATCATCATCACTAGAGTCACACTCATCATCGGATTGTACCTTAGTGGACCGAGCCATGAAGCAAGTCGATGGAGTATCAAAGAGAGAGATCTTGTTCTTCATAGCAATGCTTGCAAGAGCCTTCTTCTTGCTTGATCTCTTCTCATCATCACTTGAGTCATCATCATCACTTGAATCACTATCCCAAGTGACAACATATGAGCCTTCCTTCTTGCTCTTCTTGAGAAACATCTTGCTCTCTTTCTTTTCTTTCTTCTTGCCCTTCTTTTCATCTTCATTGTCACTATGAAGAGGGCAATCCGAGATGAAGTGATCCTTGCTATTGCATTTGAAACACCTCTTGTCATTGTTTTTGCTCTTGAAGTAGTTCTTCTTCCTTCTAGCCCTATAGCCCTTCTTCTTCATGAACTTATCAAATTTCTTGACAAATAGGACCATTTCTTCTTCATCATCTTCATCATCATTGCTTGAGCATTCATCATTGCTTGATTCATCACACTTTGCTTTGCCCTTAGATGATGATGTGGCTTTGAATGCCACACTCTTCTTCTTGTCTTCCTTCTTCTCATCTTTCTTCTCTTTGTTTCCTCTTATCTTGTCCTTGTCATCTCTAAAGGTGTCATCGGTAATCATCTCACCAAGAACTTGGTTTGGTGTCATTGTGTCCAATCCACTCCTCACCAATAGAGTGACTAGCATCTCAAATCTTGAGGGAAGGTTCCTCAAAAATTTGAAAGAGAAGTCTTTGTCCTCCACTTTCTCACCAAGTGACTTGAAGTCATTGACAAGCACCTCAAGCCTATTGAATATTTCGAGCACATTCTCATCTTCCTTCATCTTGAAGCTTGCAAACTTCTCCTTCAAGATATAGGCCTTTGCTCCCTTTATGGATTGAGTCCCTTCATAAGACTCTTCTAGCTTCTTCCAAGCCTCATGAGCATTCTCTAAGTTTTTGATTTGCTCAAAGACTTCCTTGGAGATTGCCTCATGTATTGCACTCAAGGCAATATCATTATTTTGGAGCTTCTCCTCTTCGGCCACGGTGGGTGCCTCTTCATTTACCACCTCAAACTTCTTGTCGACCACCAACCATATCTTCCGGTTGATTGATTTGATATAGGTGGTCATCAAGGCCTTCCAATAGCTATAATTGGTGCCATCAAACTTAGGTGCCCTCTTGGTGTTGTTGATATGAGTCATTTTAACACCGTGGGATGTTAATCCTTTGAGTACGGTGTACTAGCTTTGATACCACTTGAAAGGTCTAGAATGGCTAGAGAGGGGTGAATAGCCTATTAAAAATTCTACAACAACACTTAAGCAAACTTGTTAGAATAAAATACGGCGTTAAGCAAGTTTGCTCTAGCACTACTAGGGTCGGCAAACCACCTATAGAAAGTCTAGTTACTAGCAAGATATATCCTATGTCACACACAAGAGCTAGAGAACTAGAGCTACTAGACTAAGCTACACAAGCTAAGCTATAATCTCTACTTTGCAAGTATGAAAGAATGTAATGCAAAGCTAGAGTTAGGATGGTTATACCGCCGCTAAGAGGTGAGTCAATAGATAACCAATCACAAAGAATCCTCAGTAGAGATAAGTTGACACAATGATTTTTTACCGAGGTTCACTTGTTTGCCAACAAGCTAGTCCTCGTTGTAGCGATACACTCACTTGGAGGTTCACACGCTAATTGGCAATCACAAGCCAAACCCGTCACCGGGTGCCGCACAACCAACACAAGATGGAGATCCCCAAGCTACGCGGAATCCACTAGAGATACCTTTCGCGAATCTCCCGCGGGGTAGGTTCAAGAACCCCTCACAATCCACTGATCGGAGCCGGAGACAATCACCTTCCTCCGCTCAACGATTCTCGTCGCACCAAGCCGTCTAGGAGGTGGCAACCTCTAAGAATAACAAGAGCTCCGCGATGACGACGATCACCAAGTGCCACTAAAATGCAATCGAAGAAGCAATGCACTTGGTTCACTCAATCTCTCATGAAATGAACAATTTTGTCAAGAGGATGAGTGGTGGAAGCTATCTCAAGCAAACATAAAAGTGTGAGTGAAGTAGGAGTGCAAGGGATGCCCCAAAGGGCCGGCCATATCACTTATATAGCCCTCACTCAACAACTAGCCGTTTTGCCCTCAAAACATAGCTTCTGCGCCACCTCCGGACGCAAGAAACAGTGTGGAGTCCGGACCATCAACAGCGTCCGGACGCCCCCACACAACGAGACAGCTTCTCTGTTCTTCACTCCGGACGCAGCTGTTGATACTTCTTAACGTCATTACCAAAAGTAGAATAATTTCTATTTCTGATAACGGCACCAAAAAGGGGTAACCACCTCTCATGCCACTTAAGCCAAGTTGTCATCCCCAGCACACTATACCACAACACCAATATAGCATCAGATGTGTGCCGTTATAAGTTTATTATCACCGTTAAACCGCTGGTCGGTATAGGTTCTACACAAACTAAGGGGCCGTTTGGACGACAGAATCGTTTCTGATTCTCACGTGAAACGGCTGGATCCGAGCCAAACGGCTCCCTGCTGATCCGTTCCAAGGCAGAAACGTTTCGTGAGTTTTGCCTGGGATCCCGAAACGCTAGAAACATAGTTTCGCATGATTCGTTTCTCCCCTCCCATCTATACTTTACTAACTAAATTTTTTTAGTTAAACCTTTTTACATGAGACAAGTTAAAATAAATTATATTTAAGGTGGTCTTGGTCCACAAAAAGTTCTGAAATTTTTTGAAGCATATTTTTATTTACATATTTTTTACGAGAATAATATTTATTTGGGAATCTGAATCTAGCCTACCAGTCAAACGCTCTCACGAAATGATTCTAATTCATCAGCTGAAACGTTTCTTGAAAGAATCTGGATCTGAAACGTTTTTGAAAGAATCTAGATCTGAAACGTTTCTTCAAGAATCTGGATCCTACCAAATGCACCCTAAGAGTCGACATAGGTACTTGTTCCAACGAATCATTGGTCGTTATAGCTTTTCACTTATAACGTGAAACGGTGAGTCGGAATAGAGCAATAAAGGAGGCAGGCTATCTGTCGTTATAGAGCCATGGCTGATGCACGTGCAAAAGAAAAACAAAAATGGCTGTTCACGTGAAAATCTAAGCCCCGTTCGCAGTAAAAATTTCAAGGCCCATAAGCCCATCATATCTAAACCCTAGTCTTTCATCTGCTTCTCCCAAAATTCCCCCCTGCCCCGCCCGTGGCCCTCCTACGTTGCGGCGCCTTCCCCGTCCCCTTCCCCCTCTCAGATTCAAGTCCGCCGCACATCTCCTCCCCGCTCGTCCAACCCATTTGCGCCGCCCCCCGTCCTCCTTCCTCGTCCCTTACGAGCTTTAAGCAGCACAACCCCATGGATGCACGAAAGCGGTACCAGGTGCCAACCAGCTCCGAGTCGAAGAACCGCCGCCGGTCCCGTGCCGTGGCGTGCCAACCAGCTCCGAGTCGAAGAAGCACGCGGCTGACGCCGCCGGTCCCGTGCCGTGGCTGAGATTGAGATTGGACTTGAAGAAGCATGGCAGCATCGAGCTCATGAGTACGTCCTGATATCCCAACCCCGTTCCTAACTCTATGATGGGCGCCTAACCCTAGCACCCTGCCGGACCTCCACCCCGCAGGTTCACGGTTGTAGCTGCAGTGGCCAAGCGGGCGCGGCGACCTGGTGTGGGCATCTCAGCTCCGCCTTTGGCTGCATGGGCAGTGGCCACATCGCACGCAGGCTGCCAAGCAGGTGACTCTGTTGTGCCTGAGTGCCTCTGTTCCCAGTTGGCGATTGCAAATTTGCAAGAGAATAGTACCAGCTGAGTCTTGGTATTCGACTGTTGGTAATTTCTCATTCTCATTCTCATTCTCAAATCTAAGTTATTGGTACCGGCCTCTATTCCTTTCCATGTAGATGGTTGAATGATTAATTGATTACGCCAAATTTGAAATAAAGTGATCAAGATATTAAAAATCTTTTTTCTCCTGCTCGTATGACAAGTACACAAGCATTAGTTACATATTTTTTAATCACTTTCATATTTCCATCAATTTAAATTTGAATTAAGATATATCATCTAAAATGACGTATTTATGAGCTAATTTTGTTACTATCAATATTATTTTGCCCCAATATGCGTGGTATCCGTAGGCTTGAAAATTGATGAGCTCTGTCACTGCTCCAAGGCAAGGTGACATATATCCATCTCAATTCAATGCTTAAAGATGCTTAACACAAATCCATTTCAATTTTATTTCTTGGGCTGGATGCTGAAGGACAAATCAGATAGGGGGATCTGTGTAGTTAGCCAAATAAAATATAGGAGTTCTTCCTGGGTCACAACATCTGCCCCCTACAGCCCTACTGCTTACTACTCAATGGTGTTTGTCATTTGCTTTGAAAATGAAATAGCCTGAAAATTGCTTGTTAAACAGGCCTGGGGCCAATTAGTGGATTCATAAAATGGGAATCTGTGCTGTATGTCTACCTGGGAAGGGTTCTCTTACGAACCTAAGGATGGTTCCCAGTTCATGAAAATTATGGACGCTCTCTTTGTAGAGTTTTCAAGGGCTAATTCCTGCAGAGAATGCATGGTAACTTGACAGAGCTAAGTAAAATGTATGTTGCACTATATCTGCTCATGTAAATTCATGCTTTTCATTTGCTAGGTGCTGACTTTATTTCCTTTACTTCTTTAGGTGTAGTTATATGCAGTATAATAACTTTGTTAGATTTCCTTTTCTGCTCTTAGACACCTGTTGAAGCTGTAAGAATATGCTATCTTGTTCCTCTCTTTTCAATCTTGTGTTTGTTTATAGGAGGAAGAAATAAAAATTTATAGATCTTGATTGATCTGAAATGTAGGGCACATGTGTTGCCTTGTGATTTTATATTAGTTCAATGTGGGCTCTCGCATTTTTTACATTAATCTAGCTTGTCACTATATATCTTGTTTTCTACATTTTATTGTCATGCTAAGAGTTTCTATACAAAGTAGTAGAAAACAAGAATGCAGATTTATTTTTTGGCCTAATCTATCTGTTGCACTACTTTGTTTTGCAATTCAGGATACAACATACTTGTACATGTACTGATCTGCACTAGCCTAGAGCCGAAGTGGGCAACTTGCAACCTTTTGGAGATTATTTGAACATCCACAATATTGGCTGTTTTTTTTGGTACAACACACTATCAAAATAATTTGGTACTGCTAGTTCTTATTCATTGTCATCTAAATATATTTGTTGGGCTGTTTTTTTTCTGAATTTTACATTCATCAAACTACTATTTGTGATGTTTCAGTAACCATAAATGTTATCTGTGTCCCAACCCTGTCTCGAAGACTTACTCCCCCTTGCTGTTCTCCTCTTTCATCCACTGAACAAATTATTGATATGAAAATCAAGGCTGCCAGCTACCAGCTACCAGAACAAATTGTTGCTCACTAACGATAAGGGTGCTGGTTTGCAGGTGCCACTAACTTACTGCACTAGAACAGATTCAGAGCAAAAGCCAGGCACCCACTAGAGAAGAAACTACAGAGCTAAAGCTGCAGGTGCTGGTTTGCACCGAACAGCAGCTTGGAGAGAGCACACCTAGACGCCCAAACACCAGAACATACAGGGGTCAAAAGCACAGTGCAAAGACAGTAGCTTGAGTGCTAGAGAAAATAGACAAACTGACCAAATCAATTCCAATTTCTTTTCTACTTAATCTACAGACATGAAGCAAACAATTGCTTTTCATAGATAAATTACTTGTCGCCTTAACTATAAATTATCTTGATGATGAACTGAAAGAAAACTATAAATTTAATCTAGAATAGATTTGTGTTCTCAGTTACTGGACTTGTCTTTTTTTATATATATTGATTATGGTCACAAACTTACATACTATTTTGACCTTACTAATATATTGGTCTTACAGCAGGGGAGGAGACGCGTGCACCCAAAACTCATTGAAGCGGCTGGAACTGGGGTTGGTGTACACTTTTTGTGAGATGGAGATGAAACATCGATGGATGATGGATGCTAGTTGCTTTAGATGATATAGCATTTTGTAAAGAACTGCTTGGGCTTGTTAACTGTGAGGTGTGCAAGCCAGACTTGTGTGTTGTGATTTGTGAAGAATACTATAATTAGGTGTCTTATGTTACTGTGAGGTGTGCAACCCAGCATAACTATTACATGTACCAATTGGCATGAATGAAATCTAAGCTATTTCATTGTGACTTGATTTTGTGTCTCATGTTGAATGTGACCTTGTATGTTTCATGTATAAGATAATACTGTAATTTGGTTAATGTGATTAATAATGTATTTTTGCGTCATGTGATCTATGCGTTGGATTGTTGGTTGGTATAAATCCTTTTAGCGTTGAACTGTTGGACGGTAAAACTACCATATGTCATCAGCCCTTCAGCATTTCGTCAAACTATCGGTCGCTAAAACTACGTCGGTCGCTATACCCCTATCCCGACGCCACTTTCAGCGGCAGCAGTTAAGTGTCGGCATAGATCTATACCGACTGATAGAGTGTCGTTGTATCCTCCTATAGCGACCAACGATGTGTTGCCATTCTGGGGCTGTGGTGTAGTGGCATGGCAGAGAGATGCGGTATTGAAATATGCAATTGGTCTAAGTGAATATGAATAGAAATGTGTTTCTGCAAGCGCACAGATAATATCGAAGTAGCATTTTAACCAGGAGTATTCCAGGTATCGTTATTTATATTTTTACCACTGGGAAGGGATACTAAGGAATAAATGAGGAATGAGTATTAATGATCAATGAGTATCACTGCATGTGTAATGGAGAGTTTTCATCTATCTCACTCAATACAAAATAAGTGTCACATAAGATATAGATAATGAATAAATAGTGACAAAAGATAAATACTGATCAGCATAAATGTAGCCACATAAAATAATGATAAGCACCTCAACAGATATTCTAGCAAATCATTAGCATGAAATTAGGATGAACTATAAAGATATTTCCTAAGTCATTCTTAACTATACAGTCTAGTATACTATGATTAGTGCAATTACACTTGGCAATCATGGCAAGAAAAGAGATATTCATGTATAGTGAATATTACTAAGGAATCGAAGAACATAGCAATCATTTCCCCATAATAGAACTGTTTTGCTTGCCCTACAAATGGGAGGAGCACTACAAAGGACTCAACAGGATTGTCACTCCCGCGAACTATCTCACGATCCGGAATGTAGGGTACAATCGCAGATAAATACGGTCTAGGCACCACGCCTACACAATATCTATCATTTACCCATAGTACTGGTCGATAAACGCTATACGATCCTAAACATGCATATGATTTAGATCTAACTATACCAAGTATATAATCATAATAAACTAAGAACAATATAACTAAGAACATAAACGAATAGAGTAAAGTCATAGACAATATAATGAAGTAGAGCAAAGTCATATCCATAATATTGAAGAACAAATGAAAAACAATGAAGAATTAGATAGAGAATTACCAATAATCCTCCTGACAGATCCGGAAACCAATCGAAGATTGACTCCTTCTAGTTCTAATCCTATATAGCTATGCTAAACTAGAGATCTAGTTGATGTGGTGGCTCTAGGGCTTGATCCGGGGCTTCTCCTCTTGAGATGGATGATGAATAATGAATTAGGTCAGAGAGACTCTCCTCCTCAGGGTCAGGGGTCCTTTCTTATATAGCCTCCTCAAATGAACGTCGGCCGTTGGATCAAACCGACCTTGATGGAGGGCTTAGATGCAACCTTAATGGCGGTGGAGAGGTGGTCCCATAGGGCAGAGCCTGTTGGGCTCAACCCTAGGGCGGCCGCCCCAAGGGGTAGGGCGGGCGCCCTGCCCCTGGGCCCGCTCGGCCTCTCGCTTCTTCCCGCGCCTTCTTGACCCTTCTAGATTATTCTTTTTCATACGAATGATAATTATCTCTATGTAAACATGACATGTGGGCCTTTCCTCCATATTTCCTGATATCCCCCTGCAGAAACAGACACTCACCAAAACTCGTAGAATTCTATTAGTTTAAACCTTATTTCTAATTGTTGGTTTCATTTAGATCCTTATCCTTGTTTAGTTGACGATTAATTTTGGTACTTAAGGACCGTCAATAGCAGCCTCCGGTCACGCACAACATTCCGTCCGGATTAACGCGCCAGCGTCCGGTTGCCCTGCCATTTGAAACAGCTTCTTTCCCGCTCGCGCCACAGCACGCCACGTGCCTCCGGTCGCTACTGTTCACAGCGTCCGGACCAGCGTCTGGAAATATTTCCATGGCCTCCCGAGCGCACCCGAGAGCACCCACGAGCCAAACGCACCTCCGGACGCAAGTCCGGATCCCAGTCCAGACCATCGCCTGCGTCCGGACTCACTTCCTCCAGAGACAACAGAGAGCGCCAGACCTCGGACCCTGCGTCCGGAGCTCTGCGTCCGGACGCTATTTGCAGGTACCCTAGCGCTCGGACCTCTGTCCGAAGCTCATCCTTGCTGCCCAAACAACTTCACCAACTTCTCCAAGCTTCCAAGAGCCAACACTAAGTGATCTCAACACTTGTGCATGTGTGTTAGCTTTTAGTTCACATTTATCTTGGAATTAGTTGGTTGTTTCACTTGGTTCAATTGATTTTAATGCAATTCTTATCAACCTAGTGGCACATGATAACCATAATCATTAGCAAGAGCTACCTCCTTGATAGTACGACTATCTATCCTAAATGTGATCACATCCTCTATGATGTCTTGATCACCAAACTGAAAATGTGTCCTATATCACCTTTGCCTTGACACCATTTTCCTCTCCTTCACCATGCTAGAGCTTGAGCTATCCTCACTTGATCCACCTTGCTCCATCACATGGCATGTACCAACCTATCTCATGATTCACACCTAGAGATCCAAAGTTAGTACCTAAGTGGGTTTCATTAATTACTCAAAACCAAAACACATGGGAGACTCTTAGGTACAACGTTGTACCCACTGACAGTACAACGCACTCCATGCCTCTACCATGCTACGGGTTCAACCGGACCCCCCGTATTCTCCGGCGATGCAACGAAGGGCCGACACGACTCCCCTCCTCCGACCAAGTACGAAGGCAATAGGAATATAGTATTATAAGTGTCCAACATCCTTCCTGAGGAAGGAAAGGATAAGGCACAACATCCTATGTAGATACTTCTCGATGCATGCTTGTAACTCCCCTGGCCTCCTTATGACTATAAACGGGGACCAGGGGGGATGACACTGAGGACCAAAGATCTCAACTCTCAAGCTTCCAGAGCAGAAGAGATCACACACACACACACACACTCGAAGAACACAGCTAGAAGATAGCAAACTCACTCACCGAATCATCCAGAGACCCCCTCTCTCTGAACCAGCTTGTAGCCCCCTGCAAGTAGAGATAAGGAACATGAGCAGCTCCACACTGGACGTAGGGATTTCTTGCCCGAACCAGTATAAACCTCTTGTCTCTTTGTCTCACCATTCAGAACCCGACACGCGTACAAATTTACTCGTTGGTAGTTTATAAACACCGACAGTTGGCACGCCAGGTAGGTGGCATTGCGTGTCGTGACGTTTTAGTGATTCCGAATGGCCACCTTCAACTCCGACAACCCTGGGCTCTCCTTCACCCGCTTTGGGAGCCTGGAGTTCGCTTCTTCCGCGGATGAAACTGTCACCCGCATGCTGTCTTTGCCGGACCAGGTCATCGACACCCTGGCATGGTCGAGCGAAGACCACCCTGTTCCTTGCAGGGACGCACCGGTTGAGGCCCCGGGGCCACGGGGCCCTGGAGCCAACCTCACTGGACTTGGGGAAGAAACCCCCCGGAAGGACAACGGAGGACTCCACCCGCTCGAGGCGTTCATGCGCGGCATGGGGGACTCTGACGATGATGACTACGGAACCGACCACGCAGCCGAGCATGCCGTGTTACGTTTCATACGCTCCCAGTGCGACTACCTCCTAGACTCGGACCCCATCTCCGACGGCGACGAAGCACCGTCGAGCGGCAACTGCCTCAGGGCTGTCGCCTCGACAGAAAAGGTCCACCAGGATGCCAAGGGATGCGTCGGCAACCTCCACCCCAGCTTCGACGTGGGGAGAAAGCCCGCCTCACGGCGGATGACGTACTACGCCTCGAGCGAACAGTCTTCCGAAGATAGGGACCGTCCGCTCCTTCGCAGACGCAGGCCTCGTCGGCATACCAAGACCTGCACGACACCACGACTCTCTCCGAGTCTCGCGCTGAGACAAGCACTCTCTCACGTCGACGCGGCCATACAAATCGAAGGATGCGCGCCTTTGGAGGAGGGCGTCCCAATAATATACCCATTCGACCTCGTCAGCACCGCATCTACCCTCGAGCAACTCATCGCTTTGAGGGTGACTGACGCTCCCGGCGACGAATTCGTGGGAACCATCGAGTCGTTTTACGACTTCCTAACCGACAAAGACCTAGCTTTCTCCGGCATACGAAACATGACACCCCTAGAGAACTCTACTCGACAGAGGTCGAGTCAGATCTCCGCAAGAGACCAGGCTCCGGTCAGATGGTACCCTGGATTCGGAACACGTTTCTTGGGCAACAACCGCAGGCAGAACGACAACGATGGACAGACGCGACGCCCACACGAGGGCGGACGATGTAAGCCCGGCAAGGACCAAGTTTTGAACCCAGAGCTCACTGGACCGCGTTGTTTTTCCCCGCGTATACACGCCGCACAAATCCCGATACGATTCCGGCCACCAACTTACCTCCGGAAGTACGCCGGGCTCTCCGACCCCGGATTCTGGCTGGAGGACTACCATTTCGCCTACAAGGCGGGCGGGGCGGAAGACAAAGACTTCATAATTCGTCATCTACCGCTTTACCTCTCAGACGTTGCGCGCGTGTGGCTGGAGCACCTTCCAAAGGGAAAAATCCGGAACTGGGGAGACCTAAAAGAATCTTTCATCAGGAATTTCTGAGGAACTCACATCCGACCTGAACGCCCCGAGCACCTCCAGAGATGTAAACAAAAATAGGGCGAGACTCTCCACGAGTACGTCCGCCGTCCTCCCGAACGGTGCCACAAACTCCCAGGCGCAACCGGCGGCGACATCATTTCTGCGTTCCTATCAGGGGCGACCCACGAGTCTCCGATCCATAAAATGGGGCGAAAAGAGCCTAAGATGATGAGAGGCTCGCTCGACGCCGTCGCAAACCACACCTCGAGCGGGAAGGCGACCGACATCGCCTCCCGAGGTGTGGATCGCCGCCCCAAAGTAGGACCCTCGCCTCGTCTTCGGAAGAAGGAACAAGAACAGTCACGATACGACTCGTCATCCGCTATGACGGCGGAAGGAATTACGTGGCAAAAGAACAGGCTGGTTAACAACCACTTTGAGAAAATGTTGGAACAACCCTGTCCGAACCATGCAACTCTCGTAAACCACCTCCTCAAGGACTGCAACCTCATGAAGAGGTTCCTTAACGGGGGGCTAAAGAAGAAGAGATGGGTAGAAAAGAGAAGTGACGATGTGAGAAACGCCGGAGGAAGAAGCGATGGCAGCGCTCCAGCAAGTGAGACATTGGCCGTCCTCGGCGACACGGCGCCGCGCGACCCCGGGTATCAGTAAACAGTCGTCCGACAAAGAGGTACATGCAACCACCCCCACCATTCCTCTCTTCTCCGGGTGGTCGAACTCTACGGACAAGTTTGATAGGCAATCACCGTGACCGTTTCTCCTATTTTAAACGACACCTGTGGATTGTTAATCACGTCGCTGGCTTAAAACACGTCACGGAAGTCCTCAGAGATAGTAAAAGTACACCTGATTTCCCTGCAGTGGAGTTGCACGACACATGGGAAATATGAAACATCCAACATAGCAAACATGTTCAAAAGTCTGTAACAACCGTTCCAACGCAAATACAAGCCATTTTAAGGCTCAAAGAGCAATAATCAATGCTCGGGGATCTGTTCGGTTTCGTTGAGATCGTCACCTCCCTCTTCGCCGATGGCCTCGTCCTCCAACGCACGAAGCATCCCAACCATGACAGGCTCCATCTCTCTCTCAATCTCGGCTTCTAAGGAAGGGGTGGTCTCAGGACACCACCCCAAGCCCATCATCGGGTAGCCAAGCTCAGGATAATGAGAACGCACAACGGACATTGCCCTCAACGCCCCCTTTTTCACCACCGCTTTCATAAACTCGTCGACCAGGCCAGGTAGTCTGGAGACGACTGTTTCGAGAGAACTCTCAGGGTTGGCGGGCACCTGAAGGTCTCGAAGGGCGGAGGTCAAAGCCTCCTCGAGCTGTGCCTGAGAGCTAGAGGACTCCTCTGCGAGCACCTTCGCCTCGACAACCTCTTTCCTAAGCCGTTCGGACAGATCCGTTTGCAAACTTAGCCGACCCTTGACATCTGGGAAGTACGAGGTTAACCGACCAAGTAAGTAGTAACCAAAAACGAAGAAGAGAAAGGAACGTACCCTCAATCTCCTCCGCAAGGTGAGCTGAGCAGTCGGCGGCCCCCGTCAGTAACCGGATCTGGGCTTCCAGTCGGCCGATCTCCCCTCGCTCATGCCATAGCTCGGCATCGAGGGTGGAAACGGAGTCACGGTGCCTGTCCCTTTCCTCCTCAGCTTGACGATAGTTACTCTTCTCCACGTCCGTCCGCTCAAGGGCCAGCTTCCGAGCGCGATCCAGGTGCTTCGCGTGCTCCTCGGTATCCTTCAGCTTCTCCTCGACGACCTTGCAAGCGGACACCTGAGCCTCAAACCCTCGATGTATATTCTCCTCGGCTTGACAAGCGTCGTGAGCCTGCCCTCGAGCCTCAGCCAATTCGGTCTCCAAGACGACGATTCGCTGACGGCTCTCAGCAACGGTAGGCCAGACCCCGGATTCTCCCCGAAGGAAGGCTGACTTGAGGACATTACTCTCGCATATCGCCTGCAGAAAAGAGAGCGTAAACAAAAGGGCATCACGAGCAAAGCACGACTGAGTCAAAAGTCAGGGCAGATCACCTCTACGTTAGGAGTCACGGTGTCCTCCCAGATCCTCATCATATCTTGTATGCCTTGATGAACCACCTGCCGACGAGAGTTCTCGAGCCGATCATCCAGTATAAACACAACTCCTGAGTCGTCCTGGTGGGTTGAAACGATGGGATGGTCAGGCTGGTTTCGATGCCTCGCAGCTACCTCCCCAGGGGCCATTTGAAAGGGAGGAAGGAATTCAATCATCTCCGGCGCCTTGACGAGGCCGACCCTAACACCCGGACGAGACTCGGATGGAGATGAAGTTGGGACCCTGGGCACGAACATGCGGACCGGGAACGAAACGGCTCCAGTGACCAGCAAAGGGGACAGCGGCGGAACAACCACCGGGGGAGCCTCCGGCGAAGGGACTCCCACCAAGGGGGAACCGGCGTCAGGTACACCGACCTCAGACAAAGTAGCAGCATCCGCCCTGTTTCCAATGCCACTCAGGCCCGCGAGCATGACGGCGCCACCCGATGGGTGGGTTTTCGCATTCCTGGGCGGACCTATGGGACACGAGATTGCCAACCTTTTCGCCGGAGCTAAGGTCGGGCGGCCCATGCTGCAACTGCAGAAAAGACACAATGACACATGAGACAAAAAGCTCTCTGAAGGGTAAAATGAATCACATTATGCTCACCTTGGTGCCAACGCCATACGCTTCGGCCGAGCATCCGACAACATCGAGTCCAGAAACGATGGCCTGCGCTTGCGGGAGGAAGCCCTCAGCGTCGGCCGACCCCCGCGATTGGCCTCCGACACCTGTGTTGCAACTTCCGATACGGAAGTAGCTGGCGGCGTCGGGACAGAGACGACCCCGGGAGGCAGTACGGAGGACGTGGCCACGCGGGCGTCACCCGGTATCGATGCAGCAGAGTCGGCCGGAACAAACTCCGAGCCCGGCGCCGCGACGTCGTCCGTAACCTCCGCTGTCTCAGGCAAACTGGCACCCGGAGGGGATCCCGGGGGGACAGATCACGATGACGGACCGCCCGCCTCCTGAGGGAGAAAGCACTCGGGATCCAAAGAATCGCCATCCTCGTCATCAGTGTCTTCCGACATCGATGAAACTTCCTCCCCTTTCTCCTCTCTTGTTTTCCGGTTCTCGTTCCGAACGTGGCGAGCGCTCCTGCGGGATTTCCATGATTGACCTTCCTCGTTACGTTCCTTGTTCGCTCGCCTCGACACAACGGTCAGAAGAGTAGGACGACTAGGACAGACATCCACACGACTGACCTGCAAAAACTTCCACCAGTCGATCAGTGGCGGGAAAGTATAAGGACGATGCTCCATCAATAAGGGAAAAATGGGAGGTATAAAATACCAAGGCCTTCGTGTTCGGATCAAGGAGCATCCTGGGAATGCCATCGATGGGGAAGGATGCGTCCGCCGTACCGGTGACAAGCCAAACGCGCGCTACCACAGCGTTCGTGTCTGCCACCTCTAGAGCCGTCACCGTCCCATCAGGAGATGCATCCTTGGTCATCTGGAATAGCATCAGGGTCCGCTGACGTAAAGGCACCACCCCTTTGGAGAAGTAGCCATCGGTCACATCACGCGAACACACGCTGGCTTCCTGAAGGACCTTAATGGCGCGGAAGGCGTCCTCCAACCACCTCAAGGCCTTCCCTTTGATCCCATGATAAAAAGCGGGAAGACGAGCATCAAGGGGTGTCCCGGTATAACGAGGAAGCGGGGCGTTTTCATCACTTCTGAGGTAAAACCACGATGTGTGCCAACCCTTGTTCACCTACCGGGTAGGCATGGTGATGAAATCTCCCGCGCGTCCGGGACAGAGCTTTACTTCGGCACAACCCATGGGCTGTCCCCTTATGAGATCTATGGAGAACAGCCACCGCCATAGGTTGAAATGGGGCTCGATCCCCAAGTACCCCTCGCAGAAATCCACAAAGGTCGAGATCTGCTGGAAACCGTTGGGATTAAGGTGATGAAGCTCAAGCTTATAGTAGTCAAGCAAACCTCTAAAGAAGGGATGCGGAGGCACGCCCAGCCCACGCTGATGAAACTCGACGAAAGAGATGACGTAGCCATCGGGAGGATTGGGGAGAAGCTCGTCTTCAGGCGGCAACCACCCCGACGGATCTGAGGGTGGAGGAAGACTTCCCTCGTGGAACTCCAGCAGCTGGGCCTGGAGCACGGCGGAACGCAACCAATGCACCATGATCGACAAAAGAGGTTAGAACAATCGGTAAGCACGTTCGCCCAAAGAAAATTTCGTTCAGTTCGTCGTATATTCTATATCTGGAATTCAGGGGCGGTGGCTGTGGGGATAAGCTCGAGCAGCGAACGGTAACTCCCACCGCTCACCCCGCTTATGTGACAAAACCTAATGGGTCGCTGGTCCCCTTACCCACCGTGACATAAATCCAGGTAAGTTAACAAGGCTGAGGGATCTTGGGCTGGCCCAGCTCCATGGGTTTGACAGCCTCCCCGACCAAAAACTGAAGAGTGAGGGACGTTGTTGAGTGGGTCCTCGCGGCCGGAACGTAGACGTCTTCACGTCGAACGCACTCAGCGAACGTGTTTGGGCTTCAACAGATAACAGAGTATGTGGTAAACCCCACGAGGGGTGGCATCGAGCCCTCGGTTCCCAGCGAATGGAACCGGGTACTATACGTATTGACTGTTGGGAACAGAGATTGGTCGCCGATAGACCTCCGCCGGTGCGAGCCTCCACGGATGAGGATCCGGGATCTCACTGAACTACCCATTTGTAGCTCGCCGAGCGCTAGTTCTCGTCCATCGAGGAAAGACACGAGGCTGCTCACTTCCACATCCCAGATCATGGGGGTGCGAGGAAGTAGGGAATCGTGTGGTGACGGTTCCCAAACGCATGATCTAACTAAAACAATAGGCAACAATCGCGGGCCTATGAAACGAAGATGATAACTAAAACAACGGTTAAAACATAGAGAGAGGGATTAATGATCCAGATCCATACAAACAAAGTAAGGCTCTCCGGCTATCATAACGCATTTTCTCTTACTTAACATCGACGGTCACGGGGACTCCGCCCTAGGCCGCGCTGTCAGAATTTCTTCCGCAGGTACGACACTGACAACAGCCTCCGCCGTGTCCGAAAGTCGCCCGATGAGATCAGAATATTGATCAATGCTCTGCCCAGGCGCAAACCCAGCAACATCCGCCATATCCACGCCAGAGTGGACCTCGGCCATGGCCAGCGCGACGCCGGACCCACGAAAAACGACACGCGCGGTAGAATTGTGGACGCGCGCAGGAATGGCTCGAAGGCGCCTGACAACGGAGTCCCCAGGCACATGAAGAATATTGACGACGTCGGTCGCAGCAGAACGGAGCGCCCGCAGCTCCTCCAACGCTGCGAGATGGAGAATGAGGTGATGGATAGGTCGTACTTAAACATAGGAAACATCGATTGCTTACCCGTAATACGCCCATCAGCTTTGGCCAGCTAGTCGCGAAGACGAGAGCCTGCTCGCACAGACACCAATAGACTCTGACGAAATCCTTCTAACATCCGATAGAGCAGTTCAGGGTCCTGCACCTGACGGAGGTTCCGCATCGGGCGACCGAGCAGCTCCTCCATCAAGTTGCGGCTCCCGCGAGCAGGGCGCACTGGCGCGGACCTCGAGGGCACATAAGCAAAAGAAGATCCTAACTCCGCGCGAGGCGATAGGCGAGTCGGCGCCAGCACATCGGACGACGCCACCCACGCTTGAAATCCGTGCGGGAGCGACGTGTCGTGGGTCGGCGACGGCGTCCTGACCAAAGAATCAAGTCTTAATAAACATACAAATGAAGACAAGGGAAGGAGGTTAAGGATAGAACAATACGGAGACCATCCTTCTTAGATCATCCGATGGTGGAGGTCCCGAGCGCCAAGCGCACCCTCTCCAACGGAGCTGTCCTCCATGGGACGCTTGCCGTGATCCATGAATCGGACAGAGAGGACTCTAAGCAGAAAGCAAAAAAATGAAGAGGCAAGAAAGAGTACCGCTGCCTAGCCGTTGTACTACCTCACTGCCAAATAGGAAGAGAACCCAACGGGACTGGAATCGCTCTGCACACCATCGGGACCCACTGTCATCACTCTTTGCCCGCAAGACGGTCAAAAAGGGCGTATTGATAAGTCTTGTCTCGGGAAAGTTGGATAAAACACCACATTCACTGAAGGCGTGACACGTGCATCACCTACAGGCATCACGAGGCCAGGTTGCGTCCTATCCCATAGGTCTGCCACAGCTACGACCCAGTCACTGACAAAGCACCGCCCCGGCTCCGACTCGGGTTCAGGTACAAAATCGATCCGTGTGGCCTAACCGAACGACATCAGCACACACTCGGGGGCTTCACGCCACAGAAAATCATCGTACGCGGAAGGCTCGTCAATGGATGCATAAGGAGGCGAGACCACTCCATTGCTTCTGATTGCGACGAACAAGCCAAGGCGTCGATAGCAGGGAAGTATGAAACGTGGCAATAGGCTAGGGGCGAGCAAGTTTCGATGCTCATGGCATCATGGCCAAACAATGCCACCGGCAACGGTGGCATATTGTCAGGACGAAGACCAAAATCGATCCAGTGCAGTCCGCCCACGCCATCGGGAGATTGCGGTGCGAAGTAATCACAACATATCCACCGCTTGCAATCAAAACATCAAGATGAAGACCACAAAATTAAAGCCTGCGCAAGAGCTACACTCTCACCTAGGCTCGGGGGCTACACCCTCTCGGCGAAGGATAAGAACATATATCTCGACAACATAAACAAAGCCTCAGCAACATAATTAGGAACTCTTCCTAAGGCTTGGGGGCTACTGTCGGAGACCTAATTTAACGATAAACTTTCAGAAACAAACCACTGAACTAAAGGCCCATCAAGGATAAGCCGTCGCAGGCCCACAAAGAAGAGGCGTGTGACCCCCCACAATCCCGCCGGCCCGGGTAGACAGACGTGCCCCGTGCTGACATGGTTCCGTCTCGTCCAACGCGGAGAGCGAAGCGGCCCCGCAACCTGCGGAAGACGTGAAGGACATCCACGGTAGAGAAATGACCCGTTTGCCCCCATCTAGAAGGTGGTAGTCGCCACTCCTTGGCTGCTGACGATGCAGACGCCGATAAGACCAAGGGCGCAACACCCTGAGGGATCGTACATCCCACGTAACCCGGGGCTCAGGATAACGTCCTAGCCCCTACTTGAACGGAGACACGTCGAGCTCCCCAATCAGGGACGGGATGGAACGGGACTCCGCGACAGGCGGGGCCCACGTCTCCCATGGAACGACGGCGGCCTCTCACGCCTCCGGGCCCCTACAGGAACCCTTCAAACGGAGGAACGTAGGGTACATGGGGCCCATGTAGTAACGAAGTCCATTGGCCCAAGGTGAAGCAATCTGCTGTATACTAAAAGAATTGGGAAGAGGTACAACGTTGTACCCGCCGACAGTACAATGCACTCCATGCCTCTACCATGCTACGGGTTCAACCGGACCCCCCCCTGTATTCTCCGGCGATGCAACGAAGGGCCGACACGACTCCCCTCCTCCGGCCAAGTACGAAGGCAATAGGAATATAGTATTATAAGTGTCCAACATCCTTCCTGAGAAAGGAAAGGATAAGGCACATCATCCTATGTAGATACTTCTCGATGCACGCTTGTAACTCCCCTGGCCTCCTTACGACTATAAAAGGGGACCAGGGGGGACGACACTTAGGACCGAAGATCTCAACTCTCAAGCTTCTAGAGCAGAAGAGATCACACACACACACTCGAGGAACACAGCTAGCAGATAGCAAACTCACTCACCGAATCATCCAAAGGCCTGGGGCTCATACCCCCTCTCTCGAACCAGCTTGTAGCCCTCTGCAAGCAGAGATAAGGAACACGAGCAGCTCCACACTGGACATAGGGATTTCTTGCCCGAACCAGTATAAACCTCTTGTCTCTTTGTCTCACCATTCAGAACCCGACACGCGTACAAATTTACTCGTTGGTAGTTTCTAAACACCGACACCCGGCCTGCAGACCCTCGTTGCCTCGCCTCTCTCTCCCTCCGGTCTCTACTCCCCTTCTCCTCTCTCTCTCTCTCCCTCGCTCCTCTTCCCGGTTGCCGCGTATGCGCACCGTGCACACTGTGAGGCGGCGCCCCGATGCTCGACGACATGGCACGCTGGAGACCGCGGCCCGCCCCCACTCTCCCCTCTCCCGCACGACCTCCTACAGATGCTCCATAGGGACCCACGACGGCAACGCAGTGCTACCATCCTCTCCTCCGTCTGCTTTTCCCTTCCCATCTCTCTCTCGTGACGCCATGGCGCACTGGTCAGCGAACGGTGCGGGCGGGACGGGGCGCCAGTAGGCCTCCAGTAGCCGCCGCTGCGTCTACCACCTCCACGTGGCTTCCTCGCACTAGTCCGTGTCCGCTCCTAGGCTAGACGAAATGTCCAAACCCTACATTTGTTCGACGCCTCTGCCTGTACTTTGCCTCTCTCTCGGCAATGACAGTTATGCTCGGTGGCCGATCTGGTGGTACGTACCCTCTTTTTCTCATCCTCCGTCTCGTGGCTCCTCACCTAGATTTGTCCTCCGTCTCATGCTCCTTACCCAGGTCCTCTCTCCCTCCATCTTCCCTTTTGGTCAGTGCATGTAGTGCAGACCAATCATGGAGGAAGCAATAAACGAGCAAGCTACAACGAGAAGCACGAGGTACCTGGAATTTTAGATGCAGTTCTCTGTAATCACTAATTAGACTTTGTTTATTGATTAATTTTTCAGGGTTACACTATATCCGCTGTTAACATTGCTTCTAATTGCTTGAGACCATATTATTATATTACGCTTGGACCTGTTGGGCAGGTTGTATTGCAATCCTCACTGCTTTGCAGAAAATATTGGGATCCTTGGTGGTCAGGTGATCCAAATTCTATTCTTTTTAACACATTTATTCTTTCTCAGTGATCAAGTCCACTATATTTTGGAGATGGTGAAAGCAAAGAGGTGCGAGAGTTCGGTTATATTTTTAATATCACATATAGTTTGTTGACTGTACCGTTCAAAGTTGAGTTTTAATAGGTACTATAGAATACTATATCATAGTTTGTTGGGGATATTACCTCGGCATATCCCCAGGGACCTTATGGGCCTACCGACCAGAAGACAACCCAGCTCACGAGGCCTTGCGGCACACGATCAGCCCGTCGTGCTCGCCAAGGACTCCGAAGACAACCCAACCCGTGGGGCCTGGCGGCATGCGACCAGCCCGTCGTGCTCGCCAAGGAATCCGAAGAAGCCTTGCTCACCAAGAAGGATCCTAGTAGATAGACTCGGATCCCTTACCTTAAGGGACCGATCGTAATCTGTTAGGATATGGAAACGGTAACCCTGCTCCCCGCTATATAAGGCGAGCAGGGACCCCCTCCAAAACATCTCTCATACAATCCTTTAGATCTCATCATCGACACCTCGTGTAACCTAATACTCATATCAATCCAGCCACCAAAACACAGGACATAGGGTATTATGGCGATTTGTCGGCCCGAACCTGTCTAAATCGTCGTGTCTACGCTCTCTGTGTTACGCTTGATCGCCGTCGCCACATCTCCGCCTACAATCTACTACCGTGGGGTACCCCCTAGGTAGACTGCGACGCATATTTCGTCGACAGTTGGCGCACCAGGTAGGGGGTGTGTGCATCGACTTCATGGCTCGTCAAGTGGTTACGTTCCTGGACCGTACTCCAGATCAGATCCCTGTCCTGGACTGTTGGATCTACCCCACGCAGGGCAGACGCGCCATCGCCTGCGCGTCGTCCCACCACGCCAATGTACCACCCATGAGAGAAGATTAGCATCGACGATCTAGTCGACGCCATCGACCGCTGCAGCACCGGCATCATCGAGTGCATCGACCTTATTCAGACGGCGCGACGCTGACTGCTCGGCCATCACGGCTACCGACCACGCCGAAACCGAACTCCGACGAAGATGGCGACCATGATGACCAGGGGAACCCACCCTCCTCCAACGTTGCCTCACGGACTCTGCAATCAGGCGACAGTCTTCCAACGCCAGATGCTCCGATCGGTCTTTGACTAGGCCCTGGCACCCCCTATCGTAAACACCATCGTCATCTCCGCGATCCCCAGTGACTCCGAGCAAGCAGTGTCCCTCGATGGTACTATCTCCCCGGGCTCGACCACCAGCGCAGGGATCGAAGTCGCTAGCCCCTGTAGATCGACCGTCAGCTTCCCAGAGTTCCCTCCGGGCTTTGGAGGGGTGATTTTTCAAGTCTCCGCTGACAGCGTCGCCCCCGACAACGAAACAGACGCCGAACGCACCGCGAGAGAGCAGCACAATGCCGAACGCGCGTAGAGGTGCGACGACGAACGTTGCGAGCAGGAGAGGCGCGACTAGGAGCACCGCGAGCAGGAACGTATCGCACGTGAACAACGCGAGTAGGATCAGAGGAATCGCGGTCTCCCGCCACGACACAATCTCCAACACGAGTTCGACATGATGGGCGACGTCCCGGTGTACTCAACCCCCAGCGCCAATCTGGCCGCAGCCGCCTGCGAGCTGTCCAAACTCCAAGGCACGACCATGATCGAGAAGATAGATGCCCACATCAAGGCGGCCGCGATCTAGGTAAAAAGGAAGGGGCAGGCACTCGAGTCCTCTGGTCAATCCCATAGCAGGAACCACCTGTGAAGGCCTCTAAGGGAGCACCGACAAAGGTCTTGTTGACACAAAAAAGCGTCAAATCTCCGAACACGTCGGGCTTATACCATAATTCGATATCCGAGGTGTAACAGTCGATTTGACCAGTAATCGACAAGGACGATAACTAGATCAACGTTGAACGAGACGACAGCGATGCGCCCGGACGTCAAAGCTCTGATTGCTCAAAATGCGGAACTTGCAAAGTTGACGGAGATCTTGTAGATGCAGCCCATCGAAGCTCCGTAAGAGCTCGTGGAAAAAACTAGAACTAATGCGATAAAAGTAGGTTTGCTAGAAAAGTAGATGAAAGTAATTGATTTGTTTGATTGATTGTATATATTTTACACCACCCCTAGGTACATATTTATACCCCGGTAAGAGGAGTTGTAAACAGACACGACTCATATCTTTCTAAACAAAAACTCCTATTTTTAAAGAAATAAACAACTCGTGCAAGAGTCGGACTCAAACTATAATAATAATATTGGCATAAAATCACCAGTTTCCATATCCGTCTCCCTCACGATAAAAACCTTCCATCGGTAGACTTCTTCCAATCTGCAACCCTCTTCTATCACCATTGGCAGTTTTCTGCTGACGCCAGCCACATTATCCTGCATCCATTGGCAATACCTTCCTATCGGCAACACCCTTCTGCCTTCATCGGCAACACCTCTCCATCGGCAAGTAACCTTCTTTTTTCCTTGACGTTTCTTCAATCAAATTCATCATCGGCAACCTTCTTTGCTTGATGCCGATAGGGAACAATGACCGTCTCCTTGCCGATTCAGCGCATTCGGTTCATATTGACACTTACCAAAAAAACGGTGTCAACAGGTCTCCTCGGCACAACGACGAGGAGCGGGACAGGGTCCGGCGTGACCGAACACCGACGTCAGCGCGCTAGAGCCCTCCGAGACAACACCAATGAAGATCACCGAGGTATGATGATGATGAGTATAACAATCCCATACACAATCGAGCACCAGCACCCCGAGGTATGATGATGATGAGTATAACAATCCCATACACAATCGAGCACCCCTTTTCAGCACGTCTGCGTGCCATCTGGTGGCCCCAGAATTTCAGAGTAACATCGGTGGAGAAATACGATGGCAAAGCAAACCCAGAGCAATGGGCATCCACGTACGAGATCGCCGTGTACACCGCCGGAGGAGACCAAGACGTGATGGCTAGTTACTTGGAGAGTGTTGGTATTTCATCAAGACGTACAAGGCTATGTGTGTCTAGCTAGGGACACGTTACGACCTAGAGAGTGTTGGTATTTCTTATGTCTATTGGATAAATCCGCAAGCGCACAGATTATACCATTGTAGCACTTCACCCAAGAGTATTCCAAGGTATCATAATTTATATTCTCTCATGAGAAAGCGTAGCTAGAAATAATATTAAAAGAGAGATCCTAGAGATCACCTCAATTTAGCACCAACTAGTGTAAGGGGGTAATCGATATGATGATAGGAAGGTGATGATGTAACAAACCGGTAAAGATAAGTGAGAGATAACTAGCGAGTATAACTATGTGGGAGGTCAACGAGAGAGCAAAAGGACTCATGTGATTCCAACTCTACCTTTGTGGATTTAACTATGGCACTTAGCTAAGACAAACATCAATTGATTCCTCAATACATGTTTGCTAGGCGAGGGGATAGATCCGTAGGAGGACAAAACTCCTACCAGACCGCGCCCTCTTCTTACGGGGCCTTATCTTTTAAGAACTTGCCTAAGAACATGTGGTGGAATACAAAGACTAGACAAGGCTGTCACCTCTTGCTAGCTACCACAAACAATCCGTGCAACAAACAATAACCAAAGGTAAGATTAAATATAAGCACCATGCTTACACCTATTCTCACTACTCTAATCGTGTATACGACAATTAGAGCACCTTATAACAGGCTATGATCGCATACGGGAAAGGCCACAAGGATCTCAACCTAGTTTATAACAACTAATTGACAAGATAAACCACAACAATACTATATCAAGTATAATATTGCACTAAGTAAAGACTCAGCAAAGTAAAGAAGGAATATTGCATTAAATAAGTAAAGTCTGACAAAAGGGAAAAAAATACAAGATCTTATACCAGATCCTCCGGAAAGAAAACTCTGGAAAGCCCGAGCAAAGCTCAACTCAACTCTAACTCCCACACTAGCGAACACCACTAGACTAATCTCCACTTGAGAACAAGTGGCTTGTATGGATTACATCATGATTAGAGAGGGAGGTCTTGGCCTCTATTTATAGTGGGGGTGGAGTAGGGGCTACTCCAGCGCCATGTCATCGATCCAGGGGCTTCAATCCTCCTTCCTTGGATCAAACCGTCATAGAACCGCCTAGGATGGAGGGCTTGGATTTCCAGCATGTGATAGTTGATATGGCAGTTGAGGGGGACCCAACCAACCAAGGGGGGTGATCGATAGATCCCCCTATGGCCAGTGGGCCATCCCCTGACCTTGTGGGTGTGGCCCCACTGGTAAGGGACTGAGTGGGGGCCTGGTGGGCCTAGGAGGGCGGTCGGCCGACCGCCCCTAGGGGTCTCTGGCCCACCTCTTGCTCCCTAGTGCTGGTCCCACTCGTCATTGGTGTTAGGTGGTTGTTCTGAAGTAGTTGCCGTGTTGATCTCTTTGGTGTGGGCCCATGAATCCTTGTGCTTTGTATATGAGCCATTTGGAGAAAACACAGAGTGATCCAAGGGCTAGGAATCACTCTAGGATGCTTCTTCTGGATCATGGCCAAGGGGGGAGACCTGGTGGGCCCACAGGGTGGTCGGCTGACCCCCTATGTGGGTCCCGCTAGGTCTCTTTTGTTCCATTTCTTCATATCTGCATTCAAACACTCATGGACATGTGGAACAAGTTATTTGATAAAATATGCTCATGATGTGTTTGTTTATCCTTGATCCTATGGTTGGTGGCATCATTTTAGTTATATAAAAATGCATCATATTTTGTGCCGACAAGATCCCCTAAGCTTAACCTTTGTTCGTCCCGAGCAAACAATTTAACTTAGCACGATGGATCAAGAGTTGCTACAATGCTTCATATTTCAAGAGTACTAAATTTACAACAATCATACTTCTCTTTTGTATGAAAAAATCAGCAATAAAGACTCACCCATATTACCTTAGTCTTCCATGGGGCTTATAGCTTTATCCTTTCTCTTGGGCGGTTGAGAGATAGAACAACTTGACTTGAGCACTAGTTTTCTCATTCCTTCACAAGTTTCATATCGGAGGTTTTGCAATGTTTTGTAAAAGAAAACTTAGTGTTCCTCAAATGGTACTCTCAAGTCGCTCATAAGGTGTATGATTCCTCACCAAGGCATATATCAAAGTTTGCCTTCTTTTATCCTATCTCTAAAGCTTATGTGGAGCTTTAGGTAGGGATCAAAGATGTAGCAAACTTATCTTGCATATATTGTAAAGTCAAATCCCGGATCCAAGGAGAGAAATGTCATACTCTTAGATCAAGATGTGCAAGTGTGTGGAAACATGGTGAATGATCAATACTCCTATATGTGGATGATCTCTCTTTCCTAACTTTTTTTATTTTGAGACATAACTATCTTTTAATTTTTTCTATGAGCTTTTGAGAATGCTCATCAATATTTTTTTGAAGAGCTTTGGACTAGTCAAAAAGGATTGGGGACTTTTAGGATGCCCCTGAATAATTTTGCATAGTCTATGTCTCATTTACTAGCAACAAACTAGAGAGAGAATTTTTCTACTTAGAGCATGGAGTATGAACTATTTGGAAATGTAAGACATGTTTCTGCGTACTTCTAGTGTAGAAGCAGCATGTATATGTGATGTGCACGTGATCTTGATCTTGGGAGCATGATAAATCTCTTAACAAGGGTCACAAGACTTGACCAAACTCAACACAAAGTAAGCAGCTTATGTAGAAAGCTTATATCATGAAAGAGCATGTATGGCTTTGGTAGGAATTTTCAACATCGAGGAACAAAAAGTGTTTTTATCATTTTAATAAATAAAACTCCGATAATCATTCTTGCTTAGAACAATATTTTAGCAGCTCTTATCTTGTCATATCATGTCTCACAACAACTTAGACTTAGTTACAGCATTTGCAACCCACAGGAGTTTGAGGTTTATGATGGTTTCTTTTAAGCCGGGTAATTCATACTTAGAGAAATATCAAGCTGTAAACTAAGTACTAGAGAAATATTTAGCAGAGCAACTATTCATCATTTCCACAAAAGATAAGGATATCTATGGAACAAGTTTATTCTAAGGGAAATAAAACTTAATTAATTGTCAGGGAAATATTTTTTTGTTATTTTAACATTTTTTCAGTTTTTTTTAAAATGCAAAAAAACTGAAAATTTAATTACGAAATTTAAATTGCAAAATTTAAAATGCTGAATGAAAACTTACCTTAGTGGGGGAGAGAATCTCCCCCAAGCTTATTCTCTTCATGGTCCTTGTGGATGAAACTGTGTTGGGTCTATACCTTGTTGGGCGTAGTACATAGCCCACTGTTGGTTCTGTTAGTCTCTCATTTCTTGGACCCGTTGTTGATTTTGGACCACGTTCTCATGGAGGATTCCATGACTTACCCGTAGCTCGTTCACTTGGGTGGTAAGTAGATCCACATCATGACGGAACTCACGGTCCTCTCTTCCCTGCGAAGAAGAAGCAAAAGAAAATCGTGCACTTTGTGACGCTGATCTCTGGAGTCCACTGCTTGAGCTGGAGAACTGTGCGCCGCTAGTGGATTCATCCACAAAGTCTAAGCCTAGAGATGTGCCTTCTTCTTGTGCAGCATATGCCATGCTGCGTGTCACCCTTCGACCTAACAAAATCCTACGCCCTTCTTGTGTGTCTCTATTAAAGGTTAGTTGCCTACACCTATACAGTTTTAGTCTCTCACAAGGGAGTTGAATTCTTTTTATGGGATCACTATTCATATATATGACAGATTCATTTAGCCCATGAGCCAGAGTGTGACCTTGCACAAAGTATACTACATCTAACACAGCTCTTGGTGTAATTAAGTAAAAAGGGTAATCCTGGAGCTGAGCCAAGTTATGCATGATTTTAGTGATCATGGAAGTAAACTCAAAAGGTCCTTTTCTGCTACTGGCTGAGCACCAGTGGTCTATCATGGCTCTAACAGGAGAAACATGAATTTTATTCACCATGGCAAAAAGTAGTCTTAACTCAACATTTGTTACAGGCCTTACATCATCTCTAGGGAACAAAGTTATTCCTATCCAACGATGCATGAACCGTAAAGTAAGATTATGGATTTCACTTGTTCATGGGTATCTAGCATTATCCTTCCCAGAGATGAGTTTCCAAAACTCACGTCTATCATACCCCGGTGTAGCATGCTCAAGATTAATAGCACATCTTTCTTTACACCCAAGAACCTGACTAAATTCTTTCCAAGTTAAAGACAGTGGATGATTACGCAACCGGAAAGTAAGTCTTTGAGCATTTGTACTAACTGTGCTTAGGAACTCTAGAGTTAAAAGTTTACTTCCTGGGTCTCTAGAAATATCCCACAGTTCTCTAGTCCACCCTATAGCTCTAAAAACTTCCTCAAACTCTTCATCTAAACCTGTTTTAGCTAAGAGGGTAGGATCAATTACCTTGGTATGCTCGTAGTCGTGATCCTTCAAGGTGTTGAAAATGACCATCTCATGAGGTGTGAGTCGGATGCCGGTTTCAGGATCAATGATTCTTGATTATTGATCTCCCGAGTTATCGGCCGACTCATAATGACCGACACTATGGTATTCTTGCTCATAATCATCATGGCTAGCACTACTGGGCATGATTTCTGTGGCATCCAAAACATGTACTGACTCATGCCTTGAATCAATAGACATAATGCCTGTACCTTGTGATGAACTCCCTCTCTGGGAATTTCCGGAAGAACTCCCACTAACTGAGCTATGCGCCTTCTGGAGAGCTTTCTTGAGTGACTTCATCTTCTCACTCTAGCTAACTAAGCTAGAATCCTTTGCTTGATTAGCGGTGAAGCTAAACGAATAGATGGCAAAGGATTTTGGCTTGTGAGCTGTTGTGGACGAGAGTGTGTGTTTGAGAGGGTTGCTCTGCCTGTGTTCATATGGCAGAAGAGGATGGAGAGTGATTGGGGGTGTGGGCCCGGTCTGCCGACCACCCCAAATGTCCTATGAGCGCTCTGCTGCGTAGCGAATGGTGTATATGGAGATGCTCGACAAGGATTTGATAGGAGGGGGCTCCTACTGCACCGGTCGACCACCCCCTTGGATGCTCTGGTGATGGGTTTTGCACCATGACAAAATGAATGGTAGTGGGGAGCAAGGAGAGGACAGGGGCCATGTGGCTATGCCTATTAATTAGCAAGAGATTCTCCCCCTTTTGGCTTTGAGTGATTAGAGAGAAGGGAAGAATGGCATGGTCATTTGCTATTGTGTCATGATCAAGAAGTTACGGCGATGATAGGAGTGTTAGGCTCCTAGTGATTAGTGACAAGCTTCTTGAGATGAATGATGAAAAAGAATAAGATTGTTTATAGGAAGAGGTATGGTGATAATGGTCTTTTTGTTTTGGAAGAGATGAGTGGTAGTTTGGATTGTAGTGATTCGTGAATTTCTCTTGCCAGGATGCTTCTCGTGGAGTGACTTTGCATAGGCCAAAGTTTTGCATGGCATGAAGAGAGAGAGATAGAGGGGAGCAAGGAGATGATAGGAGGAGTAAAGACATGTTCCCTCTTTGGCTCCTAGCTTTGTTTGTTTGATCATCAAACATAGAGCATCTCGAGGTAGAGAAAAAGATGAGATGGAGAGAGGAGGAGGAGTGATTGGCCGATCACTTATTGTGGTCAGTGGCCCTTGGTACACTGCCCCATGCATGGCATCTCGAGGCAGGGTAAGACAAAGACCAGTGGGGCCTAGGGCCCCGGTCGACCGACCCCACTAGGTCCTCTAAAGGACCTAGTTTTGTGATCTTCTTATCTACCTCCATATCCAACACCACGAAATCCACGGGGATGAAACATTCTCGTATCTTGACGGGAATATTTTCAGTGATCCCCATGGGGTAGCGAATTGATTGGTCTGCTAGCTGCAAACACATTGGTGTAGGGGACAAAGTAGTATGAGTTAGTTTATCAAATACTACCTTTGGCATGATGCTGACGCTTGCTCCCAAGTCACAGAGGGCATGCTTAAATTGTTGAGTCCCGATGGAGCAATCAATGGTGGGACACCTGGGTCCTTCTTCTTTAAAGGCAGCTGGTTTAGTATAGATGTGCTACACTCTTCCATTAATTTGATGACTTCAGTGGTGGGTAACGGCCTCTTGTTGTTGAGGATATCCCATAAATACTTGGCATAGGTCGGGACCTGCATTGCATCAAGTAGGGGTATATGGACATATAATTGTCGAATTACCTCAACAAATTTCCCAAAGCGTTCATCTGAGGATTTTCTTCTTGGCTTGCTTGGGAATGGTAGTAGTACGTTTATATCATAGTACTCATGTGGGGTTGTTTTCCCATGAAACTTGACAGAGTCCTAGAGTGGTGCAAGTTCTTCTTCTTCTTCTTCTTCTTCTTCTTCTTCTGCTTCTACTTCTTTTTCCTTTATTGTTTTGCCTAAAGTGTTAGGGTGTGGTGGATCACGAGTGGACTTACCCCCTCTTGTGGTCACCGCATTTATACTAGAGACTTTTCCAGGATTACCAAGATATGGAGCAGAAGATATCAATTGAGATAGTTTTCTTTCTATCATGTTATTGAAATTCAATTGATTCTTTACAACAGAAGCAAAGTCATTCATTTTATTATTTAAAGTTTCAAGGGTATTATCATTAGAGCTAGTTTATTGTTTAAGTTTTCATTAATCCTAGCTTGGCTTAAGACAAGATCTTTAAATGAAGACTGATTAAAATTATTAAAGCTTTTACCTTCATTACCTTGATGGAAGGGTCGTGGCTTTGGTCCAGATTGCTGAGGTCGATTCTCATTGTTTTTGACAAATCTCACGCCTTCATTTGTTTTAGGGCAATTGTTTCCCGAATGATTTCCACCACACACCTCACACCACTGTTTTGCCTTATTAGCCCGTGTGGAGGCATAGTGTCGGATGGCTTCTCTATCCTTCTTGAAACTTGCTCGTTCTTCGAGTTTCTTCATCAAGAGATCCATACTTGTGGAGAGTGTGCTTACTTTATGAATAGTTTCTGCACTCTTTTTCTTGACTGGGAGCCTTTCATCTTTCCACCCTTCATTCGTCACTATCTTCTCAATGAGATCTTTTGCTTGTGTGACGTTGAGTGAAGTGAATGCTCCTCTTGCGGCTGATCAAGGTGACTACGGGCTATTGGTGTTAACCCATAGTAGAAGCCTTGAATTAGGAGCCAATCTTGAATTCCATGATGAGGGCATTCCTGAATGTACTCATGGAGACGTTCCCATGCTTCGGGAATAGTCTCTTCCGCTTGTTGTTGGAAGCTTGAAATTCTTCCCCGAAGGGCGGTGGTTTTGCCCATCGGAAAGAACTTCTTGAGGAAGGCATTGGTACACTTCTCCCAAGTGGCAACTTCCTCAGAATGAGCATAGAACCATTGCTTCGCCTTCCTGAGTAATGAGAACGGGAAAAGGCGGAGACGAATGATATCTGGTGCAACATTCTTAATGGAAATAGTGCCACTTACTTCCAAGAAGTGTTGGAGATGTGCATTAGCATCCTCATGGCACTTCCCGCAAAAAGGGTTGGCTTGCACTAAGTTGATCAAAGCTGGTTGCAGCTCGAAGGTAGCACCCCCTGTATTAACGTCTGGTCCTTGGGCCACATGAGCGACTGAAGGAGCTGAGAAGTCGGAAATAGCCTCTTGAGCCATAGCTTGCTTGATAAACGAAGTGTAGCCTCCTTCCTTGAGTGAATCTGAGTTCGAGTTTGACTTTTGAGGGGACACTAACGATGTCTAGAGTTCCCTCGAAAGCTCTTAGGATTTTCAAATGTGGTTGCTCGAAACTAGAACTCACTCATAAAATGCCTTGCTTCACAATTAAGAAAGACAAAGGCAAGGGTAAGCCCCTACAACTATTTGATAACTAATTTGATAGTAAACTCTGGATTCAATTTTATTAAAATTTCTAGGCTATGCTTTCCCCGGCAACGGCGCCAGAAATGCTTGTTGGTGTTTCTTATGACTATTGGATAAATCCGCAAGCGCACAGATTATACCGTTGTAGCACTTCACCCAAGAGTATTATGGGGTATTGTAATTTATATTCTCCCAAGGGAAAGCATAGCTAGAAATAATAATAAAAGAGAGATCCTAGAGATCACCTCAATTTAGCACCAAGTAGTGTAAGGGGGTAATCGATATGATGATAGGAAGGTGATGATGTAACAAACCGGTAAAGATAAGTGAGAGATAACTAGCGAGTATAACTATGTGGGAGGTCAACGAGAGAGCAAAAGGACTCCTGTGATTCCAACTCTACCTTTGTGGATTTAACTATGGCACTTAGCTGATACAAACATCAATTGATTCCTCAATACAAGTATGCTAGGCGAGGGGATAGATCAGTAGGAGAACAAAACTTCTACCGGACCGCGCCCTCTTCTTACGGGGGCCTTATCTTTTAAGAACTTGCCTAAGAACACGTGGTGGAATACAAAGACTAGACAAGGCTGTCACCTCTTGCTAGCTACCACAAACAATCCATGCAACAAGCAATAACCAAAGGTAAGATTAAATATAAGCACCACGCTTACACCTATTCTCACTACTCTAATCGTGTATATGACAATTAGAGCACCTTATGACAGGCGATGATCGCATACGGGAAAGGCCACAAGGATCTCAACCTAGTTTATAACAACTAATTGACAAGATAAACCACAACAATACTATATCAAGTATAATATTGCACTAAGTAAAGACTCAGCAAAGTAAAGAAGGAATATTGCATTAAATAAGTAAAGTCTTATAAAAGGGAAAAGATACAAGAGCTAATACCAGATCCTCCGGAAAGCCCGAGCAAAGCTCAACTCAACTCTAACTCTCACACTAGAGAACACCGCTAGACTAATCTCCACTTGAGAACAAGAGTGGCTTGTATGGATTACATCATGATTAGAGAGGGAGGTCTTGGCCTCTATTTATAGTGGGGGTTGAGTAGGGGCTACTCCAGCGCCATGTCATCGATCCAGGGGACTTCAATCCTCCTCCCTTGGATCAAACCGTCATAGAACCGCCTAGGATGGAGGGCTTGGATTTCCAGCATGTGATAGTTGATATGGCAGTTGAGGGGGACCCAACCGACCAAGGGGGTGATCGGTCGATCCACCTATGGCCAGTGGGTCATCCCCTGGCCTTGTGGGTGTGGCCCCACTGGTCTGGGACTTAGTGGGGGCCATGTGGGCCCAGGAGGGCGGTCGGCCGACCATGTTTGGGATATTACCTCGGCATATCCCCAGGGACCTTGTGGGCCTGCCAACCAGAAGACGACCCAGCTCATGAGGCCTTGCGGCACGCAATCAGCCCGCCGTGCTCACCAAGGACTTCGAAGACGGCCCAACCCGCGAGTCCTTGCGGCATGCGACCAACCCACCATGCTCGCCAAGGATTCCGAAGAAGCCTTGCTCACCAAGAAGGATCCTAGTAGACAGACTAGGATCCTTTACCTTAAGGGACCGATCATAATCTGTTAGGATATGGAAACTGTAACTCTGCTCCCCGGCTATATAAGGCGAGCAGGGACCCCCTCCAAAACATACGCATACGATCCCCTAGATCTCATCTAGGGATCTTGTAACCTAATACTCATATAAATCCAGCCACCAAAACACAGAACGTAGGGTATTACGGCGATTTGCCAGCACGAACCTGTCTAAATCGCCGTGTCTACGCTCTCTGTGTTACGCTTGATCGTCGTCGCCACACCTCCGCCTACAATCTACTACCATGGGGTACCCCCTAGGTAGACTGCAACGCATATTTCGTCGACAGTTGGCGCGCCAGGTAGGGGGTGTGTGCATCGACTTCATGGCTCATTAAGCGGTTACGTTCTCGGATTCGATGGTCCTCCCGATGGCCAGCACCGTGCTCCAGATTGGATCCATATCTTGGATCGTCGGATCTACTCCATGTGGCGCGGACGCGCCACCACTCGCACATCGTCCCACCACGCCGATGTACTGTCCGCGAGAAAAGATCAGCATCGATGACTTGGTCAACGCCATCGACCGCTCCAACGCCGGCATCACTGAGTGCATCAACCTCATTCAAGCAGCGCGACGCCGGCTCCTCGGCCACCATGGCCGCCGACCACGCAACCACCGAACCTCGACGAAGGCGACGACTATGGCGACTAAGGACACCCACATCCCTTCGACGATGCCTCACGGGCTCAGCAATCAGGCGGCGCTCTGCCAACGCCAGACGCTTCGATCGATCTTCGACCAGGTATCAGCGCCTTCCATTGTAAACACTGTCATCATCTCTGCAATCCCCAGAAACTCCGAGTAGGCAGTGTCCCTCGACAGCACCATCTCCCCAAGCTCGACCACCAGCGCAGGGACCGAAATCGCCAGCCCATCCAAATCAACCGGCAGCTTTCCAGAGTTCCCTCCAGGTTTCAGAGGGATGATTTTTCAAGTCTCCGCCGATAGCGCCGCTCCCGAAAATGAAGCAGACGCCGGACGCACCGCGAGGGAGCAGCACAACGCCGACCGCGCGCAGAGGCGTGACGATGAACGTCACGAGCAGGAAAAATGCGACTAGGAGCACCAAGAGCAGGAACGCATCGCGCGAGAATAGCGCGAGTAGGAGCAGAGGAATCGCGGCCACCCGCCATGGCGCAATCTCCAGTACAAGTTCGAAATGATGGGCAACATCCCGGTGTATTCAACCCCCAGCGCCAATCTAGCGGCAGCCACCTGCGAGCTGTCCAAACTTCAAGGCATGCCCCTGGTCGAGAAGATAGAAGCCCACATCAAGGTGGTTGCGGTCCAGGTAAAAAGGAAGGGGAAAGTACTTGAGTCCTCCGGCCAATCCCATAGCAGGAACCACTCACAAAGTCCTCCAAGGGAGCACCAGCGAAGATCCCCAGGGCGCAATGAGGAAGACCACAACAGAGCAGTGCACCGAAGCCCTCCAAGGGACCACAGACAGAGATCGCCTCGGCACAACGACGGAGAAGACGACATGGTCCGATGTGGTCAGACACCAGAACCCGCACGCCGGAGCCCTCCGAGACAACACCGGCGAAGATCACCAAGGTATGATGATGACGAGTATGACAACCCCAGACGCAATAGAGCACTAGCACCCCAATCCACGGGGGGACTACGCCTCTTTTCAGCCCGTCTGCGCCATCCGGTGGCCCCAGAACTTTAGAGTAACGTCGGTGGAGAAATACGACAGCAAAGCAGACTCGGAACAATGGGCGTCCATGTATGAGATTGCCGTGCACGCCGCTTGAGGAGACCAGGACGTGATGGCTAATTACTTACCGGTAATGCTGTCGACCTCCACCATCAGTTGACTCCAGAAGATCCTGGAAGGCACCATCGACAGCTGGGAAGACCTTAAGGAGATCTTCATCAAGACATACAAGGCTACGTGTGTCCAGCTGGGAACACGCTACGGCCTGGAGAGCGTCCGCCAAAAAAGTAACGAAAGCCTCCGGGAGTACATCAGGCGCTTCTCTGACAAGCGCCTAAGCATAACAGAAATCTCTGACCTAGAAGCTATTTTCGTATTCTCCAATGGCCTGTGAATAGACGACCTCTGAAACAAGTTGGCACGGAAAAACTCAACGATCATAGAAGAGTTGATGACGATTGCGAACCCTTACGCCAACCAAGATGACGCCACGCGCAGCAGAGAAAACAGACGACGCCACTCCCGATCCCCGAAACGCACAGGGGATAATAATCGCCGACCAGACCACCGAAGTGAGAAAGGGTCCAGCGACCACTGCGACTACCGGTCAGGTAACTCCGAACGCCGACCGCAGAAGTACGACTACAGGAAAAACAATCGCTACGTCGCAAACACGGACGCCCGCCCAAAGAAGAACTACAACGAAAGTTAAGAGAAGATCCTTGACGGACCATGTCCCATACATAAGAACTCCAAACACTCCCTGCGAAATTACGAACTCATCGAAACAACAATGAAGGACAAAGCCGACAAAAGACAGAAGAAGAACGGTGAAGACAGAGACAAGGCCCAAGGGCCGCCAGCGCCAGAATTTCGAGCAGCCTCAACAACATACTCCAGGTAGCGTGCTCGTCGAGGGAGAAAGACAACGCCGCCAAACCCGCAAGGACGTATACTCGCTCGCCGTCACAGGAGAGAATGAAGCCGAGGCTCGCCCCCTCGACTGGTCGGATCAACCAATTAGCTTCTCCGGAGAAGATGAGTGGATGAACTACAGATATCTGGGTCGCTTCCCACTGATCGTCAATCCAACCATCGCAACGTGCTGCTTCAGAAAGGTTCTAGTCGATGGTGGTAGCTCCATTAACATCATCTTCGCCGACGCATTCCGCCAGCTCGACTACTCCAAGAAAGACCTCCTCCCAAAAAACTTCTCTTTCTGGGGAATTATCTCAAATAAGGCATCAACACCAATAGGGCAGATCACCCTACCTATGTAGTTCGGCGACAAGAACCACTTCAGGGTTGAGAAAATCAACTTCGTTGTCGCCGAATTCGAGACAGCCTACCATGCGATACTGGGTCGTCCGGCACTTGCCAAGCTAATGGCAGTCCCACATTACACATACATGGTGTTGAAGATCCTGCCACCACAAGGCATCCTCAGCCTCCGCACTAACCTAAAGATAGCATACGAGTGCGAGCAATAGACAATCAATGCCATCGAGAAAACCTGCGCCCCGGACACATACATCTCCAGCGACAACGACAAACCTGCCGCCAAGAAGCAGAAAGAAGCAGAACCAACGACGACCAATGCCGACCTCGCCCAGACACAGAAGCTACCAACCCTGGACGGCGTGTAAGGATTTCCAAATGTAACAATAGCTCAATAAAGTTTGTACTAGGTACTTCCCCATCAATAAATAAAGGTGCTTCATCTCCTACATGTCCCACATAATTGACTTGTGCAAAACGCCCACGGCGTACGACGACCACGGCACAAACGCCTACGGCGTACGGCGACTTGTGCAAAAATCCTACAACGTTCGACGACCTCTCCAATACACTCCCATAGTGTTCGACGATCTCGCCAAAAAATGCGATAAGGCGTTTCTCCAAACAACCTGGCCGTGACCAGAAAGCTTCCGAACCTGGCCTGCCGGTTAACCATAGCAAGTAGAAGTATCTACCCTAAGCGCTATGATTACATCGACAGGCCTCCCCAGCAGTATCTCCCCAGAAGCCGGGCGATACTGCTCGGGTCGGTAGTCATGAGGTCGCGCGCCCAGAATTTGTACACGACCACGGTACGGTCGACAACTCTACAAGCAGCATGGATTTTTGCCCAGCATCTGCAGGAACGATCTCTACAGGCCCAAAGTCACGCCACGATCGAGCCTCTCGAAAAAAGGCCTTGTCCCTGGCATCTCCCTAAGCGTGCATGAGCTGTTCGCCCTCTGCGCCGTGGGTTGTCACTGCACGCCTCCTTGGGAATCCTTATGTATCCTACGCGTGCAGTGGCGCTAGCCCTACGATATGGACCATTTGAGAATCAAGGCCGAACGTTTCGTCTCTACGGCTCACGACTTAGCAGGCTAGAAAGGACATACAAGTGAAACAAAAGCTCACCGCCCGGATATATAATAGCTTTGCAGTTTTCACTTACACGTCCAACCACTTGTACATGGGACACGCACCATAGTTGTCTAGCAACAAAATAGCAGATGACAAAGTCTCTCATTATACCAAAAGAGAAAGACAATGCTTCGGATAAAGCGCCCAAGGACTACAACCTCATCCTACTAATTGTTGACACTTCTTAGCGTCGCACCATGAATAGAGATAAATCCCTATTCCCGGCAACCACGCCAAAAATGCTTGTTGACACTTTTTAGCATCGTACCAAAAATAGAGATAAATCTCTATCCCTGATAACGGCGCTAGAAATGTTGTTGGGTATCTCTTATGACTATTGGATAAATCTGCAAGCCCACAGATTATACCGCTGTAGCACTTCACCTAGGAGTATTCCAAGGTATCGTAATTTATTTTATCCCAAGGGAAAGCTGAGCTAGAAACGATAATTAGAGAGAGATCCTAGAAAGTATCTCAACTAAGTATCAACTAGTATAAGGGGGTAAATGATAAATGTGATAGGAAGGGGTTGATGAATGAAGGAGCTACGGTAAATGATACTTAGAACGGACCTCAGAGACTAGCTAGGTGGGAGGACAATGAGAAGAGTACAAGGGACTCCTAAGCAATTCGCTCTACTTCAATATACTTAGCTAATTAACTAGACTAAACACTATAGTTTGCCTCCTCAATACACGTATGCTAGGCGACGGATAGATCAGTAGGAGGACAAAACTCCTACCAGACCGCGCCCTCTTCTTACTGGGGCCTTACCTTTTAAGAACTTGCCTATAAACACGTGGTGGAATACAACGGCTAGACAAGGTTGTCACCTCTTGCTAGCTACCACAAATAATCCGTGCAGCAAGCGGTAACCAAGGATAAGTTAAGGTATAAGCACCACGCTTACACACAACTTAATACTTTGACTACGATCAATAATCAAAGCACCCTATAACAGGCAATGATCGCATACAGGAAAGGTCACAAGGATCACAGACTATAAATGTATAGGCTATTAAAGAGAAAAAGCATATGGCAATACTATATCTAGTATAGTAATGCTCAAAGTAAATACTTAGTAAAGTAAAGGGAAAGGATAATACATTAATAAAGATAAAGTCTTACAAAGAAAGAAAGATACAAGAGCTATACCAGACTTCCCAGAAGACGACTCCGGAAATCCCGAGCAAGCTCGACTCAACTCTAACTCCCACTCTAGACTAACTCCTAGAACAATCTAAGGAATAGAGCTTGTAGGCTTCTTCACCATGTATAGAGAGGGGGGAGTGACCCTCTATTTATAGTGGGAGGTGGAGTAGGGGCTACTCCATCGCAACGTCATCGATCCAGGGGGCTTCAATCCTCCACCCTTGGATCAACCGACCTTGGAACCGTCCTTAAGTGTGTGGTGTGGATTTCCATCATGTGTCCTTGCATATGGCGGTTGGGGGGAGCCAACCGACCTAGGGGGTGGATCGGCTGATCCCCCTATGGCCAGTGGGACTTCATCGGCCAGTGGGCCCTCCCTTGCCTCCATGGATGAAGTTCCACTGGTCAGGGACTGAGTGGGCCCTTGGTGGGCCAGATGGGGGGTCGGCTGATCCCCCTTGGGGGCTCTGGCCCACCTCGGCTTCCCAAGTGCTGGTCCCACTTGTCATACATGTTGGATGTTGGTTCTGAGGTATTTGTCACGTCTATCTCTTTGCTATGGGCCCATGAATCCTTGTCCTTTGCTTGTGAGCCATTGAGAGAATGCACAGAGTGATCCAGTGGTTGGAAATCACTCTTGAGTGCTTCTCTTGGATCATGGCCGAGAGGGGAGAGCCAGGTGGGCCCATAGGGTGGTCGGCCGACCCCCTATGTGGGCCCCACAGGCTCCCAATTGCTTCATTTCTTCATCCCTGCATTCAAACACTCATGGACATGTGGAACTAGTTATTTGATAAACTATGCTCATGATGTGTTTGTTTTGTCCCTGATCCGGAGATTGGTGGCACAATTTTAAGTATAGGAAAGTTGGTCATAACTTGTGCCAACAAGATCCCCCAAGCTTAACCTTTGCTCGTCCCGAGCAAACAATCAAACTTAGCTCAATGGATCAGGAGTTGCTACTATGCTTTACATTTCAAGAGTACTAAATCTACAACAATCATACTTCTCTTTTGAATGAAAAAAATAGCCATAAAGACTGACCCATATTACCTTAGTCCTTCATGGGGCTTATAGCTTTATCCTTTGTCTTGAGAGGTTGAGAGATAGAACAACTTGACTTGAGCACTAGTTTTCTCATTCTTTCACAAGTTGCATATCAGAGGTTTTGCAAGATTTTATAAAAGAAAACTCAGTGTTCCTCAAATGGTACTCTCGAGTCGCTCATAAGGTGTATGATTCCTCACCAAGGCATAAAACAAAGTTTGCCTTCTTTCTTCCTATCTCTAAAGCTTATGTGGAGCTATAGGTAGCGATCGAAGATGTAGCAAACTTACCTTGCATATATTGTAAAGTCAAATTCCGGATCCAAGGAGAGAAATGTCATACTCTTAGATCAAGATGTGCAAGTGTGTGGAAACATGGAAAATGATCAATACTCCTAAATGATCTCTCTTTCCTGACATAAAAACTTTGAGACATAGCTATCTTTATTTATTTTTCTATGAGCTTTGAAGATGCTCATCATTTAATCATTTTCATTTTTTTCAAAGAGCTTTGGAAGGCTCATAAAATTTTGGACTGTGGAATGCCCTTGATTTTCATATTTTTGCATAGTCTATGTCTCATTTACTAGCAATAAACTAGAGAGAGTTTTCTACTTAGAGCATGGAGTATGAACTATGTGGAAATGTAAGGCATGTTTCTACGTACTTCCAGAGTAGAAGCAGCATGTATATGTGGCGTGTACGTGATCTTGATCTTGGGAGCATGATAAGTCTCTCAACAAGGGTCACAAAACTTGACCGAACTCAATACAAAGCAAGCATCTTATGTAGAAAGCTTATATCATGAAAGAGCATGTATGGCTTTGGTAGGGATTATCACCATTGAGGAACAACAAAGTGTTTTGTCATTTTAATAAATAAAGCTCCGATAGTCATTCTTGTTTGGAACAATATTATAGCAGCTTTTATCTTGTCATATCATGTCTCACAACAACTTAGACTTAGTTACAACATTTGCAACCCACAAAAGTTTGAGGTTCATGATGTTTTCTTTTAAGCCAAGTAATCCATACTTAAAGAAGTACCAAGTTGTAAACTAAGCACTAAAGAAACATTTAGCAGAGCAACTATACATCATTTTCATAGGAGATATTAATTTTCATTGAACATGTGAGAGTGGAGTAGAGAAAGTCTTTTTATTTTATTTTATCATATGCAGATTTTTTTTAAATGCAAAGGCAAAGATAATCAAAGAAGTGCATAAATGTAAATGTTGAAATTAAAAACTTACCTTAGTGGGGGAGGGAACCTCCCCAAGCTTATCTTTTGCTTAATAATGCGGCGGATGTGGATGTTGTTGCCACCACGAGTCCCAATACCGACGTTGTTCTTCTTGCATTGCTTGAATGTCTTCGGTAGTTTGTTGGACGATGTGTGTTGTCTCATCGTGCTCAGCACGCAGCTCACCAAAGGTGTTGGTGAGAAGATCAAACTGCTGCCGCCATTCACGATGCTCCCTTTCTCGTGTGGACGAGAAGGATGTTCATGCTCTTTGCGGGCATGATGGTCGAGGAGGCATGCCACTAGAAGTGTGCATGGGATCGGAAGATGCATCGTCTTCCTCCTCGTTGATAGCTCCTCAGGAAGGACCACCTTGCTCAAGACGAACAAAGTGTAGCCACTCCTGAGCTCTCCTGCTTGATCCTGCAAAATCCCTTTGTCCAATGCCTTGATCTAAATCAAGGGTTAGCTTACGGGTCCTATACAATTGAAGTTGCCTATTGGGAAGAGGCACCTCAATTGTATGGCCACTGTAAATCATTTTTAGATTACCACTGACATCTCTTTTTAGCATTTGAATAGATGTAAGATATTCCTCTGAGATCATAGCTAAGGGAGCAGAGATGTAAACAAAGGGGTATGTGCCATTTAGCAAGTTCATCGATTCAGCAAGACGAGTAATTAAAGAAGTGAATTGGATAGATTCATTACTCTCAAGCGAACTTTGCCAAAATTCCACTAAGTATTTAACAGGAGAGATTTGAATTTTGTTGACCATGGCATAAAGCAATTTTAATTCCATGTCACTTATCATGCCATCATTACTTCTAGGGAACAAAGTCAATTTCATCCAAAGATGCATGAAACGAAGAGTGGGATTATGAATTTCTTCAGGCTTAGGATTTGAGCAACTTTTTAGAGCAGAGATAGAAAACGAAAACTTCCTCTTGTTAAAACTACGCATGGCAGGGTTTAAATCTAGCAAGCATGAATTATCAAAGCCAAGAGCAACACTTAGATGACTCCAAGCTAGACTATAACTTTGATTAAACATGTGAAAGGTGATTCCAACATTAGAGATTTGGAGAGAGCATAAGAATTCTTTAGTAAGCAACTCAATTCCAAACTCATTTACTTGCCAAAAGCTAGACCAACCAAGAGCAGAAAAGATAGTTTCGAATTCGGTGGTCATACCTGCGTTGGAGAGAAGGCTTGGATCCAATATCCATGTGTGCTCGAAAGATCGATCCTGAAGAGAAAGGTACCTTTGATATCCTGGTTGGTCAAACCAGAGACCGCTCTGTTGATCATAGGTCCTCATTGGGGGTACCATGAGTGCCCCAAACTGAGGTACCTCCGTTGGTACTTCTTCCTCCTCCTGAGGGTGTTCTTCGGTTTGGAGGTTCTCCCAAGTGTATCGGGCAGAACCTCCCCTTCTTCTTCCATGAGAGCTATCCTCGAATGGATGGGAGTGACGAGATGAGCTCCCACTCATAGCTTGCTTCATCTTCTTGAACATGGAGCGGATTGGGTTCTTCATCTTTGGAGAGGAAGAAGAATACCAGGACAAGACTAAGGAGAGTATTACTACTTCTCTTGAAGGGAGAGAGCAAGGCAAGGAGAGGCTTGAGATAGAACTGATTCTGGTTGAGGTGTGAGGGAATGGGCTCTCCTTGCATGGGGTTTTATAGGGGAGAGGAGATGGCACCAAGGGGCTGCCATGTGGTGGTCGGCCGACCACCCATGGTCATGCCCCTTGGGTGTAATGATCACAAATCTTAGTGGATGTCTTTCACAAAGCAAAAGAGAGAGAGGAGGTGCCAAAGGGTGGTCGGTCGACCACCCATGGTGGGGAATCCACTCATGCTCTTTCTAGTGTTTGGTGAAAGGTGAAAGATGAATGTGATGTGATCAAAGCCTAAATCAAAGTGGGCAAGATTCTCCTCTTTAAAAAAAGAGTAGTGGGGGACAAAGGTATGTCATGCTTTGATCAAAGTGGTTGATGTAAAGCATAACAAAGCAAAGGAGATGTCTCCTAAAGATAAATCTGTTTTTTGAAAGCAACACTACTCAAATCATGAGATTCTTGGACAAAGGAAGATGGAGGAGGAAGGAGATGATCAAGTGGATCATAGGGTGGTCGGCCGACCACTCTAGTCCTCCATTTTTTTCTTTTATAAAGATTTCTAATTGTTGTGTGATTAATTCAGCCAAGGTAGGGTGCATATGGGTGGTCGGCCGACCATCCTTATGACCCTAACTTTTGTCAAATTTCAATGTTAAACTAATTCTCAAGTTTTATTTGAACTAACTTTGTTATTTCTAAATTTTAAGTATGAAAGTAAAGGTTTTAACTAAATGTAAGAAGGAAAATTAAAGATAACTACCGATTTACCTTTCGGCGAAGGCTCCTTGATTTTAAGTCCTCAGAGTAGGACTCTCCTTCATGGTTCATTCTTCGGGTGCACATGATGGCTCCGGAGGCGGAGACCGTGGAGGGTGCACCTCTCTTGCTTTCCACACCTGCCTTGGATTGGCAGGTTCATCTTCCTCGAGTTCGTTGATCTTGGCCTCCGGGTATTGCTTCTTTGGGTGCGGGGCCCAAACTCTTCTTCTCGGTGGTTAAGCTTTAACCTATTTATTAAGTTTATAACCATTGAAAACAATTTTACCTTATGACTCGGGAACTAAAAGTGAATTTGGCCTGATCCAACGTAGATGACTGCATTGGTGGTGTTGAGGAAGGGCTTTCCCAGGATGACGGGGACTTCCACGTTAGCTCCCATGTCCAGGATGATGAAGTCGGTGGGGATGTACTCATCTTGGATGTTCACCAAGATATCCCTTGCGAGTCCCTCGGGAAACCGTATGGTCTGATCGGCCATCTGCAAGCGAACACATGTGGGGACCAAAGGTCCTCCTAAAAGATTGTCATGTGTTACCTTTGACATAATGTTGACGCCAGCTGATCCGAGATCGCAGAAGGCGGTGTGGAATGTTTGCTGTCCGATTGAGCACTTGATCGACGGTAGGCCTGGATCTTCCTTCTTCATGATGAAGGGAGGATCGAGAAGATAGCCCAATAGGAGCGCAAAGGAGGCTTATCGAACCTCGTTGTTACCATGTTAACAAGCTCAATCGAATCTTCTAGTTTCCCAAGAATTTTACCTTGTTCTATGGATGGCATAGCTGCTGCTAACTGAGCTAATTCAGTTTCTAACATTTTATTAAAGCTCATTGATTTTTCGTAAACCGTCTGGCTTCACAAGAAAGGAAGACACAGACAGGGGGTAAGCCCCTATGACTAATTGATAACTAAGTTAATGATAATCTCTGGATTCAATCTAATTAAAATTTCTAGGCTATGCTTTCCCCGGCAATGGCGCCAAAAATGCTTGTTGACACTTCTTAGCATCGCACCATAAATAGAGATAAATCCCTATCCCCGGCAACGGCGCCAGAAATGCTTGTTGACACTTCTTAGCGTCGTACCAAAAATAGAGATAAATCCCTATCCCTGATAACGGCGCTAGAAATGTTGTTGTGTATCTCTTATGACTATAGGATAAATCCGCAAGCGCACAGATTATACCGCTGTAGCACTTCACCTAGGAGTATTCCAAGGTATCGTAATTTATTTTATCCCAAGGGAAAGCTGAGCTAGAAACGACAATTAGAGAGAGATCCTAGAAAGTATCTCAACTAAGTACCAACTAGTATAGGGGGTAAATGATAAATGTGATAGGAAGGGGTTGATGACTGAAGGAGCTACAATAAATGATACTTAGAACGGACCTCACAGACTAGCTAAGTGGGAGGACAACGAGAAGAGTACAAGGGACTCCTAAGCAATTCGCTCTACTTCAATATACTTAGCTAATTAACTAGACTAAACACTATAGTTTGTCTCCTCAATACAGGTATGCTAGGCGAGGGATAGATTAGTAGGAGGACAAAACTCCTACCAGACCGCGCCCTCTTCTTACGGGGGCCTTACCTTTTAAGAACTTGCCTATAAACACGTGGTGGAATACAACGGCTAGACAAGGCTGTCACCTCTTGCTAGCTACCACAAACAATCCGTGCAGCAAGCGGTAACCAAGGATAAGTTAAGGTATAAGCACCACGCTTACACACAACTTAATACTTTGACTACGATCAATAATCAAAGCACCCTATAACAGGCAATGATCGCATACAGGAAAGGTCACAAGGATCACAGACTATAAATGTATAGGCTATTAAAGAGAAAAAGCATATGGCAATAATATATCTAGTATAGTAATGCTCAAAGTAAATACTTAGTAAAGTAAAGGGAAAGGATAATATATTAATAAAGATAAAGTCTTACAAAGAAAGAAACATACAAGAGCTATACCAGACTTCCCAGAAGACGACTCCGGAAATCCCGAGCAAGCTCGACTCAACTCTAACTCCCACTCTAGACTAACTCCTAGAACAATCTAAGGAATAGAGCTTGTAGGCTTCTTCACCATGTCTAGAGAGGGGGGAGTGACCCTCTATTTATAGTGGGATGTGGAGTAGGGGCTACTCCATCGCCACATCATCGATCCAGGGGGCTTCAATCCTCCACCCTTGGATCAACCAACCTTGAAACCGTCCTTAAGTGTGTGGTGTGGATTTCCATCATGTGTCCTTGCATATGGCGGTTGGGGGAAGCCAACCGACCTAGGGGGTGGATCGGCCGATCCCCCTATGGCCAATGGGCCCTCCCTTGCCTCCATGGATGAAGTTCCACTGGTCAGGGACTGAGTGGGCCCTTGGTGGGCCAGATGGGGGGTCGGCCGATCCCCCCTTGTGGGCTCTGGCCCACCTCGGCTTCCCAGGTGCTGGTCGCACTTGTCATACATGTTGGATGTTGGTTCTGAGGTATTTGTCATGTCTATCTCTTTGGTGTGGGCCCATGAATCCTTGTGCTTTGCTTGTGAGCCGTTGAGAGAATTGCACAGAGTGATCCAGTGGTTGGAAATCAATCTTGAGTGCTTCTCTTGGATCATGGCCGAGAGGGGAGAGCCAGGTGGGCCCATAGGGTGGTCGGCCGACCCCCTATGTGGGCCCCACAGGCTCTCAATTGCTTCATTTCTTCATCCCTGCATTCAAACACTCATGGACATGTGGAACTAGTTATTTGATAAACTATGCTCATGATGTGTTTGTTTTGTCCCTGATCCGGAGATTGGTGGCACAATTTTAAGTATAGAAAAGTTGGTCATAACTTGTGCCAACACTGATACGATAAGCGACCACCTCACTAATATGCCTAGTCCAGAGATCGAACTCATGACGAATATGACACTCCCGGCTATAGTACATGATGACCCCAGACACATTGTTATCCGAAGGACCGTAGCGACGACACTCCGCCCAGGCACAAAGATGATGACCGACGACGATGACCAAATTCGGCACGTCCTCCGCGGCACGAATCCACCGTCGCCACCAGATGACATGAAGATCATCATGAGAGCGCTCCCGAAGACGACGCAAGCCCCGATTGCAAAACCGACCATCAGGGAGGGCACCCCCGCTGAGACAATCGATAATAGAAGGCGTCTCCAAGTTCGCCGAATCAGCATAATACAACATCATGGCCCTGAAGTACATAGCAATGCCATCTCCAGCCGCCACCGCCCTGCCAATAAGAGACTGCCCCACAGAATCACGCCCATACAACATCAAACGCTCCAGACCATGAAAGAACATAGCCTCTGGGTGGTCGACGTCGAGGAAGCGCTGCTCAAATGCAATCTCCAGGTAAGGAAAGTATGTGCGGCAATAATCCTGAACATGCCGAAGAGACAATTGCCGAATCGTCAAATCATCGTCAAAAAATTGCGGAAGCGGCGACAGATCGGTCGAATCTTCACGTACTCGCGCACATTGTCACCGCCATCGATAACGCAAAAGAGAATCTAGAAAAGCAACTCCTCCAGCGGAGCCAGCAAGCGGGAAAGATCCATCGCAAGATGCGCGCCCCCAGCCTCAACTAAGCATCGACAAAACCCTCTCAAGACGATGAGACCAAGCAATGCGAAGGAATTAGATACAAAAGCGATCGGAACTCACCCTGTTCTCCGCCCAAATATATAGTCGGATCTCCTACTCCTCCGAATACACCGAGCAACGAAGACACGCCCCTCCGAATCCTACACGCGCTCTGGCGGAAACCAAAAGGCATGACCTTTCCTGTTCCGCCGCTAAATCCGCCCTTTATACCACACGGCGCGGCGCGGCGCTTTGCCTCCCAGGGTTTTTGGGAAACCGCAACGGCCAAATACGGAACTGCCACGACACCAACTTCCTACGCTGCGGTTTGGGCCACTAACCGCACGGTTAATTCGGCCCAATAACTCCCTTTATTGTATTTCGTATTTCCTTCCAGATAATTTCCCTGATTTTTCAGCTAATAATTTTTGTGAGTTCCCAGTAACGCCGCAGTCCCGGGGATTAGACGCACGATTTTGTTAAGATTTCTTTACAGGAACAGTGACACAGCTACAGTACACCAGTTAACAAATCTCGCAGGATATCTGCCACAGTATCACTCGGGGACTTCGCCGCCTATGAACGACGGCTCAACTACCTGCTCGCAGACCAGACCAGGCTCGGGGACTCCGTCTAGGACTACACCGAGTAAGGCTCGGGGACTGCCGCCATGGCACAGGAGCAACGGCGCGGGACAGCAAGACACCCGGGGACTGCAACCCAAGGATTGTGAATAAAAGAAACGTGACCCCGACGCAAGTACCTTACAACTTCTCGCATCAGGCTCGGGGACTACGGGTATTCGCAGTTGTTTTTCAAACTTATATTTTAGTACTTTTTTCTATAATCCTGATACAAGAACTTTATGGTTCCTTACATCAGGCTCGGGGACTGCGGGTATTCGCAGTCGTTTTTTGCAAAACTTTTGCTTTAATCATTACCTACACTTATTCATGCATCCTTTATCTTCATAAAGCTTGGCACCACGTGCATACTTCACCTGCTACCAAGCTCGGGGACTAAGTGGGTACACTTCACCTTGCGGTGAATGTACTTATTTTCTTCTCGACAAACCTCTGTTGTTTCCTGTTGTCTTTTTGCAGATCTTAAATGGGTACACTTCACCAGGGAACAAGCTGTTCAAAAGTTTTTTCTTCTTCAGCACGTCACATCCTCCCGACGAGTGGCCACAGTATCCACCAAAAGCGACCTGCTCGCACATCAAGCTACGACGCTCTCGATCAGTTCGACCTGGTCGGGAGGCTTCTCCGGGTAGTGCCCTAACCAGCTGACCTGGTCGGGACCCTACAACGACGACCTCATGCGATGGCGACCAGATATACATCTCCAAGGATGATGTTGCCGACCCGCCAGAAAGATACAACGTGCTCGGGGACTTGTTGGGGATATTACCTCGGCATATCCCCAGGGACCTTGTGGGCCTGCCAACCAGAAGACGACCCAGCTCAAGAGGCCTTGCGGCACGCAATTAGCCTGTCGTGCTCGCCAAGGACTCCGAAGACGGCCCAACCCGTGAGGCCTTGTGGCACGCGACCAGCCCGCCGTGCTCGCCAAGGATTCCGAAGAAGCCTTGCTCACCAAGAAGGATCCTAGTAGACAGACTCGGATCCCTTACCTTAAGGGACCGATCGTAATCTGTTATGATATGGAAACTGTAACCCTGCTCTCCAGCTATATAGGGCGAGCAGGGACCCCCTCCAAAACATACGCATACGATCCCCTAGATCTCATCTACGGATTTTGTAACCAAATGCTCATATCAATCCAGCCACCAAAACACAGGATATAGTGTATTACGGCGATTTGCCAGCCCGAACCTGTCTAAATCGTCGTGTCTACGCTCTCTGTGTTACGCTTGATCGTCGTCTCCACAGCTCCACCTACAATATACTACCGTGGGGTACCCCTAGGTAGACTGTGATGCATATTTCGTCAATAGACCACCCTTAGGGGTTGGCCCACCTCTTGCTCTCTGGTGCTGGTCCCACTCGTCATAGGTGTTACATGGTTGTTCTGAAGTAGTTGTCGTGTTGATCTCTTTGGTGTGGGCCCATGAATCTTTGTGCTTTGTATATGAGCCATTTGGAGAAAACACAGAGTGATCCAAGGGCTAGGAATCACTCTAGGATGCTTCTTCTGGATCATGGCCTAGGGGGGAGACCTAGTGGGCCCACAGGGTGGTCGGTCGACCCCCTATGTGGGTCCCACTGGGTCTCTTTAGTTCCATTTCTTCATATCTGCATTCAAACACTCATGGACATGTGGAACTAGTTATTTGATAAAATATGCTCATGATGTGTTTGTTTATCCTTGATCCTACGGTTGGTGGCATCATTTTAGTTATATTAAAATGCATCATATTTTGTGCCAACAGAGAGCGTCCGCCAAAGGAGTAATGAAAGCCTCTGGGAGTACATCAGACGTTTCTCTGACAAGCGCCTGAGCATAACAGAGATCTCCGACCCAGAAGCCATCGCCATTTTCTCCAATGGTCTGCGGATGGACGATCTCCGGAACAAATTGGCCAGTAAAAACGTAACGACCATAGAAGAACGGATGACGATCGCGAACCCTTACGCCAACCAAGATGATGCCACCCACAGCAGGGAAAACAGGAGGCGCCATTCCCGTTCTCCGGAAAGCGCAGGGGATAGCAACCGCCGACCAGACCACCGAAGCGAAAGAGGGACCAGTGACCACCGCGATTACCGGTCAGGTAACTCCGAACGCCATCCGCAGAAGTATGACTACAGGCGAAACGACCGCTACGTCGCAAGCACGGACGACCACCCAAAGAAGAACTACTACGACAGCTACGAGAAGATCCTCGACGGACCGTGTCCCATATATAAGAACTCCAAACACTCCTTGCGAGAATGTGATCACATTGAGACTACAATGCTGGAAAAAACTGACAAAAGGCAGAAGAAAAACGGCGAAGACAGAAGCAAGGACCAAGGACCACCAGCGCTAGAGTTCCGAGCAGCCTCAATGACGTACTCCATATTCGGAGGCAGCGTGCTTGTCGAAGGAGAAAGACAACGCCGCCAAACCCGCAAGGACGTTTACTCAGTCGCCGCCACAGAAGAAAATGCAGCCGACGCTCGTTCCCTCGACTGGTCGGATCAACCAATCAGCTTCTCTGGAGAAGATGAGGGGACGAATTATAGATATCCAGGTCAATTCCCACTGATCATTAATCCAACCATCTCAACGTGCTGCTTCAGGAAAGTCCTAGTCGACGGCGGCAGCACCATCAAGATCATCTTCGCCGACGCATTCTGCCAGCTCGACTACTCGAAGAAAGGTCTCCTCCCAACGAACTTCTCCTTCTGGGGAATCATCCCAGATAAGGCGTCAACACTGATAGGCCAAATTACCCTACCTGTGAAGTTCGGCGACAAGAACCACTTCAGGGTCGAGAACATCAATTTCGTCATCGCCAAGTTCGAGACTACCTACCATGCGATACTTGGTCATCCGGCACTCGCCAAGCTAATGGCAGTCCCACATTACACGTACATGGTGTTGAAGATCCCGACACCACAAGGTATCCTCAGTCACCGCACCAACCTAAAGATAGAATACGAGTGCGAGCAGTAGACAATCAATGCCATCGAGAAGCCCTGCGCCCAGGACACATACACCTCCAGCGACAACGACAAACCCGCCACCAAGAAGCAGTAAGAAGCAGAACCAACGATGATCACCGCCGACCTCGCCCATGAACAGACGCAGAAACCGCCATCCCTCGATGGCGTGTGAGGATTTCCAAATGTAACCATAGTTCAATAAAGTTTGTACTATGTACTTCCCCATCAATAAATAAAGGTGCTTCATCTCCTACATATCCCACATAACCAAAATAACTTGTGCAAAATTCCCATGGCGTACGATGACTACTGCACAAACGCTCATGGCGTACGACGACTACTGCAAAAACGCTCATGGCGCACGGCGACCACTACAAAAAATAGCCCCGGCGTACGGCGAAAACTGCGACAAAGCTGACAACGTTCGACAGCCTCTCCAAAACACTCCCATAGTGTTCGACAACCTCTCCAAAAAAATGCGATAGGGCGTTTCTCCAAACAGCCTAGCCGTAACCAGAAAGCTCCCGAAGCTAACCTGCCGGTTAACCATAGCGAATAGAAGTAGCTACCCTAAACGCTATGATTACATCGACAGGCCTCCCTAGCGGTATTTCCCTAGAAGCCGAGTGATACCGGTCGGATCGGGAGCCATGACGTTGCATGCCCAGAATCTGTACACGACCACGATACGGTCGACGACTCTACAAGCAGCATGGCTTTTCGCCCATCGTCTGCAGGAACGGTCTCCACAGGCCCAAGTCACGCCACGATCGAGCCTCTCGGAAAAAGGCCCTGTCTCTGGCATCTCCCTAAGCGTGCATGAGTTGTTCGCTCTCTGCGCCGCGGGTTGTCAGTAGCGTGCCTCCTTGGGAGTCCTTATGTATCCTACGTGTGCAGTGGCGGTTTAGTGGCAATTAGGAGCTTGAAGATCATCCGGTGGCAACTGTGGATGACTCAAGACATGTTGTGATTGGTTGTGGGTGAGTCGCCGAGCTAGAGAGCACTTGGTGATGAGTCCTTACGCGGATCAAGGGGGAGCTATACCCTTCCGCGGGTGCTCCAACGAGGACTAGGGGGGTGTCGACTCCTCGATACCTTGGCAAAACATCGACATGTCAACTTCCTTTCTCCCTCTCCTTCTCTTGTAATTACTTTCAAGCACTACTTTCTTTGCTCTTGTGTCATTCATGATGATGCTTGATTAGAATTGCTTCTAGGGTGGTGTTCTACTTGTTCTCTAGCTTGTTTTCATTCCGCAACTAGTTTTCACACTTGTAGACACATCAGGGTGATTTTCTTTTAGAGTAGGTTTTATTTATACATAGAAATTTTAGAAAAGCTCAATTCACCCTCCCTCTTGGGCATCTTGAACTTTTCAATTGGTATCAGAGCCTTATGCTCTTGAATTAGGCTTCATTACCTAGAGCAAGATGTCACATGGGGATGGACCACCACCCTTATTTGAAGGAGACGACTTTTCTTATTGGAAAGTTTGTATGGAGGCTTACTTAGAGGTCATGGATGTTGGTGTGCTCAAAGCCACCACTGATGGGTTCTCTAATACTTTTGATGACAACCCATTTGGTGATGAGGCTCATCATGAGAAGTGGAATGCAAAAGCTAAGAACATTCTATTTAGAGGCATTTGCAAGGATGTCTTCAACCGTGTGTCTAATGCCAAAGACGCACATGAGTTGTGGACCACTATTTGTTCTCTTCATGAAGGCACAAAGAGTGAGCGTGAGGAATACTACCACTTAGTCATGAGAAAGATGAATGCCTTTACTAGGCTCCCTAATGAGAATGCAAATGGAATGTACTCATGCTTGAATATTCTTGTAGAGCAGCTCAATGGACTTGGACTCACACAAATGCAACCATCCGATATGGTGATGGATATCTTGTGTGTCCTTCCAATTGACAAGTATGGGCACATTGTCACCACCCTTCATCAAGGAGATCTTTCCAATGATACCCCAACATAAATATTGGAAAAGATAAATGCTCATGAGATGTACATGCACATCAACCCTAAGGATGAGTCATCATCTTCCAACAAGAAGAAAGACTTGGCATTCAAGGTAAGCAAAGACAATATCAAGTCACAAGTTGTCCTTGAAATCTCAAGTGAAGATGAAGATGACACCAATATTTCTCTCATGGTGAAGAAGAACACCAAGATGCTAAAGAAACTCAACAAGAGTGGTGTTAAGTTTGACTCAAGAAAGAAGAAATTCTTCACAAGTAGCAAGAGAAAGCCTATCTTCGAGATAGATTGCTACAATTGTGGAGAGCTTGTCACCTTGCCCATCAATGCACCAAGCCAAAGAAAGATAAGTTCAAAAAGAAGTACAAGAATGGAAAGGAAGGCGAGGATGACTCAAGTGATGTTGAAAAGAAAAATGGCAAGCCATACAAGAAGAAGGATGGCCCCATAAGAAAAGATTTCATCATCAAAAGAAGAAGAATGGCAAGGCCTATATTGTTGGTGATTGGCTCACCGACATTGAAAGTTCAAGTGGATCATCCGATGAAGATAGTGATGATGAGAAGGTGGCCGCTCTTGTGATTGGGTCTTCATTGCCTCCACCACGTCCACTGCCATCATCCACATCCTCTACACACCTATGCCTTATGGCTAAGGGTGACCAGAAGGTGCAAAGTGAGGATAAGGAGAGTGATAGTGATGGGGAATTTGAAGGACCTACTTATGATGAGCTAGCTAAGTTGCCAGGAAAATACAATAAAATCGTAAGGAAGACTAGAGCTAAAAATGATCAACTTGAGGAAGAAAATGACTCTACTTGCTAAACTTGACATAGTATCTAAGGCTAGTGATGAGCTTAAAAAATAAAACAAGTCTATGTCATCCACCACTAGAGAGCTCAAATCATCTCTCAAGGAGCTTAAGGAGAAACATGATAAGCTAGAGAGGACATCCCAAGAGCTCATAACTAGATATAATTTGCTTAGAGATGATTACACCAATGTTAAGATCAATTATGATACTCTTCTTATTGCAAATGAAGGTCTTGATGATGAGACACATGTTGCCACTAACCCAATTATTAAGATTTAGCAACTTCTTGTGATGACTTGATTGATGAGCACATTGAGCAAGGCTCTAGTGGTAAATTAAAGACAAGCAAGTGGTTGTGGCGGATCACTATGATGACTATGTCAAGATCAAGAATAACAATGAGAAGCTCAAGTTAGATCTTGCTAAGCTATCCTACTCCAAGTCAACCAAGTCTATTGCCACTGAGACTCAAGATGAAGACTATGACATCAACTTTGAGCTTGATATACTTAGAGAAGACAACAAGAGGCTAAATATTGAGAAGAACAATCTTGCCATTTGGTTTGAGAAGTTCACCAAGGGTCATAATCTTCAAAGTGAATTGCTCATGAACACCGTGATGAAGGATAACAAGAATGGTATTGGCTACAAATCAACTCAAGTCAAGAAATCCAAAGCTCAAGCTAAAGCTCAAAATCAATATCAAGCCAAGCACAACTATCAAGCAAAGCTAAAGCCAAAGACAAGGAGATGCTTTGAGTGTGGACAAGAAGGTCACTTTACATATGATTGTGTTACTCCACCTCCAAAACCCTTGCCTAAGCATGCTAGGCCCTTTGCATACAATGATCACTATGTCATCAAGAAGGATGCTAAGGGAAAGCCACAAATTGTGTTCCTAGGTCTACCTAACAATAATAGGCCTAGAAGTATTTGGGTTGCTAAGTCACTAGTGGAGAAAGTCATGCCCGCCCCATCAAGTATGGGTGCCTAAACTTCAAGCTTGATCTCTTGTATGTGTAGGTGAACTACAAGACCGGAGGAAGTTATTGGGGGATAGATAGTGGTTGCACTCAACATATGATTGGTGACCCCGGGATGTTCACCTCAATAGATGAAGGTGTGGACAATCAAGACAAGATTATATTTGGGGATAATTCAAAAGGCAAAGTGCAAGGTCTAGGCAAAGTGGCTATATCCAATGATCATTCAATATCAAATGTCTTGTTAGTTACACCATTGAGCTTTAACTTTCTATCTGTTGGTCAATTGTGTGATCTTAGCTTCTAATGTCTCTTCACTCATAATGAAGTTGTTGTGTCCAAGATTGATGATAGTCAAGTCATATTCATGGGTTTTAGGTACAACAACATCTATCTAGTGGACTTCTCTTCAAAAGATGCCAATTTGCAAACATTCCTATTCACTAAGTCATCACTTGGGTGGCTATGGCATAGAAGGATTGCTCATGTTGGAATGAGCACTCTCAAGAAGCTATTTAAGAAAGATATGGTTAGAGATCTCAAGGATGTTGTGTTTGAGAAGGATAAGTTTTGTAGTGCATGTCAAGCCATCAAGGAAGTTGCCAACACTCACCCTCACAAAGCATTCATGTCAACATCTAGAGTGCTAGAACTTCTACACATGGACTTGTTTGGGCCAATAACATATGCAATCTTGGGTGGAAATCTCTTTTGTCATGTGATTGTTGATGACTATTCAAGATACACATGGGTATTCTTTCTTCATGACAAAGAAGAATCCACTAAATCTTTCAAGAAGTTTGTGAAGAGAGCATAAAATGAGTTTGATGTCAAGATCAAGAAGATTAGAAGTGACAATGGCATTGAGTTTGTCAACACCAAAATTGAGAAGTATTGTGATGAAGTTGGGATCAAGCATGAGGTCTCCGCAACCTATAAACCCTAACAAAATGGTGTAGTAGAGAGGAAGAACTAGACACTAATCACACTTGCAAGGACTATGCTTGATGAGTACAACACTTCAGAGAGTCTTTGGGCCGAAGCAATCAATACCGCTTGCTATGTTTCCAATAGATTGTTCACCCAAATATTCTTGAAGAAGACACCTTATGAGTTGCTCAATGGAAAGGAGATGTATGTATCATTCTTTCATGTGTTTGGGTGCAAGTTCTACATCTACAAGAAGCACCAACATCTAGTAAATTCCAAAGAAGATGTGATATTGGATTTTTTGTTGGTTATTCTTTGAAATCCAAAGCATACTAAGTATTTAACAAAGCCATCGGCTTAGTTGAAGAAACATATGACATAGAGTTTGATGAGACTAATGGCTTCCAAGGAGCAATTAAAAATCTTATTGATGTAGGTGATGAACCCTTGAGAGAGGCAATGGAAAATATGCCTATTGGTGCAATCAATCCTCACAAAGTGGATGAAGAAGATGAAGTTGCAAATGATATGCCTTCACCACCACAAGTGCCTCAAGTTATTGATGATCAAGTGAGGGAGATAAATGAAGACACCTTCTTCCCTCAAGACCATGTAGAGGCACAAGCACAAGATGTTGATGTTCCAAACCCCCCTCCTCAAGTGATTGAAAGAAGATCCACACCTATACTCCAAGCACATCCACAAGAGCTTATCATAGGGAGTCATTCAAGGGGTGTAATGACTCGCTCTAAAAATATTGCTTCATTTATTGAACACCACTCATTTGTTTCTTGTGTTGAGCCTACTTGTGTAGAAGAAGCTCTAGGGAATCTGGATTGGGTGAATGCCATGCATGAAGAGATGAATAACTTCACCCGCAATCAAGTATGGACCCTAGAAGAGAATCCACAAGATGCAAGAGTGATTGGAATAAAATCGATGTTCTAGAACAAGCAAGATAACCAAGGATGTGTGGTAAGAAACAAGGCAAAACTAGTGGTAAAGGGGTTCTCTCAAGTTGAAGGATTGAATTTTGGAGAGACGTTTGCCCTAGTTGGAAGACTTGAAGCCATCTGTATCCTACTTGCATATGCATCATATCATGATATTAAACTTTATCAAATGGATGTGAAAAGTGCATTTTTAAATGGCTATAGAAAGATAATTTGATAAGGAAACCAATGGAACTAGTTTCATATCAAAATTCCTTTGGAATCAATAGGAATTGTCAAAACAAGTTGACATCCAAAATTTGTTCAGGCGTTGCATCATCGTCTTTTGGCCGTTGGGCCTTGCAAAGTGTTAAGTCACCTTATGGACATGTATAGGGGTTCTTGGATGTCCCTTGGTCTATATATTCAGTAGCCATTGCCCATGTTAGGGCTCAGGTTTTGCTTAGATTAATCTATTAAGAACAATTTCACCGCTTGTTCGGTTTGTGAGACCCCAACTCGTGAGATTAATCATTCATTTGCAATTTGGTTGTTTTCTTCTTGTTCTTGCTTGTGTTCTTTGTTACGCGGGTAGGGATTAGCGTTTGGGGCATGGTCAACCATACCAGTGACACAGTTGATAACCATAAGAGTTATGGTGCTAAGATTGTAGGGTTTGGGTCTTTCGATCTAAAGCCGGATTAGTGTGTCATTCTCCACCACAACAATAGTTATCTCGAGCCTGATGAAAGATTGGGAACCATGTCCCCATTAGAGACCAAGGAATCATGAGGTAGCGGGATGTTAGGTCAGCGGTGGTCGACGAATGCCAAGGCAGTAGCGGACAGACGTTGAGGTGGCGGTTGTGGGATGCCGAGGTGGAGGTGGCCTCGCGACTAGCTACAGCTACGTGATCGCGAGCATGATCAGTCGGGAAAGCGCTCACTATGTCCCAACTCATGGTTTTCTTCCATGCGGAAAATGAAGGGAAGCTGGCTTTTGTCCCCCACATGAGTGGCCTTCCAAAGATCACTATAGATTGACCCCTAGAAATTGACACGTGCTTTCTTGGCTCGAGGAAGTCGAGGGGAATCCTCCGAGATCCCCTGCTGCCAAAGTAGCCCTAAAGATTTGAATCAAAATAGTTTACCTAGGTTCATTGTTGAGGTATGATTTATTTTTTCAATGAGAAAATGATGGATCACTTTGTTGCCACACTCCCACATAGTCAAGACTTAGGGTCCATTTGATGCACTAATGCTAATTGTTAATAGCTAAAATTAACACTAGTAGATACAATAACCCTAACTAATATAAGAGTTCAAAATAGACTATCTATAGCTAATAAAAAGATATTATCTATAGCTTCCCTAAGCTAACTACTAATACTATTTCTATCATGAAATATAGTGGATTTTTAATTACCCTAACCCAAACCATGCTACATTTGATATACTATTGAAAAGAAAAAAATATTTACAATATCAAATAAAATTTATTAGATATATCATGAAGTATATTTTCATAATTTTTATCTTTTTATCTACTAGATCTTATTGTTCTTCTTAATAAACTTAGTTAAATTTAGAATGGTTACTTAAATAAAATAACTAAAAATCCATTATATTGCGCGAGTATAATAACTCTAAAAATATAAGATCTAAACACTATTCAACTAAGAAGATGTTTGGATCCTTTCATTTGCAGTACTTTAATAAGTTAAGCCTTCATGAGCAACGATCCCTAGATGGTGGCGATGAGGTCACACATGTTCCGCCAGGCTGGCGTGCCCGTGCCTCCGGCTCCACAAGGGGGGAACGTTCCTCAACTCGAGGATTGCCCCCGCCACCCGATCGATGACGCCAAGGAGACGACACATGTGCGGCTTCTGATTTCGTTTGGCAGGACCAAGAATATTGTCGTGGCTGATGGAGTTGTATATCCGACCAACGAAATCCCACAAGCATATCGGGCCAAGTTACCTGAGAACTATGCACTGGTGATCGTAACATGTGTAAACCCAGATCATAAAGAATATGAACTAGATCATCCACACCTACAACGTCATAGTACCCTTGAAGCAGCGGAATGTGATGACATCTTTTGGATGAAGGACAACCTTGAGATCATGGCAATGACGACCTCTATTGCTGGATCTTGTCCCCCCAGAAGGCGACGACGACGGCGATGACGAAGGCCATGACAAGGACCCGCCTCGTTCACCTCTTAGCAAGAGCCCTCCTCGTACTTTGAAAAGTCCGCCTTTGGGCCCGACCATTGAGGCAAGAGGTTTAGGGGCTGCTTCTGGGGGCAACACGATGCCTACAAGCCAGCCGAGCCCAAGCGGGCCACCTCCACCTCCCGGCACTCAGCCTACGCCCCTCACAAATGAGGAGGGGCTCAAGGGGATGCACCAGGGGAGAAGACCGTGGGATGTACGGAGGGGGAACATGGGACGCAGACACCGCCAGGTTCAGCAAGCCAACAGGGAGGTACGGAGGCGGGCAACCCAAAGGATGACTCTACATCGCTCTCATACTCGACTACGTTTCCAAGGTACATTACAGGCGAGCATAACGTTCAATTCACATTTGTACCCCAAAAAACGATACAAACATTTCTATCCCAACTTTTCCAGTCCTCAAGATGATCCTCATCATCTATTTCTGGAGTCGGATGACTGTCTTGGCCACTTCGAGAACGGGAAGTTCATGATAACCAAGCAAACACTCCTTGATGAAGAATTGTGGGATACAAGAAGGTTTCATCTTTGGTACATGGAAGCGGCAAAAAGAGGCATGTCAAGTTTCACCGTAAAGATTGTAGCGGATTGCTTCCACTTGCCCGATACCGATTTCACTATTCCGGTGGACTTCCAAGACATGTATAGGCTGCTGCGGGGAGAAGACCTAGACATCGTCCAACTCACCCTGTTTGCAATGTAAGTGACGACTCGCGAGTTAATTCCATAGATCTCTCCTACTGTATACGTCAACTCTACAATTATTAGACTATATGGTACGTTGACTTATCTATGCAGGATGTCTGCCATCATAAGCAACGAAAAGCATCGTCCTACTCTTTTTCTCTCTCCAATGCATATTAATAAGAATATCATCAAGGGTCACATGCCAACGGATAAAAAAAGGCAATGAAACAGATAGAAAAGGAATATAAAGACAATGTGAGGAAACAGAAGAAGAAAGTGGTTGACTACATGTGCTCAGTAATGAAGAAGATCAAGGAGGATGGGCCACGATGTATCATGGCTCCCTATCACTTTGGGTAAGTAGAAAACATGTCCGTAGAGATCTGAAGTGGGTAGGATCAAGCTTTGTAATCATCGTAACCAATAGTCTATTTGAATCGTGCAGCAACGGCCTCGAGGGCCATTGGGTTGCATATACCATCTTTCCTCAAGATGGCAGAGCGATCATATTTGACTCGTTGAGGTCACAAAACAAAGCAGGGTACAAGGCCTTTGAAGATTGCTTGAAAGTGTAAGTCAATGAACATTTTCTTCTTTTACAGTTATCGTCATTATTCAAAACATGTCTAACTCTATTACATTTCGTGCAGGGCTTATAAGGCGCACATGAAGGATCCCGAATGCTACGATTGGAGGACCGATAAGTGCAAGGTGAAGAATATTGACCACATCAAAATCCGACGTGACTTTCCGATACGTAAAGTAATTGCAAAGTTCATTTGTGCTTTCCGTACATATGTGTTTGTTCTAAAGCTTCTATATCGATCATGCAATGCGCCAAACAATTGGTTGGATCCAAGGAATGTGGTTTGTACACATGCGAGCACCTGAGGTAGTGCAGGGAGTACACTCAAAGTTGGAAGAAGCTCAAGGAAGGAGTTAAATATTGGGTCATGACCTACAAGCCATCCTTCAAGAAAGTTAAGACAAGAATTTGCAAGTTCGTCATGGAGAAATGCGTGCTCGAAGAAGAGCAATTCTACGACGAAGAATCTGATTTGGCTACCGAACCAAGGTACGAGAGGCTTAGGAAATGGCCGACTTTGCTGCGCCCAAGTGATTACAAGTGGCCCGTCGACTTTGTTTAGAGGAATTTGTAAATGTAACTCAAAAGGACTTTGTTGGTTTCACGTGATGTGTATATGGATGTTGAAAACTGTGTATTATGTCTTGTGTAATGCTTAGATGCTTTATATTTAAATGTTTGCTGCATATATATGAAATCTGGAATCTGAAAATGATTTGAATTGAAATTGTGGAAATGATTTGAATTCTGTTTTTTATTTTTTATTTCAAAAACTATTTACCGAAGCGGGCAACTTAACAACCCGTTGCGGTTAACTACAATTAACCACAGCGGATGCTGTAAGTTTGCTGTTGTGGTATATTCATTTACTGTAGCGGGCGGGCGGCTTATGTGGTCCGTTGCGGTAAATGGATATACCGCAGCGGTCACTTTTGCCCGCTGCGGTTACGTCTGGATTTACCGTGGCGTGGCAGCACAAGCGGACGCTGCTGTCCGCCACGGTAATCACTTTTGACCGTTGCGGTATAGTAATGTGATGTGTTTGAAATTTGACATTCCATCACTTTTTAAAGTTCAGAAAAGTTTATATGTATGTATGCTCCATATTTCTACTTTGCAACTTATAATATATTTTTCAAACTCACTCTCCTACTATAAAAATACAACAAATATATTTCTCTCATATAGGAAACAATAAAATACAAATATAATTTATATACAACTAGATTAATTTAATTAATATGTGTCTAAGTTATGATTATTAAAATAAATTTAATTTCAAGAATCCAAACGGGGCTAATAGATTAGCTAATACAGTAGCTTTGCTAATAAGAAAACTACTGGTTAGTTTTCTTTTGATAGCGGCTACTAATATATTAGCATTAGTTAATGGGTCTAAATAGGACCTTTGGTCTAACTGACTACAAAGTTTTGGTCACATATACTAACTTTGTGAAGTTTGAGACGTAAGTAATTCACAGCAAGATCTCCAATCAAAAGATAGAAAAAGATGTTTGGCCAAACAAAACCCGCCCAAAACCTGTACTTTTATTGTGAAAAAAAAAACAAATAAAGAAACCCTCACGACTGACTAGGAGGAGTTCTTCCAGATCCAGCCCTTGGCTCGCAGTACACCACAGCAGACCCAGATCTCAACGTACCCCTTCTCTCAGATCTCAATTCCCAAATGCCCTCGTCGTCGTAGCTGCACCCCGACACCGCGCGCTCGCTCGGATCCATGGGCGGGCTCAGAGCAGCATCGCCGTCAGGCGCAGGATTCGGTGCCGTGGCGGGGGCGGGATCCGATCACGGGGCGCCGCGACTGGCGATGGCGTGTGTGCTGGCGTCAGAGGCCGCCACGGTGCTCGCCGTCATGCGCCGCAACGTCCGTTGGGCGGGCGTCCGCTACGGCGGCGGCGACGGCGGCGCGGGCGACGACGAGCACCTTGACCACCCGCTCGTCGCGGGGCTCAAGGCTCTCCGCCGCCGCGCAGCCGCGTGGGGCCACGGTCGCTGGGCTGGCATCGAGCCGCTCCTCTACCTCCGACCCTTCCTCGATGTCGTCCGCTCCGACGAGACTGGGGCGCCCATCACGGGTGCTGCGCTCTCGTCGTTGCACAAGGTCCTCACCCTTGACCTCGTCGGGCCCGGCGCACCAGGCGCCGCCGAGGCCATGGCCGCCGTCGTCGACGCCGTCACAGCCTGCCGCTTTGAGGTCACCGACCCGGCGTCCGAGGAGGCCGTCCTGGCAAGGGTCCTGCAAGTGCTGCTCGCCTGCGTGCGCAGCCGTGCAGCACCGGTGCTTGCCAACCGCCACGTCTGCACGATCGTCAACACATGTTTCCGCGTCGTGCAGCAGGCTGGAACCAAGGGGGAGCTACTGCAGCGTGTCTCCCGCCAGACAATGCAGGAGGTTATACGAACTGTCTTTGCCCGCCTGCCGGACATCGATGTCACTGTGTTGCCCGATGAGCAGGTATGGAGCATTGTTATACTCACTATTACTTTGCTGTGCTGATGAACATGGAAAATGTTGCGATACCATTTCTCCCTCGACCATAACTCAACTTACTCCTACTATGCTTGTATACATTGGTCTGAAGTGTAAACAAGTGAAATGATCTAAGCTTTTTTTTTTTGTGTCTTCTTAATTTTAATAACTAATTGTTGTTTGAGCAATATGACCACGTTGCAAATACTGAGTCTGACACTAAGATGACCTCTTGTTAGTTTGGAACCAAGCTTTTGTTAGTAGGAACTTGGAAGGCTCATATCTTCCTATACTAAATGAATTTTATTAATTTGCCGGTAGCATTTGTCATGCAGGTTGCTGGTTGCAAGAACCGATGTTTGGGTGCTAAGGAGACAGAGAATGGGAAGAGTGACTATGTATGTTTGAACAGCTCTGGTGATGAGGTGGGAGATGGTTCGGGTGTTGTGCAAGACAAAGACTTGATGGATCCCTTTGGGGTTCCTTGTATGGTAGAGATATTGCAATTCTTGTGCTCCCTCTTGAACATAGCAGAAGACATTGAGGTGAACCCGAGGATGAGTCCAATTGACTTCGATGAGGATGTGCCGCTTTTTTCTCTGGGGTTGATTAATTCAGCTATTGAGTTGTCGGCTCCATCTATACACAGACATAAAAAACTTTTAGCATTTGTACAGGATGAACTGTTCCGCAATCTAATGCATTTTGGCTTGTCAATGAGCCCCCTGATCCTGTCGACAGTGTGCAGCATTGTTTTTACTCTCTTTTACCATCTGCGCCATGAACTTAAGCTGCAAATAGAGGCTTTCTTCTCATGTGTTATCCTAAGATTAGCACAGAGTAGATATGGAGCAAGTTATCAGCAGCAAGAAGTTGCCCTTGAGGCTCTAATCGATTTTTGCCGGCAGAAAGAGTTTATGGCTGAGATGTATGCAAATATGGACTGTGATTTACAGTGCTCAAATATTTTTGAAGAGTTAGCTAACCTTCTGTCTAAGAGCGCATTTCCTGTGAACAGTCCTTTGTCAGCTTTAAATGTGCTTGCTTTGGACGGTTTGGTTGCTGTCATTCAGGCAATGGCACAGCGGACTGATAATACACCTCAACATCATGATCAAACAGTGCCAGAAATAAGTGAATATTTTCCTTTCTGGCAGTTGAAGTGTGAGAGCAATAATGATCCTGATCAGTGGGTTAAATTTGTCCACCAGCAAAAAAGCATCAAGAGAAAGCTAATGGTTGGTGTTGAACATTTTAATAGGGACAAAAAGAAGGGTTTCGAGTACCTACAAGGCGTTCATCTTTTGCCTGAAAAACTCGATCCACACAATGTTGCTTTGTTCTTCAGGTACACACCTGGGTTGGACAAGAACCTTCTTGGGGATTACCTGGGTGATCATGATGAATTCTCTATCCGGGTCCTTCATGAATTTGCTAGAACCTTTGACTTCAAGGATATGAATTTGGATGCTGCCTTAAGGCTCTTCTTGGAAACTTTCCGGTTGCCTGGTGAGTCACAGAAGATACAGAGAATTCTTGAGGCCTTTTCTGAGCGATATTACGAACAGTCACCACAAATTTTTGTTGATAGAGATGCAGCTCTGGTATTATCATATTCTGTAATCTTGCTCAATACTGATCAGCACAATGTAAGGGTTAAGAAGAAGATGACTGAGGAAGACTTTATTAGGAACAATCGCCGTATAAATGGAGGAAATGATCTGCCAAGAGAATTCTTGTCAGAGCTTTATTATTCTATTTGCCGGAATGAAATCAGAACTATTCCTGAGCAAGGAGCTGGGTGTTCTGAGATGTCTTTCAGTCGTTGGGTTGATCTAATGTGGAGGTCAAAGAGAACATCAATGTACATTGCTTGTGACTCCTACCCTTTTCTTGATCATGACATGTTTTTCGTTATGGCGGGACCAACAGTTGCTGCTGTTTCTGTGGTTTTTGACAATGTTGAGCATGAAGAGGTTCTTACAGGATGCATTGATGGCTTTCTGTCGGTGGCGAAACTGGCTGCATTCTATCATCTTGATGATGTTCTGAATGATCTTGTTGTGGCACTATCTAAATTCACCACTTTGTTGAACACTTCCTACATTGATGATCCTGTAACAGCTTTTGGGGAGGATACCAAGGCTAGAATGGCAACAGAAGCTCTTTTCACTATAGCAACTGCCTATGGTGATCACATACGCAGCGGATGGAGGAACATAATAGATTGTATTTTAAGATTGCATAAGATAGGACTTCTTCCTGGTGGCCTCACTGGCGATACAACTGATGATCAGGAATCCTCTTCAGATTCATTACCCAGCAAACTTGCTTCATCTGCTCCTCAAGTTTTGCCAATTAGCACTCCTCGGAAAACTTATGGACTGATGGGGAGGTTCAGCCAATTACTGTACTTAGATGCTGACGAACCAAGGTCCCAACCAACTGAGGAGCAACTTGCTGCTCAGAGGAATGCTTCAGAGACTGTAAAGAAGTGCCAAATAGGTACCATCTTCACTGAGAGCAAATTCTTGCAAGCTGATTCGCTCTCAAATCTGGCAAGGGCCCTCATTCAGGCAGCAGGCAGACCTCAAAAGATCACCAGCTCGCTTGATGATGAAGGCATAGCTGTCTTCTGTTTAGAGCTTCTAATTACTGTCACATTAAACAACAGAGACAGGATCGTTCTTTTGTGGCAGGATGTTTTTGAGCACATAACCCATATTGTCCAGTCCACGGTGATGCCCTGCAACCTAGTGGAGAAGGCTGTTTTTGGGCTCCTGCACATCTGTCAGAGGTTGCTTCCCTATAAGGCAAACTTGGTAGATGATTTGCTGAGGTCATTGCAGTTGATTCTAAAACTTGATGCCCGTGTAGCTGATGCTTACTGTGAGAACATTACCTTGGAGGTCACACGGCTTGTCAAGGCCAATGCGACTCATATCAAATCCCAGATGGGCTGGCGGACTATCATTTCCTTGCTCTGCATTACGGCACGCCATCCTGATGCTTCTGATGCAGGATTCGAAGCCCTGGTTTTTATCATGTCAGAAGGAGCTCACCTCTCACCTGCCAACTTCATCCTTTCAGTGGAGGCATCAAGGCAGTTTGCAGAATCTCGTCTTGGGTCTGCAGAAAGATCTATCCATGCTTTGAACCTAATGGCAGACTCAGTAAACTGCCTTATGCGATGGTCACGAGAGGTTAGAGAAGCTGGTGGAGAGGCAGACAGAATATTGGAAGGAATTGCTGAGATGTGGTTGCGGCTAGTGCAGGCTCTACGCAAGGTGTGCATGGATCAAAGGGAAGAAGTGAGGAACCATGCGTTGTTATTGTTACAGAGATGCTTGGTAGTTGATGGAATATCAGTTAAGTCTTCAACATGGTTGATGGCATTTGACATTATTTTCCAGTTGCTTGACGAACTGTTGGAGATTGCTCAGAGCTACTCACCAAAGGATTTCAGAAACATGGAGGTGTCTCTCTTGCATGCTGTAAAACTGTTGTGCAAGGTGTTCTTGCAGTCACTTAAAGACCTCTCAGGACAGGGCAGTTTTGGTAAGCTGTGGTTGGAGGTCCTGGACATGATAGAGAAGTTCATGAAAGTCAAAGTGAGAGGGCGGAGGACTGAGAAGCTACAAGAGGCTATCCCAGAGTTAGTCAAGAACATACTGATGGTGATGAAAGCCAGTGGGATCCTATTAAAAACTGGTGCCAGTGAAAACAGTTTCTGGGAAGCAACATGGCTTCAAGTTAACAAGATTGCGCCCTCTCTACAATCAGAAATTTTTCCTGACAATGAGGATGGCAGCACAACTCAAGTTGAAGAAAACAAATTGGATACACAAGCACAACCACAACCACAACAATGATCAATATGACATTATACTTTCTCACATCCAATCAAGTTAGTTGCAGCTGGATCCTTTCGACTTTTTGTTCCAAAACCATACACAGATGCTTGGCAGTTATGTATGTGCCATTAGGAAGAGTAAGATGGTATATTGTAATTTTCTTAGTTTATATATATAATTTTGTTATTGACAAGGTTGTTGCTTTGGGCTTTATTGTTGCAACAGCAAAGTTGTATGATAAATATACTGTGTTACCGGCCTTGGAGAATCAAAGTTTTTGGCTGTTTATTGGTATGATCCCGGCACCTGTGTACTGTACTACTGGGGAAAATTGTTTATAGCAGTAAGTGCGAGGGTTTTTTCTTGCCATTATCTGGTGTCTCAAGGTGTCCAATAGGAATGTGCTCTTCAGTTATTTTATATATGAGTGATATGCTGGGTTGCTGGTTCATATGAATTTATTCACTAGTGAATGTGAAAGAGAGCAATAAAGATGCCATTGTTTTCCTTTATTTATTAGAGGCCAGGCAGGAAGAACAAGCAGCTGAGAGCAGCATAGGTGCTTCGTTGCTCCTGCTGCATTGGTTCTTTCGCTTTATGTAGTTTCCTTGGGTATTTCTAATCATAATAATGTTTCATAGACTCAAATGGACATGAAGTGCTGTTGTCAAAATCTGCAAACATGTTTTATTCTTACTGAGATTCTACTTATTTTCAGATTAAAATTTCAGAGTGGCAAGTTCGGAGCAAATCAGATTTGGTTTGCAAACTTAAGGAAATCACCTAACTTTTCAGATTCAGTTTGCAGAATTGCAAGGGTCTAATTATTCTGTGGCAAGTCTTGCAGATAGGAATCATGGTTTAATTATCAGTATGCTAATATTCATCCATTAGTAAGTACTGTAATGTAGAAGTATATGTTTTCGTTCCTCATGGCCGTGTAAATGAAAGCCTGTTTTTGCTTTTTGGAATATTTGAATTGTAGCTTGCCGCAGAACTTGAAAAATGAATGTGCATGATCTAACTGCAGGCTTTCTTAACTGAAAACTATGCATTCCACAAAGGTTACATTTCACATTGTTATAAAAACTTCCAAAATGTGCATAATGCAGATAACTAAGAACCAAAAGCTGTTCCCTTCACTTAAGATAAAAAAAAATGAGAAGAACCCAAAGAGTTTTGTGAAAAATGTATACATGGAACCGCTATGATAAAAATCATGAGTGGTCCCTAAACTTGCGCTCCTGTGTCATCCCGGTCCCTAAACTCGCAAATCGACCGTTTAGGTTCTTAAATTTGTCCAGTTGTGTTATTCCGGTCCCTAAACTTGTAAATCGACTATTTAGGTCTTTAAACTTGTGCATCTGTGTCATCCCAGTCCCTAAATTTGTTTGGTTGTGTCACTTTGGTCCAAATAGAATGATTCAAAAACTAGATATCAAAAAATAATTCATAATTTTTCATATGAACTCGAATGAAGACAAACTTTATATCAAAATTGTAGCTCTCGACGTGATCTACAACTTTATAGTTGAAAAGTTTTCTATTTGAAATCATTTAGTATCCGAAAACTTAATTTTAAATTTTAAATTTCAAAATCTATAAACATACACTAATATTTTGGGAGCCTAAACAGTTTTATTTTAAAAACTTTTCAACTACAAAGTTATAGATCACGTCGAGAGCTACAATTTTGATATAAAGTTTTTCTTCATTCGAGTTCATATGAAAAAGTTATGAATTATTTTTTGATATCTAGTTTTTGAATCATTCTGTTTGGACCAAAATGACACATCCAAACAAGTTTAGGGACCGGGATGACACAGATGCACATGTTTAAGGACCTAAATGGTCGATTTGCAAGTTTAGTGACCGGAATGACAACCAAACAAGTTTAGGGACCGGAATGACACAGATAAATAAGTTTAAGGACCTAAACGGTCGATTTACGAGTTTAGAGACCGGGATGACACAAAAACGCAAGTTTAGGGACCGCTAGCGTACTTTACTCTTTGATCATTCCTGCTTTCTTGTACACACAAGAAATTGAAAGATGCACATGTTTCGCTGTTCTTAAGAAAAGGGTTATCCAGTGATGAATTAGCTGAAAGCGATGCTCATTTTTCTGTGGGATTAGCAATTCATACGCCATAGATTCTGGCAATGAAGTATTAGAATTTGTAAGTTAAAATTCATTTCGTCAACTAGATTTCCTTTTTCATAAGAGCGATGCAAACATACACAAGCTTGTTCTAGTATATAATTAATATTATAATAACAGTGGGATAAGATCAACTCAGTTAACCTTGAGCATGTTTGGTTGATGGTTTCGGTGGCTCGTAAGTCGAATTCTGTTTTTTTGTTGTGAGAGAAAAATACTATATTATGACTATTTTGTTGCTTGCTTGACCGTTTTATTTGTTTGTAAAGCTTACCTTTTGCTGATGCTATGCGTTTCTGGTAAATTGGGCTATTCTTTAGGAAAGACAGTTGGGTTATTTACTAGCATCTAGATTATACTATGCCCATACGCCAATCAGAATTCGCTACTCCCTCAAAACAACACTCTATAGGCGATCGTCATGCTCTCCTATAGTACGTATGCACCTTGATTGTTTGCTTGCTCTGGTTTGTTCCTGTGTCTCCTGGTTTTGCTACATTAATGATTGCATTTCCTTTCTACTCCTGTAGCAGGGCAGCCTGTTTATCTTCTCTAGCGTATAACTCCTTGCTTCTCTTGGCGGCACATGCTCTTGATTGTCTAATCCAATTCCTTCCATGAGCGCCGTGAAGCCATTGACAGTCAGTACGACTGTATGAGAATAACACCTCTGTTCTCATTACTAAAAACAAGCTGGGCTGCAGCAAAGCCGCTTGCTGAAAAACCATACTTGATGTGTGGTAAGCTTATTTGGCTGCAATTCCACGATTCAGATGATTTGACCTTCTAACAAAACCATGTGACTTGTGAGGTTTGTCAGTTTTTTGCAATCACGACTTACGGAGGTGATCATTAGACGGACTTTTCGTACTCTTGCAACCCACCCACCTTTACGCTGACTAGCGCGCGCGCGGACGGCCTCATGCATTCTGCCCTCTCCCGGCCTCCCCTCCAGCTCCAGCGTCTCCGCGATCGTGGGCGGCCGGCCGGGTAACTTGCGGTGGTGCCTGTTATGTTTGCGCACGCACGCGCGCACACAGCAGCACGGGCCGCACCCTTGCTGCTATACGCTAGCCCCGCCGCGTACGCTACACGTGAGCTTGCTGCACTGCGATGCCATAAACAGACCAATTCTTGCGTGGTGTAAGATCGTGTAAGGAGAGCGAGTGTTGTACAACGCACGCACAATCTTTCATCTTTACGAAACATAGTACATATACACACACTCATCCTATGGACGGACGCACCTAATCTGGTCAGACCTACTAGAATTTGAAACTGTCTGGAAAATGATTTAGAAAGTCTGAACAAGTTGATTTGATACAAGTCTTTCTCTCTCGTGAAAAAGTAGTCCGCCGATCAATAGGATATTGGGATTCATCGTGACTTCTGTAAGTTGTAGGCAGCGTTAGACGTTCTTAATTAGTACCCACTATTAAAGAATTCAGGGTCAGATGTACGAGACGTCCATGAGAAGCCTTGACGCGCCGTACGTTCTGTTTTCACAGCGCGCGCGTATCGTCCGTTCACACTTCATCTACATGTTCGTTGCACGCAGCTACTCCGTACTATAGTAGTATGTGTAGCACAATCGTAAAGGAACAATAATACGTCTGTGATGATTGATTTCCATGATCCTAAGATTGAATAACGTCTAGAGCGCGCGTTTAATTAATCGGTCCGCCAGCCGTCCAGTTTTTAAATTGCCCGATTCTCCCTTTCGTTGGTGAAAATGAAAAGGATGTCCACATGACTCAAAACTGAGGGGCCGGGGTGAATTGTGTTGGAATTAGATCTCCTCTCGTTAGGCCCAACGGACTAACGGGCCCTAGGTCATGCGCTCTGATCGGGGGCGCCCAACCTTGTGGTTGGTGGGCCCCCGTCGCACAGTGCTATATAAGATAGGGTGGGGGCCGAGGCGCAGTGCACGCGAAACGAGGTTCACCTGCGCCGCCATCTCCCCACCTACATCTAAACCCTAGACCGATCTAGAGGGAGCGCTGCCAGCGGCGGGAAGCTCCACAGACACCGGCGAGCACTCGGGGTACCTAGATGACGACTGACGCGACCGTCAACGGGACACCGACGCCCATGGCCGATGGCGGCTCCAACCCTAATGCCGTCGCCGCCACTGCACCTCCTTCCGCCGACTCCTCTGGTCTGTCTGTCTCTCTCTCTCTGTGCATGGCATATGAACTGCATCTATCAATTACTACCCGAACTACCACTTGTATCCACTGGATCCGCTCCTAGACGATCCTAGAACTCTAACAATGGTATCAGACGCCTCCTACGGAGGGGATCCACTCGGATCGGAGCCTATTCGGCTCACCAAAACGAAACCCTAACCCTAAATCTCAAGAACAGAGAAGGGATTAGGGAGAAGAACAAGAACGGACGTCGGATCGGTATGAACGAAAACCAAACTGAAACCCTAACTACACGGGGAAACTCGATCCGACTCCAAACGAACCAAGAACACAGAACCGATATGAACCCTAACCCTAAATGAACGGGGGCGGAGCTCTTACCTGGGGCTCGGCCGTCCCTCCTGCCGCCACGCGAGAAGAACGCGACCTCCGGTGAGGCCCCGCCACAGCGCGGCCCTCTGTCTCGTGCGCGGCGTCGAGGTCACCGCGGCTAGCCCGCTCGACGGCGGCGCGTCCACTCCTCGGTGGGCGCGCGCACCGGCGAGGAGGCCAGCGGTGGCGGTGCCGTCCTCTCCCTCTCCGGCCGGTCGCCGAGGGCCGCCGCCGCTCTCTTGCTCTCGGCCGCCGCCGCTGCGCAGAGGAGAAAGGGGAGGGAGAATGAGAAATGAATTAGGGTTCGGGGGCCGGCCGTCGGATGCCCGGTTTTGATCTCTCGAAAACGACGCGCCACCGTCCGATCGTCCTCGCCCTAGATCGGACGGCTCTCGGTGCGCCACCGGCTGCTGGGCCACTTGCGGCCCAGGCCCACGTTGTGGCCTGGGCGGGTGAAGGGAGCGCGTGCGCGCGGCCGACTGGGCCTCTTGATTCGCCCCGACCCGCAAATGAATAGTGAAGTTTTTCCATTTTTATTTTCCAGAAATTAAATAGAATTGAATTTGAATGATTCCGAATTCGAATTTTGATGAATTGCTTCTCTGTGCAACATTTTATCCAACGATAATTTAAGTTCAGAGAACAACCACATGAATAATATTATGGAAAATAATTTTCGAACAATTATATTTATTCTATTTTCCAGAAACATTAAATCGAATCACTTGATATTTGAATGAATTTGAATTGAAATTTGATGAATTATTTTCTGTTCAAAATTTTATCCAACGATAATTTTTCGTGCAGAATAATAATATGAATTAATTTTTCTGGAAAATAAGATTATGAACCATATTTAATTGTTTCAGCTGCGAAGAAAATATTGAATTTCTCTCTTAATTAAATTTGAACCAACGGGATAATTTAATTTTCAGTGAATTATGATTTTTCGATAATTTTGATACAATTATAGTATTGTTATTTTCTGACCAACGTTGTTAATAACATTATTATAATGAATTGCTATACATTAATTTTACTTCTGCCCAACGGTGATGTATAATTTTGTATAGCTGAATTGTATGTTTTAAATTTGACCAACGTTGAGTTAAGGCATGCAATTTTATGATGAATGTTTCTCAATTTTCTTTGGACAAATTTCAGGAGTTAAAGGAATGGTGAATATAAACAACATTCCTCCGCTCAACGGTACCAACTACCGTGTGGCGGGAGAAGTACGAGTTAGAACTTACACTGGAAGAGATTGATCTTGCCATTACTTCCCCGTGTCCTACTATTCCAGAGGAACTGGAGAAGAGAACTGATGAAACTGACGAAGCATTTCACGCCCGAAAACGTGACTTCGCTGAAATCAGAATGAAATATGATATTGAACACAGACGTTGGATTCAATCCAATCAAAAATGTCTGTTGGTGGCGAAAGCCACCATTGAAGACCAAATCCGAGGGTCAATCCCAGAATGCATCACCGCCATTGACTACCTTGAAAGGGTAAAGAGTCAGTTTACTGGGTCTTCTAAGGCCACAACAAGCACAATGATACATAAACTTGTATCTGAGAAATACAATGGTGGTGGTGTGCGTCAGCACATATTGAAAATGAACACCATGACAGCGAAATTAAAGACAATGGATTTTGGGATCAATGACAAGTTCCTCATTCACTTGGTCTTTCTCTCTCTGCCAAAAAAATTCGAAACCTTTACAGTGAACTACAATATGATGCCTGAAAACTGGGACATTGAAAAGCTCATTGCAATGTGTGTCCAGGAGGAAGAGAGAATCAAGTCCGCACAGGGTGAATCAGCTCATCTTGTCAAGGACAATAAAAGAAAGAATTACTACAAGAAACCACAGGGAAAACCCCAGTGGAATAAAGGCTCTCCTTCCAAGCCACAAGAAAATGCACTTGCAAAGGGAAAATAAAAGGACTCTCAGGATGAGGACTTCAGAAAATATGGCAATGCTGAAAAAGACCAGTGCAAGGAATGCTTCAAGAGAGAATATTACAAGAGAGATTGCCCTGTCTACCTGAAAAAGCTACTAAAGAAAGGTGATGATACTATCACATTTGTAGATGAATCCCTGTTTTTATGTTATTCGAACATCTTTTGGTGGATTGATTCAGGAGCAACAATTCACGTTTCGAATTCTTTACAGGGGTTAAGTGGGAGGAGAACCCTGCAAAGAGGAGAAAGAACGATTAAAGTTGCGAATGGAGTACAAGCTGGAGTTGAAGCCATTGGCAATCTAGCCTTAGAATTAAAAGATGACTTTGTACTTAAGCTTAGAAATGTACTCTATGTTCCCTCTTTGCGTAGGAATTTAATAAGTGTCTCCAAACTCGATGATGATGGATTTGGTTGTCATTTTGGTAATGGCAGATGTGAAATATTTGATAATAATGATAAGTGTGTTGGTCTTGCCTTCCGACAAGACAAGTTTTATTTATTATCTCTTGCTGAGAATGTGAATCATGAATGTGATGTTGTGAATGTCTCCCAATCTACAAATGAGAACAAGAAGCGGAAGAGAAATGAAAGCGACTCTTCGAAACTATGGCATTGTCGTTTGGGCCATATTTCAAGGGGGAGAATAGAACGCTTAGTGAAACAATCAATTCTTCCGCACTTAGAATTCTCCGATTTAGAACAATGTGTTGATTGCATCAAAGGAAAATATGTTAAGAAAATAAAGAAAGCTGCTAAACGAAGCACGAGAGTATTAGAAATAATCCACACGGACATTTGCGGTCCATTCCCAATGAAAAGTGTGGATGGTTATGATTCGTTCATAACATTCACAGATGATTACTCTCGTTATGGTTATATTTATCCAATTAAAGAAAGAACAGAAGCATTGGATAAATTTAAGATATTTAAAGCCGAAATTGAAAATCAACACAACATGAAAATAAAGATAGTTCAATTAGACCGTGGTGGAGAGTATTACGGGCGACATACCCCGTATGGCCAAATTCCAGGTCCCTTTGCAAGGTTCCTACAGGAAAATGGCATAGTCGCTCAATACTCCACACCGGGGAGTCTCAGCAGAACGGAGTGGCTGAAAGAAGAAACCGTACCCTAATGGATATGGTGAGAAGCATGATGAGTTACTCCACACTACCGGTTGGTTTATGGATGGAGGCACTGAAAACCGTCATTCATATACTTAATCGAGTACCAAGCAAGTCGGTGCAGAAAACACCGTATGAATTATGGACAGGAAGAGAACCCTCACTTAAGCACTTACGTGTGTGGGGCTGTCCAGCTGAGGCAAAGGTTTTTAACCCAAATATTGGAAAGTTAGACTCCAAAACTGTCAGCTGCCATTTCATTGGCTATCCAGAAAGATCGAAAGGATATCGATTCTATTGTCTTGATAGATACAAGAAATTTGTTGAAACAAGACACGCTGTGTTCTTGGAGGATGACATGATCAGGGGGAGCAAGGTAACACGTGAAATTAGACTTGAGGAGAAGCGGGTACATGTACCTACTCCGATGGTTGAAGAACCATTTTTTACGTTACCTGCTACCGATGTTGCACCAGCAGAACAGGACGCTGTGGTGACAACGCCTGTTGTGAGTTCTCCCATAGCGACAACAAATGAACAAGAGGAACCTGTCCATCAGGAGCCTGTAGAACCAAATGTCGCTTATGAGGAAGAACAACAACTACCCATAGTGGACCAAGTGCCAGAGGCCCCTAGAAGGTCTCAAAGAGCTAGAAGGTCAGCAATTCCAGATGATTATGAAATTTATGAAACTGAAGAATTCCATATGGAAGATGACCCTATAACTTTTGAAGAAGTCATGAGAAGCGAACACTCATCAAAGTAGTTTCAGGCCATGGAAGATGAGATGAAATCTATGAACACCAATAAGGTTTGGGTTCTAGAAAACATTCCTAAAGGAGCTAAGAAAGTAGGATCCAAATGGGTCTACAAGGCGAAATATGACTCCCAAGGGAATATTGAAAGACACAAAGCACGACTTGTGGCTAAGGGTTTTACCCAAAGAGAAGGGATTGATTACAATGAAACTTTTTCCCTAGTTTCTTGTAAAGATTCTTTCAGAATTATTATGGCACTTGTGGCTCACTATGATCTAGAATTACATCAGATGGATGTAAAGACCGCATTCCTAAATGGGGATTTGGATGAAAATGTATATATGGCACAACTGAAAGGTTTTGTCGTAAAAGGAAAAGAAAATATGGGATGTCGTCGAAAAAGATCCATTTATGGTTTGAAACAAGCTTCGAGACAGTGGTACTTGAAGTTTGATAAAACTATAAAGGGTTTTGGATTTAAAGAAAATGTCGAGGACAATTGTGTCTATGTGAAATTCAAGAATAAGAAATACATATTCCTGATCCTATATGTGGATGATATCTTACTTGCTAGTAGTGATGTCAGTCTGCTATCAGAAACGAAGAAATTCTTGTCCTCGAACTTTGATATGAAAGATCTCGGTGAAGCTTCGTTTGTCTTGGGAATTGAGATTCATCGAGATAGAAGAAAAGGAGTATTGGGATTGTCGCAGAAAGCATACATAGAAAAAGTTTTGAAGAAATTTAGTATGCATGCATGTAGTCCATCTCCTGCTCCGATTGTCAAGGGCGATAAATATGGGGAACATCAGTGTCCCAAGAATCAATATGAAATTGATCAAATGAAAGCGGTACCATATGCTTCGGCAATTGGAAGTTTACAATATGTTCAAACGTGTACACGCCCTGACATAGCTTTTGTTACCGGGTTACTTGGCAGATATCAAAAGAATCCAGGAATTGAACATTGGAAATTAGTGAAGAAAGTCTTGCGTTATTTGCAAGGTACGAAAGGTCTCATGTTGACATATGAAAAATTTGATTCCCTGCACATAGAGAGGTATTCAAATTCTGACTATGCTGGAGATGAAAGAAAATCCACATCAGGATATATATTTACTCTTGCTAAAGGAGTGATATCGTGGAAAAGTTCGAAACAAACAGTGACTACATCCTCGACAATGTACGCCGAGTTTGTAGCTTGTTATGAGGCCTCGGGGCAGGTAAATTGGTTGAAGAAATTTGTACCCGGATTGAAAATAATTGAAAGTATAGAAAGACCGATGCGGTTGTATTGTGATAACAACCCAGCGGTAGAATATGCTCACAACAATAGGTCAAGTGGTTCTGCCAAACACAGTGACATAAAGTACTATGTTGTGAAAGATAAACTTCGGGATCATATCATAAATCTTGAGCATATACGAACAGAAAAGATGCTAGCGGATCCGCTCACAAAAGGCCTTTCACCCAGTGTGTTCAGAGGACACATAGCCGGCATGGGTTTAAGGGAGAGCCTATGATTCCCGAAGAATAAGAAGGGCCCAGAATGATGAAAAGTTTATTTCCAAAATAGAAAGGTGTGTAGTAGCTGTTAGTCTAACGACATGAATTGTTGTGATGATGAAGCATGCTCTATATACTGATCTGTGATGGAATTGAAAAGAATTGGAATATTGAACTCGAATGAGAATTGAATAATTAAAAGAATTGTGTGAGATCTAGGGGGAGAATGTTGGAATTAGATCTCCTCCCGTTAGGCCCAACGGACTAACGGGCCCTAGGTCATGCGCCCTGATCGGGGGTGCCCAACCTTGTGGTTGGTGGGCCCCCGTCGCACAGTGCTATATAAGATAGGGTGGGGGCCGGGGCGCAGTGCACGCGAAACGAGGTTCACCTGCGCCGCCATCTCCCCACCTACATCTAAACTCTAGACCGATCTAGAGGGAGCGCTGCCAGCGGCGGGAAGCTCCACCGACACCGGCGAGCACTCGGGGTACCTAGATGACGACTGACGCGACCGCCAACGGGACACCGACGCCCATGGCCGACGGCGGCTCCAACCCTAATGCCGCCGCCGCCACTGCACCTCCTCCCGTCGACTCCTCTGGTCTCTCTCTCTCTCTCTCTCTGTGTGTGTGTGTGTGTGTGTGTGTGCATGGCATATGAACTGCATCTATCAATTACTACCCGAACTACCACTTGTATCCACTGGATCCACTCCTAGACGATCCTAGAACTCTAACAAATTGGAGTTGACACTAATCAAGGTTCCAAGTACAATTAATGGTCCTCTAAGATAATTCTAATCAATGAAATCTAAATGCGCAGATAAGTTTTATCTAGTGTTTCACATACCTATATAAACCAAGTTTTGCAACTAGAGTCAATTTTATCACTAACCTATATCAAGCTGCTCTAGGAAAGGTGGTAAAAAAACACACAATGTGGAAGTGTAAACAATATAATTAATGTGATTGTCTGACAATGAGCAATCAATATATGTGTCTTTTTGCTAAAAAGGATCTATTAAATACATAATTCATTAGATTAGATTCTTATTAGCAATGTCAACTAGGTATCATAAGTAAATAGATCTTGGTTGTTCAATTCTTTGATAGCGAAGGTGTTTCTTTGCTAAAGAGAAATCATCAGTAGCTATATGCTAGAGACCTGTGATGATCAGACACATACAAACTCTTAGTATAAAGATTTACCCCGTGGTATATTGGTGGGAAATGCATCATAATTTGTCTAGCTATGTTGAAGCTCCATAAAGCATTCGGTAAAAGTCGAGTGAGCAACTTACTATAGCATGTCTCTTTTGATCAACATGACATCATATTCATTATAGAACTTCATCAAGGACGGGTTCTCCTAGCACTGTACCATATGATTGGAAATGGTTTTGGGCATACCCGATGGTACTCCTAAGTGAGATGGATCAAGTGGAAGCTTGTTTCGCTCTGTTTAGAGACTTGTGTTAGTCTCGGCGTAAAGATAGGTGCATGGTTTGTCCAGATCTGTATCTGCACCTTGAGGAGGTTGCTGCATGCCTGAGACTTGAGACCTTCGATATTTGTGCTGATGTCTAGCAACCTGAGCTCCCCTCGGAGTGCACCATGGGATGCTTTGTGAATAGCCCCCCTTGTTACCGATACATGTAAGATTCCATAGTTGATAAAATTAAGAGTATAAGAGAAAGAAAAATAGCTAGAGTGATTGAAAATAATCCGAAATTCCTAATGGAAAATTGAGTGAGATTATGAAAACTGTTAGAAGAACATATGTGCTCCGACCTTTTTTAGCCACTAGGAAATCTCGTTGATTTAAGAAATCATTTTTTAGAAACGGGTAGAGATACTCTTAGTTTAGAAGCCTAAATTCGTGCCTGTTGCAGTTATTCAGCTAAATGCGAGCATGCCACGACAGTCATGGTAGATTAAGATGAGAGCATTGCCTCCGCGCCGTAGGATGGATGACCCCAAGATTCTAATCGTACCAATCATCTGCAGGGCTTCACATATTGGTATACTACGAGCTGCAATTCATGGTCGCATTCTGCAACTGCCGGCAGCAGGTCGCCGGCCGCGTACTCCATTTCGCCTGGTGGCCATGTGACCTTGCACCTCTAACACGGCAAGCCCATCGTACGCGACGAGCCGAACGGCGACCCTTGATGCCAATTCGATCAACCCGGCCGGCTTTCACCTGCCTCTGCCTATAAATGCACCGGCAGTGTCGTCCTCCGGTCGACCAACAAAAACACCCGACCGAACATCCAAGCACAAGTACTAGCTCGCTAACCTTGAAAACTGTAATACGTAAGTGACTAGCTGGTTCCATCGAGCTGAGATGGCCGCCGCCGTGATCTCCATCTCCTCCTCAAAGGTGGCTGCACTCGCTGCACTGTTGGTGGTGCTCGCTACGTACGCCGAGGCGGCGAGCCCCAACGACGGCTGGGAGGCGGCCAAGGCCACCTGGTACGGCGCGCCCAACGGCGCCGGCCCCGACGACAACGGTACGTGCGTGTTACTACGAGTACTACCAATAATGCCCGTGTGCATGTCTGACGTTGCTGTGTCATGCTCCTATATATCGGCAGGCGGCGCGTGCGGGTTCAAGAAAACCAACCAGTACCCGTACATGTCCATGACGTCGTGCGGCAACCAGCCGCTGTTCAAGGACGGCAAGGGCTGCGGCGCATGCTACCAGGTTAATCTACAGTACTCAACAACTCGACACAGTAATTAATTAACTTGCAGTCCTGGTCAGTTAATTTGATCATCGGTCAACCGTAGCAGTACAAACCCTTTAATATCCTCGATACTGACGATCGACGTTGTTGAGTGCCATGCCGTTGAACTAAAATCGGGAGGTCAAACAGGCCGTAACACGCCTTCTCACGTACTGCTGTCCTGTCCAATTGAAAAATCCATCAGATACGGTGCCTCAACAGAACCCACGATGCTTGCTCCGGCAAAGCGAAGCGTGTGATCATCACGGACATGAACTACTACCCGGTGTCCAAGTACCACTTTGACCTCAGCGGCACGGCGTTCGGGGCAATGGCCAAGCCCGGGCTCAACGACAAGCTCCGCGGCGCCGGCATCATCGACATCCAGTTCAGGAGGGTGCCCTGCAACTACAAGGGCCTGAACGTCAATTTCCGCGTCCAGGTGGGGTCCAACCCCAACTACTTCGCGGTGCTGGTGCAGTACGCGGGCAAGGACGGCGCCGTGGTGCAGGTGGACCTGATGGAGACCAACAGGGCGACCGGCAAGCCGACGGGCGTGTGGACGCCGATGCGCGTGTCGTGGGGCGCCGTCTGGCGCCTCGACACCAAGCGCCCGCTGCAGCCGCCCTTCTCGCTGCGCGTCCGGAGCGACTCCGGCAAGACGCTGGTGGCCAACAATGTCATCCCGGCTAACTGGAAGGCATTGACCGACTACCCCTCCTCCGTGCAGTTCCCTTAGCCGCACGCTGGCAATCACCCGGCCAGATCATTGTTATTCGTCCGATTAGTTATATTGCTTAATTATTATGTGTTGTCAACAATGTGAGTAGAGGCTAGAATCTTGCTCCATTATCTAAAAAAAATGTGCTGTCGTTGTAAGTACGTGTCTTCAGACGCGTGGGATCACGGAGGAGGCAATGTGATCTCCCGCCCACGATCGCAACATTTGAAATAATAACATGAATTTGCCGCTTGTTTAGGCTATTGTTTTTTCTTTTGAAAAAAGAATTATATTATATAATAGCTAGGTACATCAACATATTACAAGCACTTTGAATTACAGTAGATATATCCAAAAACTGATTCTTATCTAAAATATATCCACGTCGTGAAAAACTCCAAATCTCAAAACCAAACCTGTTTGATGCTTCGTATAGATGACCACACAGGCAAATACTCGGCACCAGCAATAGCGGTAAGCCTGAGAACAGATGTCCAACGAACGACATCCAACATTCCTGTAGGCGGAGTTGAGAAACTTCTTCTTTCTCTTGTCTTCCTCCTCCTTCTTTCTGTCACCGAAGAATGAGAGACGAATCTGAAATTTATTCTCCCTAGTCCTTCATCGTGGCCAGATCTAACCACGAAAAAACGGAGAAGAGACCGGAGAAAATTATTCCATAACGACGACATCATCTCCGCCTTGATATCGTCGTCCGGAAAAAAAAATATCTATGTCGTCATGTCGATGAAGATGGTGACGCCGAAGTTGTCGCCCTTGTCTTCAACGAAGCCGCCATGGAGAAGACGATTCCACCCTTCTCCTTCACCATTGTCGGAGAAAAGGAGAAAGAGGAGATAAAACTCTAATACCAAGAACTTTGGCATGGAAAAACCTTAACTCTAAGGATTCGATCTACTGAAGAAAACTTATTAAAAATAATGGATCCCCACTCCCTTCAGCCCTCAGTGAAATACATGAGGGAAAGGGTGAGGTCCAGCGGCGGAGGGCGGAGGGCTGGCGGGCGACGGCGGCCTTCCGAGACTCGCGAGGAAAAAGGCGGAGGAATTGATAAGGTGGCTTTCGCCAGCTAAAAAGCCCAACTTATTTCTGGTTTTCAAAAGTAGGAGACGCTGACGCGCCGTGGGCTGTTCTCCGCCGCACCGGCTCATGCGCTCGCTTCCCCTATTACTTGTGCAGGGACGGCGGAACAGCCTGCTTGCGGTACGCTTCACGTGAGCAATGCCACAGCTCAGGGCTACGGGCGGCCGCATCCTCTGCTTGCGATGTTACCTCACTTCACGCATCACTACTAGACAAGGTCTTTTGGAACGAAGGAAACAAATAGAGGAATTCTATAAGAAAAACGGAATAAAGAATTAGGTTGCTTTAAATCCTGTAAAATGACTATAGAATGACTTGTTTCTAGAGAAATTCCACTGATAGGGTGAAATTCAAGGACGCTTTCCCTCAACCAATTTTGAAGCAATACGGCAGACTTTATTCATTCAGGATAGTTACGTCATTTGCTAGGAAATCAAGGATAAAGCTAGAAGGCTCATCGTCCCAAGTATAATTTTACTTTAATTGCATCGTTCTTCTAGCTAAATTATGTGCTGCTTGATTTGCCTCTCTATTACAATGTGCAATCGTTATATCCTGAAAACCACTCCAAAGTATCGTGCCTTCATCATATAAAGTTGCTACCGTCAAATAGGTATACTATTTTTTACTATTTTTTTTAAAAAAAATGACAGAGAATCTATAGATACTTACTTGGCATTGTAAATGCTAATATATTATCATATAAATTTCTTTAAATTAGAGATTATTTTACTTTTCAAGATTTCTAGAATAACTTATAATTTGGGATGGAGGGAGTAGTTAACCTTTTCATTTAAGAACATTTAAATTGTCCAATATTCCCTCCATCTCCAAAAGAATACAATTCTTGTTTTTTCGAGGAGTCAAACAATTTGAACTTTGACTAAATTTGTATAGAAAAATACTAACATAATTAAATTAGTTATAGAACATATTTTACAATAAAAATATTTACAGACATAAATGTTAATACTATAAATTTAATATAAAATTGGTTAAACATGAGCTAAGCTTAACCGATATGGTTTCTACAATTGTATTCTTTTAGAGACAAAAATAGTATACAATATAAGATTCAATATTACGTAGTTAAAAGAATAGCATCACCTGTACAGTCACAACTCACAAGTGTCGTGTAGCTAGTTGTGTGTACGTTCGAAAAAATATTGACATTGAGTTTTTCCTGTTCGAATGCGCTATCACAATTCGTAACAAGAATTTTTAATTTCTCCTAGTTCTTCTAATGTTTTTTAATTAAAAATTTAGTATGAACTTTCCTACTAAATGCATTCTAGCAAGGATTCCCATATACTATGACTAGTGGTAGTGTTTTACTACTATATTTCTTTCATCTCAAACTATAAAAAGTTTAACTTTTTTTATCTCAAATTTGATCACTCGTCTTATTCAAAAAAATTGTGCAAACATAATCAAATTTAAGTAATTCTTAAAGAACTTATACTAATAAAGCAGATCATGATAAAAGAAGTGATACTTTGTCCAAATTTTTTAATAAGGCGAGTGGTACATTTTATAATTTGGGATGAAGTATTTAATAACACTAGAATATGAACACATTTTTTCTGTCGAAATACTTTGCAGTTGCATTCCTATCACAAATCCCAATTACGCACTCTCTTCCTTTTCTAATTCTATCGGAATACTTTGCACTTGCATTCCTATCACAAATCCCAATTACGCTCTCTCTTCTTTTTCTATTTCTAGTTTTGCCACTCCCCTGGCCCTGAGGATCAGTACGCAAGGCAACATATATCAAAAGTCAGCCCAGAGTTGTGCCTTGCATGATCTAATAAAGCTTTCATATATAGACTTTTTCATCACGTTGCAGCTGTAGTTTGTTGCAACAACCACATATAACAGTCTTAAAGGGACGATGGTTCGGCGAGAATTAATGCATATATATGTATATATAAATGTCAAAAAAAGTATCTATTATTCATTGTAACACGACATTTGTTTTCCTGAAATCGAAACAAGTTTAGGCCGTAACTAGCTAGCTACGTGGTGGCACATCGTTTAGTTGAAATACAGAGGTCGGGTGGACACGATGAACAACATGGCACCCCGTCCGGTGCAAAAGGTCCAAAGACATGGTGTTTATTAGTTAGAAAATGCTGAATGCGTCGCCCCTTCTTGCCTGTCTATATATGCGGTATGCCGGCCTCTCCCCGCTCCGACAAAAACCCAAGACGACCTTGAGCTGATCGAGATGGCCGTCGCGATCTCCATCAAGGTCGCTGCACTCGTTGCGCTCGTCGTCTCCGTGTTTGCCACGCATGGCGCTCGCGCGCAGCCGAGCTACAACGCCTCCTCCGCCCGCAGGGAGCTGTACTACTCCAGCACCTCCGGCGGCAGCTGGCTACCTGCCAAGGCCACCTGGTACGGCCGGCCCAACGGCGCCGGCCCTGACAACAATGGTGTGTGCGCCTTGCGCGTGCCAATGCTGCTGTGTTTTCAGCCAGCCCTGGCGTTATGTCTTGCTGCGTGTGCATCGCGTGGTGCTGATCGTGATCGATGATATAGGGTGTGTTTGGTTGGCCGTCTCAACTCGCCAAGCCACAAGTTCGGCACACCACAGATTTTTTGTCTGTTGTTTGGTTCAGAACCCAGTGTTGGCAGCCACAAAGTGTACAAGCTTTTTTCTCTGTATTCTCGCCACAGCTTGTGGCGAGTAATTCTTCCTCCACGCTATGTGGCTCGCCACAACCTGCCGAAGATGGGCGTGGCTTTTGATGGCCGGTATCCAAACAGGCTCATATATATGCATGGTTTGCAGGTGGCGGGTGTGGGTACAGCGGCACCAACCTGTACCCTTTCAACTCTATGACGTCCTGCGGCGACCACAGAACGTTCAACGACGGTAAGGGCTGCGGCGCATGCTACCAGGTAGGCACTCCTACTACGTGAAACCTAGCAGTCCTTGTTTGCTTTGCTTGGTCGAGCGCTGCCGACCGTCGTCGCGCGCGTTCAGCGTCCGGAGCTAGGCAGGTCAGCCGCCGCCGCCCGCAACATATGGACATGTCTTGATCCTCGATCTGTTTTGGTCTCTGCTTCAGATAAAATGCGTCAGCAAGAACAACCCTGCCTGCTCTGGCGTGCCCCAGACGGTTATCATCACCGACGTGAACTACGACACCAGTCTCGGCCCCAACCGTTTCGACCTCAGCGGCACGGCGTTCGGCGCCATGGCTAAGCCTGGCCTCAACGGCAAGCTCCGCGATGCCGGCGCCCTCAGCATCCAGTACAGGAGGTCCGTCGTCCGTAACAGTTAGAGTAGCAGAATTTCTGACGCTTTCATTCGGCGGCTGCCAGATTCATCACATACATATGCATGCATCGACCTGACCTCGTCGTCGTACCCACGCATGCAGGGTGCCCTGCAACTACAAGGGCTTGAACGTGAGGTTCCACGTGATGGGAGGCTGCAACCCATTCTACTTTGCGGTGATCGTGTATTACGCGGGCAGCGATGGCGCCGTGGTGCAGATTGACCTCAAGGAGGCCAACTCGCGGACATGGAGGCCGCTCTACGAGTCGTGGGGCGCCGTCTGGAGGATAGACCCGGGCCACCCGCTCAAGGCGCCCCTCTCGCTGCGCGTCCGCAGCGACTCTGGCAAGACTCTGCTGGCCTACGACGTCATCCCCTTCAACTGGAGGGGCAATGCCGATTACCGTACCATCGCTCAGTTCCGCTGAGGCCACACGCCGACAATCCCCTCTCGATCGTAATCAGGGTTCATTATTTCTATCTTCAAAGGTGTGATTGAAATTTAATATTTTTTGCAACATCTCATTTTTACCTTCTTTTCGAGACTCCAAAATCATTACTACTACTACTTGCGACTTTGATAATTCTAAGATACTTGTTCTTGCGAGTCTTGAGATGCATACGTGGAATATATACAATATAGTACCCATATATTATATAGGAGAGGAGGTAGTGTTATATTCACGTGTTCCGCTATCACAACTGTTTACATCTACGTATTACCTTCCTATTGGCAAAAAGAAAAGATACGTACGTGTACCATCTAGCGCGCGTAACCAAGTATATGGTGTCAGTGTGTGTATATGCTCAAGTCTTCCTCGCATGTGCGTCGTCGTATGAGAAGCAAATTACGTACAGGACGATAATCGGAGCTGCCACGATGCTCGCTTTCTCTTTGTAATCAATCAGCTAGGCGCGGTGTTGTTCGTGTTTAATCACGTGATTACAGCATCGTCATCAACGAATTCACTTCTGAATCTAGCGTTTCAGATTGTTTAAGTACGTTCGCAAAAAAAAGTATGTTCTGTGAACAACAAAGTACCTTTATTTTACGAGGATCCTTATCATTTTAGTGGTTAAATTACAATGATCCATGGATTAATAACTTTTGCAACTATACAATGCAAGACCTAGTATCATGGATGTAATAACTATATCTGAAAAGCCTCAAGTTATCCGATAGGATGAACATGCGCTCTACTCCAGCACCCTTGGTGATGTTTGTGCAATGAGCAAAAAGACCACGTTAAAGTTTTAGCAACAAGGGAGATCGTGGAGCACCTCGGGGCCTCCTGCGGACACCGGAACAAGCCCCCTCCCTGCAGCGGTGGCTAGTGACGGCGCCTCTTCATTGGCTCCCGTCCACACTCCCTACCCCCTCACCGCATTCTCCTCTTCCCTGCTTCCCCTCCTCTTCACGTACAACTCCGGCAGTTGGGCCAATCAATAGGGCACATCTAGGCCCTCTGTGGCCAGATTCGACGAGTATGTTCCCTCTCCTCGTGTTTGAAGCGACGGTGGCGGGCAGCTATGGCCCCTAGATGGTGCGGGAGTCTCACCCACCTTTTCCTCTGATATATAGGATGCCTATCGGCAAGACGGATCCGAGACTCAGGGCCAGATCTCGCACATCTATCCCGGTCCGTGTGGGTGGGGCTATGTGGTGCGGCGGCCATTCCCCAGCATCGGTCATCATGGCAAATGCTTCCTATAGTTAGCACCAGTGTCCATCGACCGACTCGATTTGAAGACCGCACCGACATGCTCGTCTGACGTACATCTTATTGTGATTCTCTTTATGGCTTGGGCAACGTCGCCGGCTTTGGCAAAGGTTCATAATGCCCTTGATGCATCTAGTTGATTGGCTATAGCGGCACATGCAGGTGTTGGATAGGTTCTACTCATGCTCTATGGTGGTTGCGTCAATCGTGATGCAGTGACGTGGTGCGGCGTGACCATGTCGATGCTAGCTTGGGCCCTGACTGGGAGGTGCTTGCATCCTTGGGTGCTTGCGTCTATGGGTGAATTAATTGTGGGTGAAAGTTCTACATGTCTTCTTGCTCTAAGCCGACAACGGTGGTGCAGTCTACGTATCTACCCTCTTGGAGGCGTCGTCAAAGATTTCATTTGTCGTGCATGTCATTGGGGCAGGTCTAAGAGCAAGAGTCTTTCTCTAGTGCTTCTTTCCACCATTGGTGATGTCTATGGATGTCATTACCCTTTTGAAGGTTTTGTTGGAGCACTCCTATATTGTACCCTTGAAGGCCCTATGTGAGTTGTGGTAATAGATGAAACCTAGCTACTAAACTCTACTCTAAGTGATGAGTTAGGTTGGTACAAAAAGTGTGGAGCAAGCTAGGTGGCAAAGTGAAAGGAAAGCCACAAGATCACAAGATCAATAAGAGCTCATGCTTGGACAAAGGAGAAAAGCGAGGAAACCAAGGAGATCGAGGCAAAGGTACACTTGATAGGTTTCCCCTTCCAGTGATCAAGACACTTAGCGAGTGTGATCACATTTAGGATACACAACCGTACTATTAAGAGGGGAAATGTGTATGTGATTGCGAGTGTCAAGTACCACTAGGTGATGACTATCATACATGTGCATTTAGGAGATAGTGAGCTAACCCTTGCAAAATTCTAAGTAAAATATGCTAAACACATGCACTAAGGGAAGTACACTTGGTGTTTAGCACCTTGGAGCAAGGATGGAGAAGTTAGAGAAGAGAAAGGGCTCTCAAAAGAGCACTGGATGTTGTGCCCGAAGGCACCGGACGCGTCCGGTGGCATACCCAAAGTCTCTGTTTGCGTGCCAGTGTGCACTAGACGCTCGTTGTGTCCAGTGATGGGTCATTGGACATGTACGGTGTGTCCAGGAGCTCTCTAGATGCTCTCTACATAATCGTCATACGCTGGCACCGGACAACATGCTCAAAAGTGGAGTGAGTCCGGTGCTAAAGATAAAAAGTGCATAATTGTTTGCACCGGACACTGTGGGAATCCAATGATTAGTCACCAGACACATCCGGTGTGATTTATTGCTCTATGGATCTCTCTGGATGTCCATCGAACGCAGGAGCGGTGCGAGTTCGGTGCAAGGACCGGACGTGTTTGGTGGGTATGAAAAAACTGTGATCACAGTTAACAGTCAAGCGGGAACTAGCCGTTTCAAACGCTAGTACGCGTGGCACCTTATGGTGCACTGGACGTAGGCACCGGATGCGTCCGATGCAACATAATAGTGCACCCGGTGCCCTAAAGAAAGGGGGTAACAACTCTATTATTTGAGGTGCTGCTATATATATGTGTTGGCCAGCCTAGGGGCGTCACTCTTGCACATTTCATTCACTCGACATCCTCTAAAGCTAAGCACACTCCCTCCACTCCTCTCCATGCTTGTTTAGTGAAGATCAAAGTGAGATTGAATGATCCAAGTGCACTTGCTTGAGAGTTTGCATCTAGTGGCACTTGGGAGTCGTTTTCGCTTTGGATTTCTTGTTACTCTTTGTGATTGCTATCACCTGGACGGTTTGGACCAGTGGAGGTATGTTGGTAGGTATTGGTGATTGTTCTTGGTCGCCACCGGATCGATTGTGAGAGGTTTTGAGCCTACCTTGTGGGAGATCACGAAAGGCAACTCTAGTGGATTGCTCGTAGCTTGTGGAACCACATCTTGTGTTGGTTTGCAGCACTCTAGTGGGTTAGGTCTGTGATGCCTATTAGTGCGTGAACTCCAAGTGGGTGTATCGCTACAACGAGGAGTAGCTTGCCAGCAAGCAAGTGAACCTCGGTAAAAACTCTTGTGTCAACTCTCTTATTTGCCAAGGATTCATCTTGTGCTTTGGTTATGATTGTGATTGGCTATTCTTTGAATCATATCTATTGGATCACTTCTCCTTGCAATGGTGATTAAGTGTTTGGCAAACCACCAAACCTTGGGACAAAAATCATCATGTCAACTATCTTCCTATTGGTTTGCAAATCCCTAACACTAGCTTGTTCTTACTAGTTCATACTTGTGCTAGTGTTTAGTATTGCTCTTATAACTAGTCCGCTTGTGTAAGTTAACTACTTTCTTAGTTTAGATTGTGTAGATAACTAGTTGAAGCTCTCTCGTTGTGCTTGTATAGTGTAACTAGTGAGTAGTTCTAATTTAGTGCTAGTAGTTTTTGTACTTTTTGCGCTTTGATTACTAGTATGTGTAGAAACTTCCGGTGTACTTAGTTGACTATTTGCGTAGATTTGTGTTACCTTGCTTCTCAAACTTGTTTAGGTGAGCTTCCTCTAGCTCAACACCTTAGTTGTTTAACTAGGATCTTTTGTAAGGTGCTTGTGTAATAGATAAAGGGTGTAGTTTTGGCTAGAACGATTAGTTTAATTCAGTATTTATTTTGGATAGTCGGTGCAATTAAGTTTTAGAAAGGACTATTCACCCCATCTAGTCTTTATGACCCAACAATAGCATCGTGTATCCTCCTTTGTCTTGTAGTAAAGGGCCAACAATGTCCAACAATGTCCAACAACCTCCCAACAACTTCCATTGTTTCCTAGCGCTAAATGTCACGTGTTGTCTGCTATTGCGGTGACATCCCTAGTGCGCCTCCTCGCATCTTACTCGGTAAGCCAGGTTCCTCCCCTTGCAAAGGGAGGCTGCCATGCAGGCTTGAGAATCCCCCACTTACATATGTATGGGGACCTTTTATTTCATGGTGCATCACGCCCCAGGTATAACCCTGTGTTAGAACTGGTTGACACCACCTAGCAATGGAGAAGAGAAACAAGTGTCTGGTAGGGTTTGGCACTCTGCTGCCCTATTGGTCTATCAGGCTCTGAATGTTGGACAGGTTCTAGGGCATATTCTTAGCATACACCATGGAGGGAGCCCGACCTAAGCAAATACTAAAGCTGATGTAAGGGTGCTGGCTCACGTGGGAGGAGCCTGACTCTTGGTAGCCAGACCTAATGCATGCAAGAGTATGGTGTTTGGTTGATTATTTGCACAAGCTAGACTATCTCGAGAACCTATTTGGTTGGCCGCACAAAGACGGGTTGCATGAGATTAAAAAAATATAAATAATCATCATAATGACATTTAATATGCACAACTATTATTATGTAGCTCTTAGTTTATCTTATTACTCCTTGATATTAATTCAAATATGTTAATATCATTTAATATGTGTTAATGAAGCATTAATAACATGATTAGATGGCTAATTACCCATGCTAGGCGAGCCTGACCTGGCAGAAATGGTTGATTTCTACGTTCCTCTAGAGCCTAGCTACGGGGAAATCTTGCACGCATGAAGCCTGGCTGAGCAAATACACGAATCAAACAAACACATATTCTCGCACGGACAGAGCCTTGCTAAGGACTCATACAGGCAACCAAACACACCCTTATTGGCCTAAGTGAGGCCCCAAGCCCCAAAGCAAAGATGGCCCAAATGGAGACTTAGGGCCTTGACTTCATTTCCATCTTATTTTTTGGAGGTGTTAATTGCTTGATCTTCACCTTAACCTATATCAAGCCCATCTTTGTATTGTATGGACAAGTGTAACTTGTATACTAGCAAACGTTGTTAGTCCAAATGGTTAAGTTGTGAATCGACCATCAAAATCAATAAATTCTTGCTAGGTTCCATATTCCTTGCACGAAGCTATGATCAACTCATACATCATCGTTGTATGAGGATCTGGAGTAGTTGGCAAGGAGTCATAGCCACTGTTTGCCTTGCACAATACAGCTGCATGGGGGCCATACTAGACTTTGAACATGACTACAAGTAGGGGGGTGAAAACAATCGGAAATGATAAGAAGACGATCCCATCCTTTTCAGTACATTTCTCTATGGAAAACGAGAATGGTGATGATATTTTGGTAATGTCAAAAATGGCCCTATATGATTGAAAGTACATCGGTAACAATAGGAACCCAATAAAACAACACTTGAAAAGTGAAAACATGTCAAATCGTACAACGTTGCACTAACCATGCAAGTATAATCTTGCTCCATTTCATACAAATAAAGTAATGATTAAGATACATAGTTACATACAATGGCAGTTAACGAAACCCAATCTCACTTGTTTCGATGTAGTTGGCAGTTAACGAAACCCAATCTCACTTGTTTCGATGTAGTTGGGTGGGTTAAGGTTTCGAAAGGAACCCACATGTTTTTATGAAAAAAAATCATAAAGACAACTTTAAATTATAGACCTTGTGTCCAACTTAGGTTCATGCAGTCAGCACCATGACTAGAGTGCGGGTGTGCAATGCTTGGCAGCTTGGGCCTGCTGAGCCGCGAAGGTGTGCGGCGAGCCCGAGTCATGTTGCTAGCCTGCCGGGCTAGGGCTCCAAAGTTTCCGATGGCATGTTTTTTACTCTAAAGAAAATAGTATAATATCACAAAATTTTACTCATACCTACCATTATAAAAGATAATTTGAAATAAGTTCTCTATATTTCTATCTAAATATCCATTTCGAAAGATAAATTAAAATAGTCATCTATTTTTTACAATTATTGTTATCTATCTCTGCCATTATAGAAGTAATATAAAGTAACACTTTTCAATTTGTAAATAAACTAGTTGTCTCAGCCGCTATAGTATAAATATCTCTCAAATATACATGTACTCCTTCTTAAATGTTTGTCGCCACAATTTGCGTGCACCTAAGTTTAACTCAATTTATAGAAAATATGTGCGGCACTTATATCTCTTAATAAATTTATTAAAAAAAATAGGTCTATTCGCTTAAATTATCAGTGATAATATAATGTTTTTCTCTCAAACTAAAACAACAGAAAAACAATATAAGTCGGTTTATCAGCCGCAGAAACCGTCTACCGAACTGGCAGTAGATTCAAACATCTATCTAAATGGTACTTAATTCGTTCTAAATTATAATTTGTTTGACTTTTTCAACCCTAAGTTTGATCACTCGTCTTATTTAAATTTTTGTGTAAAATATCATTTCTTTTGGTATGACTTACTTATTTAATAAATAGTCTATATAAATGACTTACATTTTAATTATGTTTGCACAAATTTTTTGAATAAGACAAGTGGTCAAAGTTATGGCAAAAAAAGTCAAATTTTTAGAACTAAGGGAGTAGTAGCTAGTTCGTGGGTGTGCACACTGCATATACCTGTTAGCTGCATATGCACGGTACGGGATCAGTACACATTCGGTTTAAAATTATCTTTGCAATGATGAGGGATATTATTCATGTATTGCACGGGATCATCAAACATGTACTGGTTTTCTAGTTGCGCCATATATACGATCATATATTTATTATATACTTCCTCAGTTTTAAATTATAGTTCGTTTGATTTTTTAAATCTCAAGTTTGACCACTCGTCTTATTCAAAATTTAATGCAAAATATCACTTCTTTATTATGACTTGTTTATTTAATAAATGGTCTATAAAAATAATTTAAATTTAAGCATGTTTATATAAATTTTTTGAATAAGACGAATGAATTATAATTTGAAACGAAAGTAGTAAATTATATATATCGAATCTCGTACACAAGTCTTGCCATTCAACGTCAAAGAGCTGTACAGTGTGCGTAGCCTTCGAAGCGAACGAGATTGTTTGCAGGAATTATTTACACGTAACATGCCATAACTGCCGAGATTAGATTCTGTACTAGTCGCGTTAACCGACGCTTTCCGTTTCCTCCATGATTCGCGCGGTGCCCATGTGACGCGACAGACCTCTCGCGAGCTCCTCTCCTCTCCTCTAATAACGCGGGTCAGGTGTACCGACCATCGATGAGACGATGCCGCGGCCGGCCGTCCGGCGGATTGGTAGTTCAAGCGTCCCCATTCCCCGGCCTGCCCTGTGTCCGCCTATAAATACCACCCCAGCAATGCCCTCCACCTCACACCATCGAAACACAAATCAGGCAGAGCAACTGCCAAGCTAGCTAGCTAGCAAACCCGGCCAGGTCAGTGCAACAATGGCCACCGCGCTCTCGTTGAAGGCCGCCTTTGCAGTGGCCGCGCTCCTCTCCGTGGTCATCACCGCCTGTGGCGCTCGCGCCCAGCAGCAGCCCGACCACAACGCCACCGTCTCATCGCAGGAAAGATCCTTGTTATCCTACAGCAGTGACTGGCTGCCGGCCAGGGCCACCTGGTACGGCGCGCCCACCGGCGCCGGGCCCGACGACAACGGTAAGGATGATCTGTTTCCAGCGTCCTCTGCGATGTGGCTCATCCCATGCCATGCATGTCTAAATTGTCTTATTGGTGCTAGGTGGTGCGTGCGGGTTCAAGGGCACGAACCAGTACCCGTTCTCATCCATGACGTCCTGCGGCAACGAGCCCATCTTCAAGGACGGAAAGGGCTGCGGCTCATGCTATCAGGTGTGGGGTGGTGTCTGGGTGATCGCTAACCGTTTTTCACCACTGTCGATAGTCCACGGCCGACGATCGACAAGTGCCATCCATTACATTTTAGTAGTTGGTGTGCCCCATCATTTTTATTTGGTTGGTCAACTGAATTGAAGATAGCAGTAGCGTCCGTAGATTGCTGCTCATCATCGTCAGGACCACGTGCATCTCCACTGACCTTGTGTGCTTGGCTCTTTTTCCAGATACGGTGCCTTAAGAAGGACCACCCTGCCTGCTCCGGCGTGCCGCAGACGGTGATCATCACCGACATGAACTACTACCCGGTCGCCAAGTACCACTTCGACCTCAGCGGCACGGCGTTCGGTTCCATGGCCGTCGGGGGACTCAACGACAAGCTCCGCCACGCCGGAATCATCGACATGGAGTTCAGGAGGGTGCCGTGCAACTTCCCGGGCATGACCATCACCTTCCGCGTCCAGCACGGCTCCAACCCCATGTATCTTGCGGTGCTGATCGAGCACGAGAACCAGGACGGCGACGTGGTGCAGGCGGACATCATGCAGAACAACTCCGGCTACTGGGAGCCGATGCACGAGTCCTGGGGATCCATCTGGAGGATCGACCCCAACCGCCCGCTCAGGGGACCCTACTCCATCCGCATCACCAACGAGTCCGGCAAGCAGCTGGTGGCCAAGAACATTATCCCGGACAACTATATCGCCGACGTCGATTACCGCTCCTACATCCAGTACTGACCGATCGACAACGATCTGCATGCAACCGTGTCCTCTTATACTTAGCTCATTGCTTAAGTGTTCTTGTTTAATTAGTGGCTCTGCCGTTACTGGCAACCGGACTGAGGATTTTTCACCTCAGCTCCGTCGTGGTGTGTGAATGTGATCGATCGAGTGTGTGTGTCCTCAAGATGTGTGGGAAATTAGAGGAGGCAAGCATCAATGTGCTCTCCCGCCCACTGTCACTCTACCATTACCAGAGTGTGTAACCAGCAAATCATGGTTATATAATTTATACTAGTACTACTATATATATCTGCTGTCTCCCGTACGTCTGAAAAGGGTTCTCTCTTTCGTGTGCACACATTTTGGCTTTATTCATCTATAGCTTCACTACTGCACTTGCAGCCTAAACTTCCCCATCGGTGTGTACAACTACTATATAGTAGCAATGTAGTCCTATGTAGGACTGCAGCAATTTTAATATGGCATACTCACAACAAACTATGTCAGGGCCAGGGGACCCGCGCCTCTCATAAATGAATTGACTTTCTAATCAGATGATTGGGGTCAGTACTTTTACTATCCTAGTACTACAGGCTGGTCTATAAGTAGCTGACCTGGAGTGCACCTCTTTTCTTCAGAGCACAGCTAGCGAGCCACCCATCAGAGAACATAGATTGAGATGACTGCTTAACGACAAGCTTTTTGATGCTTTTCTGATATCCAGGAGATTTGGCTGTGCAGAGAAAATTTCATCATAGTTTTCACTGCCAACGCAAAGGCCAAAGGGTGCAGTGCAGTAGCATGTAGTACTACTGTACAGTATTCCTATATTACAGTGATATATAGGACCTGTTTGGCAGAGCTTCTCGTTGGCTCCAGCTCCTCTAGAGTAGTCGTGCCAAACATTTTCTGGAGAAGCCATTTTTTCAGCAAAAGCAGAGGAGCCGGAGCCATTTTGGGGCTCCTCCAAAATAGCTCCGGCTCCTCTGCAGGAGCCCCTCAAAAGAAGTCCTGCAAAACAGGCTCATAGTAAGTGCTTTGATCGAAAGCAAAGGAGATACTGCAAATCTCCCAACAAAAGTCGCTTTCCCGCCAAACGCTTTGCGCAACCGATTCCATAACCGTCAGTCCTCGAACTAATCATGCACGGATCTTACTTTCATGTGGGGCCCCGAGGAAATTGTCGCGAAAAAGTAAATCGTGTGCTACAGTCCTACTGGATTCGAGCCGTGATTAGCGGCGCTAAACCCCATGTTAGCATGGCTGACTTTGCGATTAATAGAAGCTTCCATGAGCAGACGAGTTCAGTTTTCACTGTAGTCACCGCGTCAGTAAACGCCATCACGTGATGCACGCTGAAGAAAAATGCTGGTCGAGCTTCTCTAATGTGAACACACACATTATAACGATGATCGAGAATGGATCTAGATTCAGGGGGTGCCATTCAGGATGGAAATGATACTTTCCGCCAGTTAATGAGCCATGATTCTCGCGGAACACACATGGACATGGTGATTTGTTTGATTTAACATACGAAACTAAACTTATATTGCACCTATCTTTTAGTATAGCTATTGCAATTTGTTTGATTCAATTTTACTAAAATTAGGCCTAGCCCAAATTAGTTAAATCCAACAATTTTAAGAGACGGACCGATCTACTATTAATTTGTAGGTTGAGGTTTCTAAAATCCTTCCATGAAAACAAGCTCAGGTCACAGAAAATAAGTCCCCATCGCCTGGCTGTAGCTGGAGGCAACAGAGACCGATTTTGCAATCCACCAATCAAATTGCTTGCGCGGTATTTTTTTTTTTTTTGGTTCTTGTACGTACGGATAAAACTCGAGATACGCAAATCTTGCCTACCAGGCATTCAGCATTTGAGCCCCCACCATTTTATCTCTTTCTTGTCGGAGCAGAGCAGCAGCGACGATAGGCGCGCGCGCGGTGATATCGAGCCGAGGAACGCGACGCGACGGGGGCAACTTGGCTTGAGCGCCGCATGCATGTGCGGGGGGGCGGCGAAAAGCCGGACGCCGACGGCGCCGTCGCGCGCATGTGAGGTGCGGGCCACCGCGAGAGCAACCGCTACCCCGGCCGGCCGGCTCGCTCGGATACCAGTTGCCCCGGCACGCAGAGATCGACGCCGACAGATGCGCGCACCTGCCGGCCCCGTCTCGTGAGCTGAGCACTCAGCCTTCTTCTCCGATCCCACGCGCTTGGGCCCCCCGGGCAAGCTTCTGTCTTTGCGCCCGCGGCGGGAGTTTGTGCCGCGCACGCAGGGGCTTCTGTGTTTCTGTGCTCTACGACGACGACGACCGCCCGTGCACCGCATGCCATGCGTCTGCGGTCTGCCTGCTGCATCTGCATGCATGTTACTCGGGAGACTACTAGCTACAGTGGTGTGGTGCATACGTCGTGCGTGATTTGACTCGTTTCAGTTTGCTGCTGCTGCGGCGACGTCGTACGACGAATGATTGGAGCACGGGGTGTGCTTTTGTCATGCATGGCCGCGTTTAATAATTGACTACGAGCAGCGCTAGAGCTAGTCATAACGAAACTTACATGGCACTCCATGATATCATGCCGGATTATGGTTGATGATAAGATAAAGGTCCAAGTTGCGCCGCACGTACGTATGCTCAATGATAGCGTTCGGGTCGTCGATCGATGGCCAGAATCATATCGGGGCCGGTTTTCAGGTGTTGGTTGTTTGTTCGTGCTAGACTGCTAGTAGCAAGCTAGCTTCGTCGTCCTTTGCTACTACTTGGCATGCAGACGGAATGTTTGAACAACTGAATTGAGATAAAAGAGAAGAAAAAAAAATAATGGAGGTTGGTCGGCTGGCAGCACGTACTAGAACTGAACACAAGCTAGGACGTGCTACGCACAGGATTTCAGAGATTGGCATTGCTTGTGTGTATACAAATGAAGAAAACAAGGGCTCGCGAATGGCCGGGGTATGCGCCACGTCATGGGTGAGGAGGAGTGTCCAACTGCAAACCACATGTCTGCTAACTGAATTTGGCAGTGCACTGATCGAAGAGCTAGCTAGCTAGGGTCAGCATGCAGTTATTGGCATGGCTTACAAGCTTAAGCAAGCAAACGTGCGCATGCGGCGCGCCGCGGTGGCACACAGCGAGCGAGCGAGCGAGCTCGATCACATGGCAGGTCGTCTTCGATCGATCTTGCACGTGTACGTGGTCAGGAAAAGAAACACACAGCCAGACTGAGGCCGGGGCGCGTCGACTGCGGCGGGCGGCCGGGCGGCAGCGCACGCCCCGTGCCGTGCGTACGTGGCGTGCTCGTTCATCACGGACGGACCCCGTGATCGCCGGCTATTACGGGTAGTGAAGTGATGTGATGCGCACGCTGATCGTGTCAGCTGGCTTGGAAATTTCTTCACACCTCACATGGGTCTGCTGCATGCTCAGCTCGCTCCACCAGAAGCATGGGATGGAGATGCATGCCGATCGACCGCTCACCAGCCAGCTGCTATACTGTCTGTGAATGAAGTCGATCTGTTATTTGGGCGGATCGGAGCCGGCCGGGGCAATAATCCCGTACTAAAGCAACATGTATTACTCGGAGGGGTGTGCCGGCCGGACGTACGTACGTACGTACGTGTCAAATGACACTGACAGGAAAAAAGAAAACAAAAAAAAAGAGAGGCGCCTAGCTACTACAGTACTACACAAAACTGCTGATGCGTCTCCACAAGCAGGGCCTGCCGGGGACCAGTGTACCTGCTGCAATGCAACAACTAGTACCTGACGACGATACATGGCGCTAGCCAGCCAGCCAGCCGCGTGCTGCGACCATCGATCGGACGGCCTAGCTAGCTAGGTGGAGGCGAATACACCAACAACAACGTACTAGTTTGTTTTAGTACGTTGAAAGGTGAAAGCGGCGACGGAGCGGCTCCCCCTTCCCCATGTGCACCGGCGCTCCTCCGCCCACCTCATCCATCCAACCGATATGGATGGGTCGGAAGCAGTAGCACGACGTTTGTTTTCGTGCGCCCGTTTTTGTCCACAGCGAACCGGACCGCACCGGACGACGGCACGACGCAACATGGAGGGCCACTGGACCACTAACTACCGGGGGGGCGCGCGTCTGGGCCGGGCGGCCGTTGCGTTGATGCATGGGGCATGCCGAGGCCGCGGTTGGTCCGGAATATAACGACCGGCTAACGGTCGGGGAGCCTTCATTGGCGTTGTCGGTGTTTTGCTTTCGGTCGGTTGGTTCTGTGCGCTTTTAATGATAGTTTTTTTTTTTGCTTATATACCTCACCGGCTCTAAATTATTATTGTTATTTTTTCTATAATTATAAGTTTGACTAGATTTATAAAAAAATACATATATTTCCGTCTCAAAATATCTGTCGTTTTCCTTCTCGAGAAACAACTTTTACTAAATATACATTAAAAACTATTAATATCTATGGTACATAATTAGTATTATTAGAAAGATGCTTAAATCTAATTTAACAAATTTGTTTAGAGATACAAATGTTGCATATATTTTCTACAAATCGAGTTGTGGCACGAACACCGAAAACGACATTTATTATAAAATTATAGAACGATGCCATATCTCCAAATAAATTTAATATGAAGACAGATTTAACTATTGATCTAATGATATTGTTGTGTACTATAAATATTAATAACTTTTTATATATAAAAATGGTCAAAGTTATTTTTCAAAAAACAAGAACAACAATTATTTAGAGACAGAGTGAAGAGTGAGTATCTCTCAACATGTGACCGCGTGCTTTGTCGCTAACATCGTCGGCATGGACATGATATTTCATGCCCATCAATGCATAAATCATCCTGTCATGCCTAGTCTTTCAACATGCACTAGTATACAGAATTTAATAGAGGCGGGCAAGTGCGACCGCCTCCAACGCAAGGCCTCGGTTAATTAGCGATTAACAGAGATGGTCGCTTTGCCCGCCTCAGTTATTTCTTTTATGGAGGCAGGCGCCATAACCTGCCCGCCTCCGTTAATGGATTAAAAAATAAATAAAAAGCCAGAGCCGGTCGGCGAGCCCGTTTCAGAGCCCACCAGCGAGCTCCTGCTCCGCGTGTCCCCAGCGCCGCCGCATCCTCGCGTCCCGCCGATGCGAGCCGTATCCGGCATCCCCGCGCCGAGCCGTCGCCGGAGACCTCTGCTCTGAGCCACCGCAGACCCCGCATGGAGAAGCCGCTGCCGAAGGAGCTCCTCATCTAGATCCGCACCACTAGAGATGCTCCTCGGCCAGATCCGCCACCGAGCTCGATGGAGAGGGAGGATTGGCCACCGGGGTACGCCGTTGCTGAGGTAGCTATCAAGCTCGAGGGAGGTTGTTTGAAAAATTCAAATTTCAAATAGACACACAATTGCACTTACACCCGTATAATTTACCGTGGCGGTCCCTTTAAACCGTCGCCACAGTTAATTAACCGTGGCGGTTGCGTTAAGATGACTGCCTCGGTTAATAGGCATTAACCATGGTGGTCACTTTAAACCGACCGCCAAGGTTAATGGATTAACCGTGGCGGTTGTCACCCTTGACAGCTGGGTTTTGGGGCATCTATTAATCATGACGATTTATCGTTTTGATCGCCACGGTTAAGAATTTCCATGTGTTGTGCAAAAGATTTTTTATAGTAATGATATATTATACATATAAAAAAGAATAAGCTAGGAGCATATGCCTACGTCGCCGGAATTTCTAAGGATGTGCGAGGGTTCTAAATCACCTGCTGATTTGAGAAAAAAAAAGAAGGAAAAACTCCAGTCGAGCAGCATATACGGAGGTGGGCAGTGCAGTAAGAGAGACGATGGTGCACCAGGACAAGGACTGCGAGGTGATCAACGATTGTCACTGACTATCCACCTTTTCACATTCTCTGTCCATGTAAGCGCATGGTTGTGCCTAGGTGACGGCTCAGGCACGGCCCGCACACCCGTGCTCGGGTCGGGCCAAAACGTCGTGTCACGGGTCGGACCGTCGTGCCTTATGGCCAAGTATAATTGTCACTGACTACCCACCTTTTCACATTCTCTGTCCACGTAAGCGCATGGTCCTAAGGTGGGACATGTTAGAATTTATATATGGACTACACCTTTAATTCCATGTGCAAAAATTCTATAAAATCTCAAAAGCACACTTGTCCATGTTTCTTAATGGGTTGTGATGTTTAACCCCACGAGTGAATGTGAAAAATACAAGATCAATTAATATCATATCGCAAATTGATATGGAGCATAGATATGTTATTTATATGAGCAAAATTACTATAGGCACAGGTTAATATAATTACAGTAAGAGGCAAGAAAATACAGCATTAACAGAGATATTCTGGTAAAATATGGCTTCAAATTTACAATACGAGAATCGAATGACTATGCAATAGTTGAAAAAAAAAACTGTTTTTGCAGGTCATAATAATCAAGCATAATGTAGGATGTAATTTTCTCAAATTATACTACCAGTATGAAATCAGAAGCTCGAGTGAATCAGAAATTCAGTTCAGATAAATGAACTACAAACATGCAGTTACATGTGTTGTTGCAATAGATTGGGCTGGTTTGCGCAAAACTATGAAGTTAGCTGATAATCAATTGTAAGCATCGTAGTAGGTGGTGGAAGAGGAATAGAGGATTAATTCAAAAGGCACTAAAACAAACGAGTGAAAACAGAGTAGCTAAAACATTTGACCGACTGAAAAGATAGTAGCCAAGACATTTGACAATACACACTGGAAACGAAAACTGGGCCTTCTTTGGCATCCATGTGCACTGGAAACGAGAACTGGGCCCTCTTTGGCATCCATCGAAAAAAAATGGCCCTCTTTAACATCCATATGCACACTGGAAACGAAAAATGGGCCCTAACGACAAAACATCTTTGAGAATTAGCAACTGCGTACCGAAGAACTGAAAATGCAAGGACAGATGTAGCTAGCCACTACAAAGTGTCTAGCCAGGAAAAATAATGCTCACTTCAATAACAAGTCCCGCGATGTAACATATATTCCTATCTTATATTTATTAATGAATAAAAACACAGATGGTTCTCTACATTTTTACCGAACCAGGGCACCAATGGCTTCCAGCAACGCATAGATAGCCCCAGGAGCCAGACGAAGCAAAATCCTCACGAGCCACTGCTACAAAATGCCAATCATGAGTCCATCAACAGTAGATGAGCTTCAATGGCATCCTCCTACGGCTGACCAAAGTGAAACACAACCCTGGTGGCCTGGCACAATAAATGGGTTATAACAGCTCCATAACAAAATTACCCTCACCACTGGAGGCGTGAGAGATTCGCCAATAAGAAGATGCCAAATCCAATCTATAGATATTGCCATCCGAGATTCTCTTCCTTGCAAAATGTACTTCCAGTGAGGAAATGCCTCAAGTCTACTCCCCAGTTTTCTTGCTCCGGAAATTATCTCTCATTGCTGCAACCTTTTTCTTGCACTGGACTACAGTTTTACCTGGGACAGCAGCAGCCACACGCTCCCATCTTTGGCTTGCATCCTTGGGAAAAGCCTTCAAAGCTTGGACTAGAGCCAGGACCTGCGCCTCAGTCCAGGCATCTGGATCTGCCACAGATGGTGCTCCATCCAGGACAGGATCAGCAGCAGCTTTCCCATTGGCTGTCTGGCTACTCGCAGGTTGTGCTGCAACCTTTGACGATGCAGTTCCAGATCCCTCAGTTGAGGAACTAATTTCATCTCGGGTCGAAAGAGGTGAAGCAATAGTTTGGGCTGGTTTGCGCTTCTCAAGGAAAGAGTCGAAAGCTTTCGATGAGTCTGGCTTCTGCAGAAGAACAGTTTTAGTGGCCTTGAGAATTTCCTCAACCGATCTGTTAGTCCCAATAAATTCTGAAACAACCTCCCATCTTCTCGAAGTTCCCTTTGGATACTTTTGCATTGCTTTCCTAAGCATCTCAACTTCTTCCTTTCCCCATGGTCTCTCTTTTTTTTCATAGCTGTTCAATATGCTGCTACTGCCTTCTGTTGCTCTACCTCCTGTAGAGTTGGATTTTGGAGCAGAACGCTCCATACCATTAGCTTCAATTTTCTTTGCTTCCTTTGAGGAACTTTCATTGCATAAAGCATTGCTCATCAACCTAGCCTTTTCAGCTGCATCCTTGCCATCCATTCCATCACACAGCTTCTTCATCTGTTCCATATCAAGTTTAGCACATATTGATTCAACATCTTCCTCTGACATACCAAAGTGGCTATCTGCAACCACAGGTGCTGCAAGAGTGCGCAACCGAGTTTTCTCTTTACGGAGCAGCTTCTTCTCTTTCTCCTTTAGCTTCTTCTGATGTAGAGCAGCTTCTGCAGCTTTCTTAGACTCTTCTTCTTTCCTTATCTTTTCCTCTTCAGCAGCTCTTGCTGCTTCCTCTTCTTGCAATTTCTTTGCCAAATACTTCGCCTCCTTTCTTCTCTGTTTTTCAGCTTTCTCCTCCTCTTTCCTCCTCTGGATCCTTGGGTCCTTCTTATAAGCATTGTCCACAAGAGTGCGTACTCGCGCATATTCCGCCTTTTTGGCCTTCTCTTGTAGCTTTGTGTTCTGCCTCTCCATCCATCTCTTATGTTCACGAGATTCAGCTTGCTCCAAATCATACTCATCATCATCTGGAAATTCCCTCCAACTCTTGAAGTTGTACCAGAAATTGTAGAACTTGTCAACCTCCTCTACAGGAGTAGTATCATCTCCTAGAGAAGGAATAGGCTGGGTAACAGACCAACGTCCATTTCTCATGAAGGCTGGGCCAAAAACCTTGAAGAAGTCTTGTGGGGCACAGTCTGTTGGGACATCATCATCAAACTCATCGGTAGAGTCATAAATCCTCCTCTTTGTAGGGTCTATGAGGACTTCATAGGCCTCCTGGATGGCCTTGAAATGGCTCTCTATTTCATCCTTTTTTGCTTGTTTTGCCTCCTCTGTTGTCTCTGCAAGAATCAAGGCAGCCTGTTTATCTGGATGATGTTTGAGAGCCATGTCACGGTAACTTTTCCGAATCTGATCTTCAGTGGCCAAGAACCTCAAGTGTCCCAACCCAAGCAATGCATAGTGATCCTGCTGTTGACTGCCAGATGACTTCTTCTTCCCTTTGCTGCTGCTAAAGGTATCAGAAGCAGTATTGAAATCTTGGCTTTTGTCATCCGATGAGACACTGCGATCATCAATTTCTATGTCTTCATGCTGCCCAAGACCAAGAAGCTTCATTGCCGCAGCATGGAACGAATGACCAGCAGGTTCATATTTCAAAGCTTTTACAGGCAGGCAGTTTGATGAAACATACAAAGGCACTCCATCTACAATCTCCTGGAAGTACGTGATCAGAAGACAACTCTTCTGGGACTCCATATGTCAATGATTTCAAATTGTTAACAAAGCTCCTTAGTCAGAATAAAATGATACAGCCTGCAGAAGTTAACAAGTCGATTAGCCAGATACTTACCAAGTCAGTTCTAAATTAAAAAACATATATAATTAGTGATCAGTACAAGCAAACAATGAACAAACATACAATAAGAAGCTAAGTTCCATCACCCAGTTGAAAATATGTGAAGTTCAGTCTTTAGCATGCCATCTGCTATCTGAGTTGATAACAAGTTGCATGCGAGGACCAAATACATGCAAAGGCATCTTGGTAGCTAAAACAGCATAAATGCTATTAGTATTCTGTATATCAAGGAATAATATTTAAGGTAAACCATCATGGCCATTAGAGCATCTCCAAGAGTACCTAATACTCTCTTCCCAAAAACATAGAGTTTTACAACTTCTAAAAAAGTATTAGAATAAATAATGAAGGTCATCTCCAAGAGTTTCTAATAATTCGCTATAAAATATAGAAGACAATTTTACATCAGAAATCATATACAAATTCTAAATTATCCTTACCACTTCTATATATTCTCTCTCTCGTATATTTGCATCTGAAACCATTTTCTACTCTTTATTCTTTCCACTCCCTTCCACCTCTAGATTGCCCAACAAACACGCTGAGGGGAGAGAAGATACGTGCAACTCGAAAGCACATATATTTACGCGAAAAAGGGTGACTTTTTCCAAGTTCTAAAAGATTAGGAGGATAGATTATGAGTTGTTAGAGAGGGATTCTTTCTCATCCGCCTAAAAACCTAGGATTAGAAAGGGATTTAGGGAACTCTTGGAGATGCTCTTAAGCCCACTTGCTGCCATTGCAATATGAGAGGAAACCTAGGACACTTCATAAAATGCAGCCCCCTTTGCAGTTTGCGAGGCTACTGAACCTGCAAACGTTCAGCAATGAGTGCACAAATCCTGTTGTGCCTCATTGTAATACATACGAACATTTGAATGGATGCAACATTTTTTTTTCCAAATCTTAAGGTTACAGAAACCTTAATTGTTCAACAATGATCGGACAGACCAACTGAAACACTGAAAATATGTAACAAAGGAAAAGGATTTGAGCAAATATAGTAACTTTCTTCAATTTGGTATATGTAACATGAGGCATGTGAACAAATGCAGTATCTTTATTCAATCCTTATAAAAAAATGAGATTTGAACAAACGCAGTCCCTTTGTTTAATTTGCAAGGTCACGTAACTCATAATTCTTCAACAAAGGGCAGTCAAACCAGCGCCAATGATCATAACCTTACAAGCAGGTAAACAAATGCAACATGACATGCAGACAGTACTCCACATATTATCTAGAACGAATTAAGAGAGCATGACATCCTAATCCTAATAGCCACGAAACAAAAGGCACAAGGGATGGTAACCACCTGCTGCAAACCCTCCCTTTAATTAAATTCATCAGGTATCACAAATCCCGTGGTGCAGTGCGTCATAAATTACGCATCATCACTAATGGGACGGCGAGTAAACCCCCTTCCACGCAATAAAAATCCTCGAACATGGATTGGAACAAACGAAGGTCTGATCGGGGCTTCCTTACCGAGAGAAGGACCGGGGCCGACGGATCTCCCTCCGTTCCGGACGTCGGCTCGTTGGAAGGCGGCGGCGGCGGCGTGAGAGTCAAGGAGACCGCAGGGAACGGGAGGAGAGGATGGGGAGGGCGGCGGTGCGAAGGATCGGCCGCGCGATAAAGGGGCGTCGGGGATGGAGGCGATTGTGCTCGGGTCGCGGCGCCAACTATAAAACCCTAGCAGCCAGCGATAAATAGAGGCGGCGGTGGGGAAGGAGAAGGATAACTTCCTTTTTCCGGGTGCCGCACGCTTCTTCTACGGTTCTACCCCTCACGTCTCTCTCTAATGGGCTGGGCTGAGATACTGTTGGAATTTTGGGCTTTGGGGTGATGGAGGGCCCAACTGTGATGGGTTAAGACATGAAAATAAAACTATTTATGTTTTTTCCCTTTTTAAACTTTTCAGAAATATAATTTATTTTGCGACAACATCCAAAATATAAGCAAATGTTAGTAATATATGACAATGTATATTATGTTTATATGAAATTTAAATAAAATTATGATAGTTTTTTTCAGTATAATGCTAAACTCAAAACTATTTGCTCATAGATATTAGCAAATCACAAATACTTATATCTATGACATTGTAAAGGTATCCTACTGCTGCTATCCTAGGTTCCTTCAAATTTGTACGTGAGGTTTTAGAGTCATTAGCCTCAAGTTTTATTCTTTTTTTATGAGGATAGATTAGGAAAAAAATAAAAATAGGCAAAAAAAGGAGGTGTATATGTGTGGAATTTTTCCTTGTGTCTGTCAGTACAAGTACGTACTTTTTATATTTGGTCTTGTTATGCGTCTAGAGCTCTAATAATAGAATAAAAGAAATCGGAAGGAGAATTGTGCTCGGAGAAAAGAAAGACAATTGAACAAAGTGAAAAAGAAAATTGAAACAAAAAAGGTGGTGACTGTGAAAAAAAGAAAAACAAAAGTTGGTAACGGACTTTGAACGATTTAGGATAGGATTTTTTTGCATAAAAAACTCTTTCTATTTGGATTAGGACTCTACTTATTTAGAATTAGGATTTCTATTCGACTTACTCTGTACAGAAGAAACTTGTTCAGTAGTTAAAGGGAGATGGACAAAAAAAACAAATATATGGACCAAAAAAAGAGCCTAAAATTTTGCCTCTTTATTATTATGTATAGATGTATAAATATAAACTTTAAAATTGGGCAAACCACCTTTCTTAATTTTTGAAACGGTGTATCCTACCTCTGGTCTGGTTATAAATAATATGTCTTTGTATCATTTATTTATTTATTTATTTTGGTTGAATCTTTAAAAAACATTACACAAAAAATCATAAAACTAAAAATTAATTTTGTTAAACTCTACGTGAGTATTTCTACACAATTAAAATATAATATGGTATGCTTTAGTATTTTTTAATGTTGATGTAGATCTATTTTTTTAATTAATTTTAATAATTTATAACGCAATTTTTATGGTTCAATTATGGTGAATTTTTTTACAATGGTCTAAATATGATATGTTTGAACTGTAGTAAAAATTTCATACTCATTGGATTATGTATAACTTAGTTATAGATTTAGTTAGGCTAAATAAATCTATAACTAAGTTATACTCTCTACATCCCAAATTATAAGACTTGTCAAGAATCTTGGAGAGTCAAAGCATCTCAAGTTTGATCAATAATTATAGAGAAAGTTATTAAGACTTATGACATCAAATAGTCATATTATGAAAATATAATTGATAAAGAATCTAATAATATTTAGTTGACATCATAAATGTTATTATATTGTCAGATAAGTTTGATCTAACTTGAGATACTTTGACTCTCCAAGATTCTTAGAATGTATTATAATTTAGGATGGAGGGAGTACATGATTCAATGAGCATGAATGAGCATGAAATTTTCAGTGCAGTTAAAGCATACCATATTGAGGCCCTAAATAAATTTAGAACTAAGTTGTAAATGATCTAATAAGTATGAAATTTTTTTAATACAATTCAAGGATACCATATTTAGGTCATCATAAAAAATTCACCATAATTAGACCATAGAAACTACATTTATAAATTATTCTAATTAATTACAAAAAAAATTACTCATGTGGACAAAACTATAGCAAAAAGTTTGTACTAAAGCATACCATATTATATGTTCACTATGTAAATCTGCTCATGTGGAGTCCAACAAAATTGAGTTTTCTATTTTATGATTTTTCTTTGATTTATTATGGTTTTTCAAAGATTTAGCAAAAATAAATAAAAAAGACAAAACCGCATTCAAAACCACTTATAACTAGACCAGGGAGGTAAAAAGTATGATTTCAAAAGTTGAGAAAGATGGTTTGTCCGGTTTTAGAGTTAAAAATCAGATTTTTGTGAAAATTAAGAAAGGAAAAGTGGGTTTTTTTCCTTTCTGCATTCGTTTTATGTCAACATCAATTTGTCCCACTAAAAAAATCAAATGAAAATCTCTCAAGCAGGTTCAGATGACCAGAAGGATCTAAGAATGCAGTTTGTCAATCAAAAGTTCTACCTTGATGTCATGGAATTTATTATTTTATAAGAAGAAACAAAGTTGAAATTGAAGGTGGCCACTCTTGGTACTGGTGGAATGCTAGAAACAAAACAAATCAAGGGCAAAGGAAGTACACCACTGAAGAAATATGCAACCCTGTTTTGTATCGCTCTTGCCAAATGCAGAAGTCAAAATCAAATCGGCCCTCTTAGGACCAAAAACAACATGGAAAATGGAGACCACATCCAAATGGGTTTTACAAAATCAATTATGATGCATAATAGAAAATCTAGAGGATGGGGATACATAATTCGAGATCACAAAGGAGCCTTTTATGGCAGCTGCAGCAGGAGCCTTTGTAATTTCTTTGAAGTGCCCTTCATGATGAAAGTGTGGCTTCTAATACTGTTGCGTATTCTAAATGTGATCACACTCGCTAAGTGTCTTGATCATCGAAATGAAAAACCTATCAAGTATACCTTTGCCTTGATCTTTTCGGGTTCCTTTCTAGTCCAAGCATGAGCATCTCTTGATCTCCATGATCTTTTGGCTTTTCATCCCATTCGCCACCTATCTTGCTCCATACTTGGTGTACTAACCTACTTAATCACTAGAGTAAAGATTATTAGCTAGGTTTCATCTATTACTGAAACTTACATAGGGCCTTCAGTGTGGCTCGATCTGACCAGCCTTGATGACGAGGGCTTCAAATTCTGTTAAAGCATCTCCAAGAGCCTTTCTAAGAACATCTTCAAGAGATTAGACTAATCATTTTATAATAGTAAATTTAGCTATTATTAAAGGAAAATTGTCTCCAACAGACCATGTAAATGACTTAAAATTTAGTTACTCTTCATCCTAGCCTCTACTTTTCGATAGCATACCTCACTAGCCATCCAGACTCTTTGTTTTATGTGTTGGAGTACTCTAATGTTATCTATTTTAGAGAGAAACTAAATCAATAAAATTGGCTAGCCTTTTTTGGCTAATCTCTTGTAGGTGCTCTAAATATTACTCTCTAAATCATTATTTGGAGAGCCACATGCATAAAAATTGTTTTCTATATCATTCCACTCTCCAACCTTTCTTCTATGTCTCATGTGCACTCTAGAGAGCTATTCTTGTCTTCTTTTTTTGCTAGCGAAAAATCTAAAATACAAGATGGCTATATTTAGGTAACGATTTAGAAAACCTATTGGGTGGTAGTTTTACATCAAAATCTCAATTCCTAATATTTAAAGAGGATATAGAGAATCTCATGGAGATACTCTTAGGCTCTTATTGCCATGTCGACGCTTGAGCTTGTGAAAATTTTAGAAATAAAAAATACAAAGAGCTTGCAGAAAGGTTAGAATAAAAATAGAAAACACTTTATCTTGTGAAAATGTTAGAAATAAGAAATACAAAGAGTTTGTGAAAAGGTTAGAATTAGATATAGAAAAAAATGGACTCCCTTTTGGACCGGAACACTTTGTGAAAAGGTTAGAATTAAAAATAGTAAAATAGAAATCTACAAATAAAAGTACAAAACACTTGAACTTGTGAAAGTATTTGAAATGAAAATACAAAGACTGGGGGATTTTTATCGAGTCATTTCAGACTAGAATAGGCACTGAAAAGGTTAGAAAGAAAAAAAGAAACAAAAAAAAAGAAAAAAACTGACGAGAGTGGGATTTGAACCCAAGTATTTTATATTTTAAATGAAAATACAAAGACCATGGGATTTTTATGGAGGCCATTTCAGACCAGAATAGGCACTAAAAAGGTTAGAAAGAAAAAATAGAAAAAAAAACAAAAAAAACTAACGAGAGTGGGATTTGAAATTGAAAATAAAAGGAGTTTTTTGGATCCTTGTCATTAAAATTCTTCAAGTTTAGAAATATGTCATTACAATTCATCTATTCTAAAATTTATCATTACAATTCTTTCTACATGTGATCTTTGCCATTTTCTATCTCTTGTAGATGCTTGGGCCCAATGTACGCATCTTCACTATAGACCAAAATGCCCATGTTGTTTATCTCGGCATCCACTCAGTGACGTTTGGGACCCACACGTAAGCTTCTTCAACCTCCAGCAACGCCATCGTCCACCGTAGTTCCTCCCAGCGTGCAAGGAAACATCGCCGGTAGAGTTTCCAGGCGGAGCGAGGCGCTCGCACGCAACAGCCAGCGCACGGGGAGAAGTAGCAGCGCTCGACCGTGGCGGCCAGCGCGCGGGGCGGAGCGGCGGCGCTCGCCCGTGGCGGCCAGCGCGCGGGGCGGAGCGGCGGCCAGCATGCACAGGCCTGAGCACGCGAGGCGTAGCTGCGGCCCTCCCCCGGGGGGCCAGCGCGCGGGGCATACCGGCGGCTTTTGCCCACGGCGGCCATCGCGCAAGGCGGAGGTCGCTAGCCCGCGGAGGCCAGCACGAGGCGTAGCTGCAGCGCTCCCCCGCGGTGGCCAGTGCACGGGGCGGAGCGGCCTCGCTCGCTAGCAGCGGGTTGTCTCGACGGAGGAGCGCGTCGGTGTGCGGTGGACACGCACGCTACCTGCAGCAGCGCCGCCGTCTCGTCCACGACGGCCATGGTGAGGTTGCTGTGGCTGAGACGCTGAGTAGCAGCACGCCGGTGGACCCATCCTTGTAGGACATGGACACGCAGAGCAAGGCAGGGCTCCCTCAAGCAGAGGCTTGGTCGAGTCGGGTAGTTGCGTGGTGGAGGGTGGCTGGAGGTTGAAGTTGATGATGACGCGTGGGTCCCACACGTCAGCGAGTAGAGGTAGAGAGGAGGAGCAGTGGTGTTTTGGTCTGTACAAAAGTTACGTACACGTATACGGTCTGACAGTGGGTCTAGACACTCGGAAGACGTAGAAAATGGCAAGGATCAGAGAGGAAAGAATTATAATGGCAAATAGAAAAAAAAATTGACGAGAGTGGGATTTGAACCCACGCCCTTTCGGACCAGAACCTTAATCTGGCGCCTTAGACCAACTCGGCCATCTCGTCTTAGTTGCGTATGGGCCAGGTTAATACCAATTGTTATTGTACACAACGCAGAGGTGGAAGGGAAAGAGAGCATCTTGTTTTCAAGTGTTTTCGCCCTAGCGACCAGGAGCGAATCTAGCATAGTTTTGTCGGATCCAATGACTCCAATAAATTTTCTAAATCCTTTGTTTAGATAATGGGAGTTCATTCCATTAAACAAATGAAAATATCTCGGTCTCTACATCAGATGATGTATATGACCTCGCTAATGTTATTATAAAAAATGTTTTAAGGTAGACTTCGTCGCCCGCAAAAGTATGCATAACCAAACAGCCAAACAAAAGGATAAGATATAGTAAAAATTTCTCATAAATTTAACCTATTGCTAAACCTCCAACCTTGCTTGGCAAAGATCTCCGGTGTCAAGGTTTCCAAAAGCCAACATGCATTTTGCAAGGCGCTCCGCCCCTCCTCCTTTTGGAATATTGACCACGTCATGGTCCAATGTGTACCCCTATATATGACCTGCAAAAAAGAACAAATTGATGTTCTATCAAATACAACATCATTTCGGCTTAACCATATGGCCCAACACATGGCGCCTGCTCCCACAAGAACTAGATAAACATGATGTGTTGTTAAATTCTGTAGCCAAGTACTAAACATATGAGCAACACTTAGGGGGGATTTTAGACCATAAATTATCTCTATTAGATGCCAGATAATTAGCAAGCACATAATCAAAGAAAAGATATTGTATAGTCTCTAAATTATTACAAAAATAACACTTTTCATTTCTATGCCAATTTTTTTTAGCTAAGTTGTCCTTTGTGAGTGTTACTCCTCTATATAGAAACCAAAGAAAAACATTTACCTATAAAGGAATTTTAAGCTTCCAAAGGAATCTATTATGAGACATGATGTCCATGTTTACCATTGCGTTATACATGGATCTAATTGAGAATAGTCCACTTGTATTCCGTGACCAAATAAAAACATCTGGTTGATCACTTAAATGTAAATCCGCAATTCTTAGCACTAAATTGTTCCAATCATTTAGATTTTGGTCTACTAAAGATCTCCAAAAGGAGATGTTTAAGCTTAAGAAAGTTTTAGAAAAGGGATTATATATTATTATTCCAGCTTCAGCGTCGACTAATGCATATAGTTGTTTTTTATTACAAACAAAGGCATCTAGATCCATGCAGTCTCAAAAACAAAGCTTTGAGTCGAAATGGATAAAGGAAAACTTTCCAAAAATGACATCTAAGAGGTAATTCTGTTGTTGAATCTCTAACCGTGTCTTACAAACACCTCCATCGTAGTTGTCTCAGTAATTCTACGACCCCACCATACCATTTCGGGTTAACCATATCACCCAACAATTCGAATCCGCTCACACAAAAATTTTCATTTTCAGCTTCCTATTTAACCCGTCTAACCAAACTGTAAATAAATTGTATATACTAGTTGGAGGTGTTAAATTAAAGCAAACATAAACAATTCGCTACATAAATTTAGCAAAATGTTAGTCAAAGAGTAGATGTTGTATAGACTTATCAGAAGAACCGAAACAACACTTTCTATCTCCTTTTCACTAACGTCTTGCTAAATTATCTTTTGTTAATATTACTCCTTTGTACAAATACCATAAAAAACATTGATTTTGAGAGGTAGTTTCAGTTTCCAAATTAATGTGTTATAAGATATAGCTTCGGCTTCTAATAAAACTGTGTACATAGATTTGACTGAAAAAATCCATTCTAATGATGCAATGACGTAATGTTCTCGGCTAAATTCGTCATTGATAGCACGTACTAGCTTTTTTATAACCAGCATTCAAAGTGTTTTTAATATTTTCTCTATATTTTTGTGAAAATGATCACCGCCACGTGTACACAGACGGTTTTAATAAACCGACGATTGAACAAGTGGTAAGATACACAACACCTTATATTAATTGATGACTATTTCCCTAGAAAAAAAAGTGATAATAATGTAGATCCTATCGTGCGAAACTAGAAATCTAGAATAGACGATCAAAAACGTTCTCGCTAGCTGGTTTCAAGTAGTCGCCGTGCCCTTAAAAGATATGGACTACTCCACGTGTTTGAGTCATAATTTAGATAATATTGCTAGAGTTTAGAGACAAGCCCACCCATAGGGCGAGGGTCGGGGGGGGGGGGGGGGGCCTCTGGGCGGACCCCCTCCTACCATATGTAACATCCGAGCGAGAAGTCGAGAACTCAAGGTTGAAGACGACGAGAGTGGTAGACCGATAGCATTGATGAATAGCCGGAGACATGGAGTGGCCACGGTCGAGGAAAGCGGCTGTTAAGAAAACCTGGCCCGGCTCATCAAGACAACACTCCTAGGTTTGGAGTCGGTCCGAATTTCGTATCCTACAACCAGAGTGTCGCTCCAGCTCAGGTCCACCGGAGTCATGACATATCAAGGTGTTGACCCTAATTCAACCTAAAAGACTAGTCTAATATGTGAGGAAGTCTCACCTTATATATTATCTCCCCCACCATCGATTGCCGATGTGGGACTAACCCCACCAACAACAAGCGGTCTGCGATGGCGCAGCGATCCCCGCTCCCGGCGTCCCATACCGCCTCCACCGGGCCGGCCATCTACGACTGACACCTCCCGTCCCGGCTTGGTGGACAGGTGGACCACCTTGAAATTTAGCTCAAAGTTAAACTATAATAGAGTAGCTCTTTAAAATCATGGAAATTACACATAAAACACTCTATAATTCGGTTTTATATATCTATAGTGGACCACCATTGCTCTAGATCCTAGCTACGCCAGTGGCTAGGGTGTCAGCGTGCTGTGTTAAGGCCTCAAGTTCTCTGACAAAACTTGAGTCATGCACTGAACAAACAGGCTGGCGCAATGTTTGTTCAGGTCTACTTGCAGTTCTCCAATAATTACGGCACATAGCTTCATGCCTTTTCCTTGAAAGCGTAGGAGAAGAGAGTTTCACGTAGATCTTGATATTGGGTGTGTTTGCTTCCCATCTCTTAAACTTTAATAGACTAAATTTTAGTCATTTTAGGAACTAATAAAGTGTCAAACAAATTGACTAAAAGGTGACTAAAACACTTTAGTTCCACTAGTCACTTAAGAGATACTAAAAGATGACTAAAATATTTTAGTTTACTAAAGTTTAGGAGGTGAGAACTAAACACACCCTTATTGACAAAGAGAGGTCCATCAATTCACTATTGGCACTGTGACTTTTAAATATCTATATGCTGGTCTAACCCTGAGTACTACAAGCACATTTTTTTTTGGTTTCTCATATAGCCCAAAATTCTGGTTTAAGCGTCATGTACTGCAATCTTTTTTCACACACTTGATACCGATTAACCTTCTATACCAAAAAGATTATGAAGTTTATGTCATTTCCAAATTGATTTGTCTTTTATACTGACATGTTTTGGACTATAATTCTCAACTCAAACATGTATTGCTGCAGATTTCTCGCTTAATAGGTACTATCTTGATTCCCTTTTTGCCGTTCTACAAGATTTTTGGCATATGTAGCGTGTCATCATTCAAAATAGACTAACTGGTTTCTCAGTAGAAGCTCTAATAAACAAGACTTAAATCTAGTGTGTCATTGTATAAAATACATAGTTTATTGAAACATATGTCTAATATACATAGGTTAAAGCCTTATAAATATTTTTTTAAATGTAGTAAACTCTAAAGTTTACATAAATAACTAAAATAATCTGTGCAAATACGTCCCGTGCAAGAAGAGTTTGCTGCTGTGGATGTATGAGTGGTAGATGACGGTGGGTTATTGAGACAAGACAGCGAGCAGGCGTGGACAGAAGGCTTCGTGGAGCCCCATTGTTCTGCTCATGTATGGCCCATTCCATGCATGGGCCTGCGCCATCGGCGGGGACGCAGATTCAGTGACTTTCCTTCAGCAAGTTACGAACTTTCTCTGCATCTCCACCGTTGACGCAAGATCGAAGGGTTTCAGACAACGCAGGAGCTGGAGCTCAATGCAAGCCGGTGCAGACGCCGCAGGCCTGGCGAGCGCTCGACGGCCGCGCTGCTGCGAGCGGACCTGGGCGTGGCAAGCGCGGAGAGCGATACAACGAGCTCGTTGATGGCACAGAGGACAGCGCTGGCCTGGAGCGAGCCGAGCGAGTGCGGCCATCACGGAGAGCGACACGGCAAGCGTGCACGGCCAGCGCAGCGGCGCGGCGAGCTAGCACCCAACACTACGAGCATGCACGTCGAGCTCGCGGACGGAGCTCCAGGGCCAGCTCGTTGGGAGCTGTATGAGGCGCGGCGCGGCGCAGCGCAGAGGAGCACGGAGGTGGCGACACAGTGGAGCTTCGGCCTTCGGGGATGAGAAGGAGCATAGTTGCCCCAACTCGCATGTCAGCCTATGCCCAGGTCAGCTGCGGCTGCCGCGTCAGTCGCCCCCGAGTGGAAGGCGACGAAGGGGAGCAGCACGGTGGAGGCGGCTGCTGTCCGTCGGCTAGTCTGCATCCGCGTGCTTGTGCTCCCGTTCGTATCCCGCATCAGCAAATGCATCTTCACCTCCATCGCTTCGACCTCTGTCTACACATGCTTGCTCAGGACACTGGCTCTGCGCTCCCTGAGTTCGTGCATACGGAGGGCGTGCCTCGCCGCTCTGCCGCTGGGGCGACAGCCGAGACGACGGCGTATGTTAGTTACTGCGGCGGTCCGGATTAGCGCGTTCACAACTAGAGTGACGAGTCCCTCCGCATTGAGGGCTGACGCCTCTTGCTGCCGGCGCCTCTGCCGAATTTCTCTCCCTCTCTGGCGAAGTTCCACGGCAGCGGACGACATACCTTCTCTGTCTCCTGTTTGCTTCAGCACGGCGCAGGTGAGAGCATGAGAAGACAAAGGAGTCCGCGCGACGAAGATAGAAAGCCATCTGCTTGTCTGACCCGTGTCCGCATGGCGTGAGAAAAGCACAAGTCCCCACCGTGTTTTGCTTTGACTCGGTAAAATCCGTTTGATTCTGAAAGAACGACCACGATGAAGAGAAAGTTACACCGTGACTTGCTCAAGGCAAGTTACTCAATCCGGCTCCCATCGGCGGACCCTAACTCCAAGCTTTAAGGATTCCAAAACTGCAATCAGTTGGACGCTCGTTTACTACCAGCAGATCAGTTGCTAGGACCTGCATGCGCCGAACGATATGCGCAAATGCCGCACTGTTGGCAGCAAAATCACATCGACAAGAGGTGAAGTGAGCACTAGCTGTTGGAAAGTGATCTCGGCTAATTCCGAGATTAATGGCAAGATTAATTAGTGATTGATTAAATTGTCCACCTGCCATATATCCAACAATCAGATTTGCCGTGATCGACGGCATTCCTTAGATATTTTAGGGTTCGGCCCCCTAGCCCACAGCCTGTCTATAAATAAGAGGCAACGCCCCTGGTGTTACCATCCAATTCACACACGTGAAACAAACCACATAACCGGTCACTAAGGCGCTGGAGGGTCTGGGAAGACCGTCTACCCACGTCCAGGTATTGCTGCTGGAGATCAACATCATCTTCATCAACTAGGAGCGTCAAACACCACCAATTTGGTGAAGATTAAGATCTGCTTCATCTATTTCAACTTCTACATCAAGCTTCATCTATTTCAACTTCTACATCAAGCACAGAGGAACAAATAGCATCTAGCGACTCTAGTTAGTATCTAAGATCTATTCCGCATAAGTTTTAGTTAGTGATCATGTTTAGTCTAAGTTTAAGATCCTGTTTATGATAAGCTTTATTTCAACAATCGGTATCAATCCGCATAAGTAAGCTGTATAATAAGATGGTCTCTGGTTAAATGGAACCAACGAGAAGTTTAATTGGAGATTACTCATAATTAATTTTTGACCAACGTTGATTTAATTATGAGTTATTAAGATGGATTTTATTTTGTTTTCTGTCCAACGATGATGTAAAATTAAAGTCCTTAAGCATGTTGTTAATTCTAACCAACGTTGATTTAATTGCATGCTTTAAGTACATCTTATATACAGCTTACTAACTGAGACATTATTTTTCTTCAAATTTTTCAGTAAATTATGCAGACTATATAAGTACCATAGAACCCTTAAGTTGCACTAATTTTTCTACTTGTAATAATCAGGTGCATGCCATTCTCAAGGAGCTGGACCTTGATTATGCGCTAAATGAGAAAAAACCACATGCTCCTTCTCCTATTTATGAGTATTATGCTGAGAGGATGAAGGAGTATATCCCAAAATTAAAAAAATAGGAGAAATCCGATATGATTGCTAAAATGATAATAAGATGATCGCTCTCAGTTGGCATGATGAGGAGGTTTCTTTCTAATGAAAGGAACATCGAGGGAATAAGTGCTAAGGAGCTTCACAACTCCATAAGCGCACACTTTAGAAAAGTTTTCCTTTTTGATAAGTTAGTTAATGCCCGTTGTGATGGGACTAGTGGTCTGGGTAACCACGTTAAAAGCTTGTTTGATCTGGCTTATGAGCTAAAGGAACTTGGATTAAATATTTCTGATGATTTTATGGTAAGCTGCCCTATGAGTTCTATGCCGGAAAACCATAACAAACATGCTAAAAATGATAAGTTTCCAATAGTCTGCAAATTTTGCAAGTTACCAAATTGATGATAAGTATAAGAATGGCTTCGAGAGACAGGTAACTAAGTTGTCTCATAAGTTTTACTTAAGTGATTTCCCCAACATATGGTGGGTTGACTAAGATGCAATAATGCATATCTTATTTTCTTCTTAGGTCTTGCCAAACCATAAGTTATAAGGGAGAAAGGGGAGTGAAGTCTAAGGAGCCATTGATGGAATAAAGATGAAGTCGAGCTTGGAGCTTCACATTAGATTTCAATTTAGTTTATTAATGATACTAAGTCATCTTAGTTTGAGATACTCGTTTTATTTTGAACAAATGATTCTAAGTTTGGAGTTTATGAATACTTCAAATTTATTCCATTATAATTAATGTTATTAATTGGCAAAGAGATTTATTTCCTGTGATGTGAGTTTTCTTTATGTTTGTTTTATCTATAAGTTAATCATTAGTCAAATGATGAGACCTTGTCGAAATTGTGGCATTACGATTAAGCCACATTTCGAAGGGGGGAATGGATTGTCTCATCAGGAAAGAGATGCTCTATTCAAATAAATGTTTAAATAAGATTATGAAGCATGGGACTTGAGAAATAAGATCATATTAATTTGTTCCTTAGCCCAATGTTGGTCTCTAATCGAAGTATGACTTGATTTCACTATTTCTGGCCAAAGCTGGTTAGTGTTTGCATGTTCACTGAGTTTCATGTTCTAGTTTATTCTGGCCAACGCTGATTAGACTAGTTCATAGAGCTTTTTTGGAGACTTATATGCCTTATATTTGTCATTCTGGCCAACGTTGATTGATGAATATTTGATCATAAAAGTTTTACTAGGCAAAACCTTAGTACAATCAAGCTAAGGATATGTTTAAATAAGATTATGAAGCATGGATCTTGAGAAATAAGATCATATTAATTTGTCCCTTAGCCCAATGTTGGTCTCTAATCGAAGTATGACTTGCTTTCACTATTTCTGGCCAAATCTGATTAGTGTTTGCATGTTCACTGAGTTTCATGTTCTAGTTTATTCTGGCCAACGCTGATTAGACTAGTTCATGGAGCTTTTTTTGGAGACTTATATGCCTTATATTTGTCATTCTGGCCAACGCTGATTGATAAATATTTGATCATAAAAGTTTTACTGGGCAAAACCTTAGTACAATCAAGTTAAGGATAAGAAATTAACTGAGTTGTCCACATGGCACCCTGATTATGTTCCTACAGAACACCAAAATCAGTGGGAGCAAAGTCCAAGAGATTGCGCTTCTATTGTTATAAGTATTTCACTAAGTTAAGATATGATGAATGTGTTTCTTAAGAATGCAAAAATCAGTGGGAGCTAGTGAGAGTTCACAAAGGAGGAAAAAAAATCTTGGAGAGATATAGACTATGTATCAATGATTCAAGAAGACATAAATATCTTAGTTGTGCCACAAGACATTAGTATACCTCCATTTAAATTATTACGTTGATAATTAGGCACATAAGTAAACCTCTATTGTTACATCAGGAGAGGAATTTTGTTATTCTAAACTAAGGAATTCTATGAGCTTAGGTCCATAAGTTTATGTAAAGTGTGGTTACCAATAAGTTTCCCAATGAAGTCAAAACAGTAGGCTATAAAAGGGTCTACAATTTTAAGTGTGACTTCAAAGGGAGTTTTGAAAGATTTAAACTAAGTTTAAAGTCTGTTATGGTTTAGAATTTCATTAAGAGGACAATTATGTATTATAAAAAAAGGTGGAAAAGTTTATTGTCCTAATACTCTACATGGGTGAATTTTTCTAGTCGCCCAAAATATTTTGGTGAAGCCTCTAAGTTTTCTAGGCATTGAGATACACCAATAAAGGACCAATGAGTACTAGGATTATCACAAATGCATATCAATTGATGCATAAGTGGTATACTTTGAGTAAGTAATGTGTAACACCCCTGGTGTTAATCATCTTAATTAAAAATTGATCATGTCATCATATGCATTAAGCATCATTCACCTGATTGAGAACCTGGATATGCATTGAACTAAAATGAGTTTGCTTGATTGTGTTAAATCAAATTGTTTGAATGCAGGTCATCTTTTCAAATTCTCAAATTTAAATTTGAATCCAAACCCTAATTTCCAGAGGGGGTTGGATTAAACACTAAACATGAATTTCAAAATCTAAAAAGAATTTGCATATGGTTGTTTAAGCAAAGTGGTAGAGCTCTGTTTGAATTGCATTTGTTGTGTTTACAGTTTTTCAAGTGTTATTCAAGTTTTTAAAGTAATTAAAAAAGGGGCAAATCCTTTTTAAAGGGGTTTTCAAATTTCAAAAATGCATTTTCATTTCTAGGCCGAGTTTGAAAATGTGAGTATTGACAAAGTTGTAGATCATGAAATTTTGAGCAACTTTTGTATTCAAAGTTTTTCATGAAAACCCTTGGAAACTTGAGCTATTTGCAAATTAGTACCAAGGGCGGTTCAGTCTTTTCATCAAGCAGTTGTATGGCGGCGTTGAGCTCGATGCCGACACCTGGCCGGCCACCTGCGTGGCGGTGTGTTCATCGTCTGGTCGTTGTAGTTGATCATTTTCTGATCCGAGTCTTGCGCTACCTTCGTCTAGCCGTCCTGAGTCTGGTATGGGTGATGGTTGTTCGAGCGCGTGCGTATTTTTCTCCGGCGAACGTCACGCAGATCCCCGCCGTCCGCCATGGCCGTCAACGGGGATGTTGCATTTAGCTCTGGGTTCGTTTTGTGTGCGCTTCGCGTTGTTTGGGGGCCGCTGAGCATGCTAGGGTTGTTGGTTGATCCGATCGAGGCCTGTGTCCGCTGGCGCGTGTGCGGCCGCGCGCGGGTTGCCGCCATGGCCATCGACAAGGTCACCAGGGTAGGTTTTAGTCTCGTTTCTGTTGGGCGTTTTGCTCATGGTTGATCCCTGAGTCGTTTTCGAGGCCTAGTTTCTCCGGCGCATGGTTGTACTCGCCGGCGTACGTGCGGCCGAGCTCGGGTCGCCGCCGTCGTCGCCTGAGAGGGCGTTCTGAGGGATGGAAATGGTCGTGTCGCACCTCGTTGGGTTCGGGGTGTAGTGTAGAAGCTGATTCGAGGGTTGGTGGTTCGGTTTGGTCACCGACGGCGACGTGCCGCCGTGTTTTGTGGTCGCCGGCGTCGCTGCTCTGGCGCTGGAACGTTGACGTGCGGGCCCCAGGCGTCAGTGTCTGTTTCAAAGGGTTTTTCCCTTTTTCAGTTTTGAACAGTAATAACTTTTGTTATTTTTGTATGCTTAAATCTGTGCATATTTAAATTCTGCAAAAAATTATGTATGCTCTCTTTGATGTGTAGTATTTAAGAAAAATATAACATGACCATGTTTAATACAATTTTAATCCATGTAAAAATGCACGGCTCGCAAGTCTTCCGGACCTCGGAGCGTCCCTCGCCACAGGCTGGCGACACGTGGAGACTGTGGTGAGAGCAGTCAGCAGGGTACCAGTTGTTGTGCTCACCACAAGGCGAAGATCGAGCACTTGGAGCTCGAGCTGGGTTGGCTGACGACCAACAGGGATGAGTTTGCTAGCAGTGCTGACGATCTGAAGGGCAAGGTGGAGGAGAAGGAGGCTGAGTTGCAGGCGTGTCAAGCACAGCTGGCAGCCAAGGCGACGGAGGTGACTATCGCTGAGGGTCTCATGTACGAGGCGATGGGAGAGAGGAATAAAGCCTGGGACCGAGAGCACCTTATGTCTGAGATGTACCTCAACTTGGGGCACTATGCAGGCAATCTTAAGGTGTACAACAATATTCTTCATGAGGAGGTTCATCACCTCTACAACATGATGAACCTAGAGTACCAGCAGCAGGCCATGGAAGAGGACCTTGGGGAGCTTGTTCAGGTAGACCTGTCCTTTGCAGACCAGTTTTTTACACCTACACCTGAGGGTCAGGGTGGAGCTACACCAGAGCCAGAGCTAGTGGTGGAGGACGAGCAGGAGGTGGAGGTTGTAGTCCTTAGTGACGACGAGTAGATCATGTTTCGCCTAGCTATCTAGTTCGATGCGAGTAGTGGGTCTTGTGTAACATAATCTACCTTTATCGCTTTCAGAACTCTTTAGTTATCAGCACTGTGATGTTATGATGGTCATGTAATATATGTTGTGCACTTTAGTACTTTTATGCTTGTGTCTCAATGAAAGTATGTTGTGCAAACAGATGGCTGAACATAATAGTGCTGGGGCTCATGATGGGGAACTTTCTGATCCACCACCTGCACCACCAACCTTGGCACAAACTTTGGCGGCATTGATCAGTGTTTCTGCGGATAATGCTTGCCTCTTGAATGAACTCGCTCAGCACCACAACCAAGGTGGTCATGGGAACCGGGGACGTAATAATAATAATAATCAGGAAACGACTTATGTCGACTTCACTGACACGCGTCCTCCGGTATTCACGAAGGCAGATGAGCCTTTGGAAGCTGATGATTGGCTCCGCACCATGGAGCTGAAGTTCGAGCTGATCAATTGCACGGAGGAGCAGAAGCCTGTCTTTGCAACTCAATAGCTCCGTGGGGTAGCAGGAGCATGGTGGTCGACCTTTACAGCTATGCAGCCGGCAGGACATCGTGCCACCTGGAAGGAGTTTCGCGAAGCTTTCCGTGCGCACTATATTCCTGATGGTGTCATGGAAGCTAAGTTGGAGGAGTTCCTGAATTTGAAGTAAGGGGATTCCACTGTTATGCAGTACGTGGGCAAGTTCAACCATCTTTCATAGTATGTTGTGGAATATGTCAGTACTGATGCTAAGAAGAAGAGGTGGTTTCTCAGGGGGCTCTCAACTAAGCTGCACACCATGCTCAGTCACAATCCTAATGCTACATATCATGAGGTGGTGAGCATGGCTATCTCTGCTGAGAATTCTTTGCGCATCCATAGGGAGGCAAAGAAGAAGAAATCGTTTACTGGATCTTCTAGTGGTAATCAGAAGAGGCAGAAGATCATTTACCATCCTCAGAACCACAACTGTTTCCAGTATCGTCCTCCTCAGCAGCAGCAGAAGTCTGGACAGCAGTTCTCTGGGGGTTCTCAGTATCCTAGGCAAAATGTTGGTCTCAATAATCAAGTGGTTGCCAAGCAAACCAACAATGCCTGTTTCAACTGTGGAAAGGTGGGGCATTATTCCAATGTATGTCCTCTTCCAAAGCAGTATAATCATAAGTTCGCTAGGAATCAGCAGCAGCAGAAGCAGAGTGGGAATGCTGGGGTTCAGAAGAACAAGAATGAACAGAAGACTGGGCGGGTGTTTCATACCCAGGGCGAAGGGATGCCAGAAGGAGAACCCGTATTGCAGGGTATGTTTCCTATCAACGATCAACCTGCAGTTATTCTCTTTGATTATGGTGCATCACATTCCTTCATTGATAAGTCATTTGTGCTCAAGCATAGTGTTCCTTTATCTGAGTTAAAAATGGACTTTCATGTGCAAACATCGGGTGGTCGCATCGCAACTAGAGAAGTGGTTTATCGAGTATCTTTGAGTCTGGGTGGGCATATCTTTCCCACGACTATGGTAGTGCTTCCTAACCAGGGTTTAGATGTGATCCTAGGGATGAATTGGTTGCAGCAGCACAAAGCTGTGATCGATGTTTTGAACAGAACTATCAAGGTAGATGTGCCAAACAGTAAATCTCAACTCTTGATTCAGCTTTCTGTGCCAAAAGGGAAGTAGGAAGAGTCTGTGCTACAGTTGCAATTGGGGTACATGATATTCCAATAGTACGTGAGTTTCCAGACGTCTTTCCTGATGACTTACCTGGCTTACCTCCTGATAGAGATGTCGAGTTTTCTATAGAGTTAAAGCCTGGTACCGCACCTATCTCTAGAAGAGCTTATCGGATGCCTCCTAAAGAGCTAGCCGAATTGAAGACTCAGTTGAATGAGTTACTCGATAAGGGTTTCATTCGACCTAGTTCATCGCCACGGGGTTGTCCTGCCATTTTCGTGAAAAAGAAGGATCATACCCTTCGCATGTGCGTTGACTATCGTCCCTTGAACAAGGTGACCATCAAGAACAAGTATCCCTTGCCGCGGATTGATCTTCTCTTTGATCAACTCGCTGGAGCTACGGTGTTTTCTAAGATCGACTTGCGATCAGGGTACCACCAGATCAAGATCCGTCCCGAAGATATCCCCAAGACGACGTTTACCACTAGATATGGGCTTTATGAATATCTGGTAATGTCGTTTGGTTTGACTAATGCCCTGGCATACTTCATGTATCTGATGAACTCAGTGTTCATGCCGGAGCTGGATAAGTTCGTTGTTGTCTTCATTGATGATATTCTCATCTATTCCAAGAATGAAGAAGAGCATGCCCGTCATCTCCGGATTATCTTAACTCGATTGCGTGAGCATCAGCTATAAGCTAAGTTCAGCAAATGTGAGTTTTGGCTGAAGGAAGTGCAATTCCTAGGACATGTTCTGTCCAACGGAGGTGTGGCAGTGGATCCTAGTAAGGTGAAGGACATTCTGGATTGGAAGCCATCGATGACAGTTCATCAAGTTCGAAGTTTCCTCGGTATGGCTGGTTATTATCGTCGGTTTATTCCAGACTTTTCTCGAGTCTCGAAGCCAATTACCAGTCTACTGAAGAACCAGACCAAATTCGTGTGGTCTGCTGAGTGCGAAGAGGCTTTTCATACCTTGAAGAAATTGATGACTATAGCTCCCGTATTAGCTCAACCTAATATTGAGAAGCCCTTTGATATATATTGTGATGCATCCGGTATCGGTATCGGGTGTGTCTTAATGCAAGAAGGAAGAGTCATTGCTTATGCTTCTAGATAGTTGAAGAAACACGAAGAGAACTATCCAACTCATGATCTGGAGTTAGCGGCAGTTGTCCACTCTTTGAAGATTTGGTGACATTATCTTCTGGGCAACCTTTGCCATATCTATACTGATCATAAGAGTTTGAAGTATATATTCACTCAATCTTAGTTGAATATGAGGCAAAGAAGATGGTTGGAGCTCATCAAAGATTATGATCTTGAAGTGCATTACCATCCAGGTAAGGCAAATGTTGTAGCTGATGCCTTAAGTCGTAAGGGTAGTTGCAATTGTCTGAGCCTAAAGACGGTAAATTCCACACTCTGTTATGAGTTAGAAAGGCTAGGCATATCTATGGTTCAGCATGGCAGTCTAGCTAACATATCAGTGGAACCCAGCATTTGTGATTAAATTATCGAGGCTCAACAGATCAATAAAGGCATCGCACATCTTAAAGCAAAGGTGAAATCTGGGACACCCACTTGTTTTAAGTTAGATGAATCTGATGTGCTTTGGTTCAAAGATCGTCTTGTGGTGCCCAAAGTTCCTGAGTTGCGGCAAGCTATTCTTGATGAAGCTCACTCTTCTCGTTTGTCCATTCACCCTGGAAGCAACAAAATATACCAGGATTTGAAGAGAAAGTTTTGGTGGACAAAGATGAAGATTGAGATAGCAGGTTATGTGGCTAAGTGTGACACTTGTCAGAAAGTGAAAGTAGTGCGTTTGAAACCTGGAGGTCAACTTCAACCTTTGCCAGTTCTAGTTTGGAAATGGGAAGACATCAGTATGGATTTCATAGTAGGTTTACCAAAAACCTCGAGTGGTTATGATTATATCTGGGTCATTGTTGATCGACTTACCAAATATGCACATTTTCTACCAGTCAAGACTTCACATACTGCCGCTGCTTATGCTAAGTTATTTTTGGCAAGGATAGTAAGTCTTCATGGTATTCCCAAGACCATCATATCTGATCGCGAAACTTAGTTTGTCTCAGTTTTCTGGAGACATCTCCATGAGTCTCTGGGGACTAAGCTCTTGTATAGCACCGCTTATCATCCTCAAACCGATGGTCAGACGGAACGGGTGAATCAAATTCTCGAAGACCGGTTGCGATGTTGTGTTCTAAACTTTGCAGAGAAGTGGGATGAATGCTTACCTTTGGCAGAGTTCTCTTACAACAATAGTTACCAACAGAGCATAAAAATGTCGCCATTCGAAGCTTTGTATGGTCGTGATTGCAGAACTCCTCTTAATTGGGAGGAACCCGGGGAACGTGAGTTCTTTGGTGTCGACGTAGTTAAGGAAGCCGAAGATAAAGTCAAACAAATTCGCATCAAAAGAGCTATGCTGACAAAAGAAGAAGGCCACTTCAATATCAATCGGGAGATCATGTGTATTTGAAAGTCACACCTATGAAAGGAATCTCTCGTTTTGGAGTGAAAGGCAAGTTAGCACCTCGTTATGTCGGTCCGTTCCCAGTTCTGGAACGTATTGGCAAGGTGGCTTATCGTTTGAAATTTCCTGACATTCTCTCTGCCGTTCATGATGTGTTTCACGTATCACAATTGAAGAAGTGTCTTCAAGTTAAAGATACAACGGTGGAAGTTGAAGGATTGCAATTAGAACCTGATGTGACATACTCTGAGTATCCTGTAAAGGTTCTCGATCGAAAGGATCGAATTACTCATCGCAAGAACATCAAGTTCTACAAGGTGCAGTGGAATCAACACTCAGAAGAAGAAGCTACGTGGGAATCTAAAGATTATCTTTCAGAGAATTTCCCAGAGTTTTATGCTTCTATCGTTTGAGCTCTTTTGTAAAACCTGGCCATAGTTGTAACAAGGATAATGTGAAAAAGAAAAGTTCTTGATACGTTTCCTTTTTCATTACTTTGTTTCACTCCTAAATCTCGGGACGAGATTTCTTTAAGGGGGAAGGGTTGTAACACCCCTGGTGTTAATCATCTTAATTAAAAATTGATCATGTCATCATATGCATTAAGCATCATTCACCTGATTAAGAACCTGGATATGCATTGAACTAAAATGAGTTTGCTTGATTGTGTTAAATCAAATTGTTTGAATGCAGGTCATCTTTTCAAATTCTCAAATTTAAATTTGAATCCAAACCCTAATTTCCAGAGGGGTTGGATTAAACCCTAAACATGAATTTCAAAATATAAAAGATTTTGCATATGGTTGTTTAAGCAAAGTGGTAGAGCTCTGTTTGAATTGCATTTGTTATGTTTACAGTTTTTCAAGTGTTATTCAAGTTTTTAAAGTAATTGAAAAGGGGGCAAATCCTTTTTAAAAGGGTTTTCAAATTTCAAAAATGTATTTTCATTTCTAGGCCGAATTTGAAAATGTGAGTATTGACAAAGTCGTAGATCATGAAATTTTGAGCAACTTTCGTATTCAAAGTTTTTCATGAAAACCCTTGAAAACTTGAGCTATTGCAAATTAGTACCAAGGGCGGTTCAGTCTTTTCATCAAGCAGTTGCATGGCGGCGTTGAGCTCGATGCCGACACCTGGACGGCCACCTGCCGACGCCACCGTGTGACTCCTGGCCTCGACTCACGTCCTGTCGTGTGCGTGGCGTCGTCGCGCACAACTCCGCGCCCTTCAAAACGGGACGCCGTCCACTCCTGCCTCCCTTTCCACGCTCACAGCGCTGCTCTGCTCTGCTCCGTTGAGCGCGCCATCATCGTCGACGAGCTCATCCGAGCTCGTTATCCACTGCCAACCGCTCAATCCATTGTCGTTGTCTTCGCTTTGACCTCGCGCATCCTCGGGGTGGGTTGGTTAAAGCCGCCGAGCCTGCATTCACCCAGCGCGGCTCCATCTTCCTCAGCTCCGGCGAGAGCGCCGCCGCTCTGGTCAGCTATCGACTGGGCTACACAGGAGCCACATTGCTCTTTCATCTTGTGTTTCTTGCTCCTTGTTCATCACTGATCCTTGTCGGCTTCTCCGTTTTGCATATGGTGGACCGTAGCTCCGGGAACATCATCGTTGCCGCTCGGTTCATTGTCTCCGCCGGCACAGTCTTCGTCGCCAGCTCGTTCTGCTTCATCTCCGGCCACGCTAGCAAGTGCTACACCTCCGGGGTAAGCACCTCGAACTCTCCGCACACTCGGTTGTCCTTGAATCGAGCCATCGAGCTCTGTCCACGAGCGCCGCCGCGGTTCATGGCCGGCGCGGCGGTGTGTTCATCGTCTGGTCGTTGTAGTTGATCATTTTCTGATCCGAGTCTTGCGCTAGCTTCGTCTAGCCGTCCTGAGTCTGGTATGGGTGATGGTTGTTCGAGCTCGTGCGCATTTTTCTCCGGTGCACGTCACGCAGATCCCCACCGTCCGCCATGGCCGTCGACGAGGATGTTGCGTTTAGCTCTGGGTTCGTTTTGCGTGCGCTTCGCGTTGTTTGGGGCCACTGAGCATGCTGGGGTTGTTGGTTGAGCCGATCGAGGCCTGTGTCCGCTGGCGCATGTGCGGCCACGCGTGGGTTGCTGCCATGGCCGTCGACAAGGTCACCAGGGTAGGTTTTAGTCTCGTTTCTGTTGGGCGTTTTGCTCGTGGTTGATCCCTGAGTCGTTTTCGAGGCCTGGTTTCTCCGGCGCATGGCTGTACTCGCCAACGTACGTGCGGCCGAGCTCGGGTCGCCGCCGTCGTCGCCGGCGAGGGCGTTCTGAGGGATGGAAATGGTCGTGTCGCACCTCGTTGGGTTCGGGGTGGAGTGTAGAAGCTGATTCGAGGGTTGGTGGTTCGATTTGGTCACCGACGGCGATGCGCCGCCATGTTTTGTGGTCGCCGGCGTCGCTGCTCTGGCGCTGGAACGTTGACGTGCGGGCCCCAGGCGTCAGTGTCTGTTTCAAAGGGTTTTTCCCTTTTTCAGTTTTGAACAGTAATAACTTTTGTAATTTTTGTATGTTTAAATCTGTGCATATTTAAATTCTGCAAAAATTTGTGTATGCTCTCTGTGATGTGTAGTATTTAAGAAAAATATAACATGACCATGTTTAATACATTTTAATCCTGTAAAAATGCTCAAAAATAATTAAAAAACTAGTTTTCCATGAATTTTCATGCTCTGTATATTGTTCCAAAAATTCTGGGAATTTTTGTGTGAACTATACACACTGTTACCTTGCTGTATAAAAATTTTGGAAATTTTTGGATGAACTTTGGTACATTGCTATTTGAGTAATTAAGTATAAAATGTTTAGAAACCCTAATGACTTTAGGTTTTGAGTGATTTTGGATTATTTGATGCAAATGTTCATTTGTCCAGTGACAACCACAAGTTGGACATGCTTGATGTGATGTTGTTTATTCAGTTCTTTTGGATGTAATTATTAACTTAGATAATCAAGATAAATAGGTTTTAATTAATTTTGTTTTATAACCTAGTGTTGCTTTCCTTCATGAAGGAAAGCTGTACTCAAGGTATAATCTATTTTATTCATCTCTTAAGAACATGTTTATTTATGTTGAGCATCATGTTTACTACTCAAGCATCATCTAAAACATGTCATTATAACGTGTAGATTGTTCGTTGATTGGGTTGGATACCTCTAGTGAAGAGGTTTTCTTTCTTGAATCTGAACCCGAGTTCGCTTATCCCTCCAACCAAGGCAAGCCTCGGTGCATTCAAACCCTTCCTTGTATTTAAAATGATTGCTTTAAATACACTTATGGTTATTCTATTGCATTGTGGTACTTTATTAAATTCCTACTTGATGCATAGCCTTATCCTTGTATTAATTGTACCCTACACCTTGACACTTGTTTAAAGATGCAAATTTTTGGCTAAAAGGCTTAGTTTGCTTAGAACTTTTATACTGGGTGATTTCCGATCACCTACGCATAACGTATTGCTTCGACAAAAGGCTATGTTCTTTTGAGAAAGGGATGTTGTTGGAAGTAATAATCGGGACCGGACGGACACGGTGTTTGGGATCCATCAGCGGTGTATGGTGAGCGGGTTCTCTCCGCCTGTGTCATTAGGGACCGTCCGTTGATGCATGACTAGGGTTGTGACTTTGGAGTACTTATCGCATACTTCGGGAAGCTGGACTCTGGCAAATCCAGTCTAAAGGACGGTTAACCCGCACTAGGAGTGGAGAGATGGCGAGAGTAGTGTGTACCCTCCAAGTTCGAGGAACTGGATGGAGGCGTACTGTGCTCTCGGGTGGCGGGCCCCCGTTCTCGGATGGAGGATCCAAGGAAAAGTAGTCATATGCGTGATTTAGTGTTGTATATGTCGTGTGATAGGGAAGTCCGAGCTGGGTTTAACCGGTTCGAATCGTCGTGTTCCTTGGATATGGAAACATAACCTTGTTTTCTTCTTCGTAGTTAATGAAACTTAAACTGGATACTTGTTGGATCCCTTCATGGATGTTTATTACCTTGTTATCGATCATACATCTAGATCAGCACTTGAGTAATCTTATGGATAACATAAATGAATTTCAATTCTTTTATAAATGCTCCTTTATGCAAAACACTTGATCCTTGCAAACCACACCTTGGATCCTATGACGTGCATACTGCTTTGTCCACCAGATTTTTTTTTATTTGTCGGATAAGTCTTGTTGAGTACTCTCCCGTACTCAGGGTTTGTTAACCCCTGTTGCAGATGAGGGCCACAACCCGGTTTTGTGTGGCTTCGTGCTGCATGACCGTGGTCAATGTGGATGAAGATGAAGAATAAAAAGTCTTTGATTGACTCTTGGGCAAGAGTACCTCGGTTGTTTGTTCATACTCTATCAGCAGCTTGATGTATTATTAACGTATGAAACTTAAGTTATGTTTCAAAACTTATGGTTTGTAATATGACTTCAAATTTCCGCTACTTTGATGTAATATAAATTTTTCGTATTACTTCTGCAATGTTTGTAATGAGGAGATCCTGTTCGAAAAGAGGTGGATGACCCGTTGTAAAGTGGCGACACCTGACGGATCAATTAAGGTTTGGATCATTTGTTGGGATTAAGTTATTAATCCTGGCAAGTGGGCCCTATCTTAAGAGGTTCTGTCACATAATGTCATGCCTGTCTATTTTGCATAGTGCAGTTGTATAATGCATTAAGTTTAATTATCTGAAATATTTTAAGAATAAGTTAGTAACAGTTGAAGAGGAAGACGTTCCATATGCTTCAATTGTTATTAACTTTAAGGATGCTCAAAGTCAATACTAGTTTAGACTTGGCATCGGGATACTTGGCAAAATATTAGTTTATTAATCTAGAATAGGTCCACTGGAAGGTGCTAAAGAATTTTAAGTTTAAGTTTTTTTATAAGACACCAAAAGAATTATCATGTCACTTATAAGAATTAAGAATTATTTGATTGCCAATTCTCTTGAGTATGTATAAGAATGTGCACAATTATATTATACCTACTCTTGTAGAAAAGGACAATTTCATTGAAAGCTCCAAATATAATTAGTATTAAGATGAGCTCAATTTAGTGGCATGTATAAGGATGAATACGACAGGCCATGTGGCTTAAGAGATATTATCCCAAAATTAAGTATTTACATACTGCTATAGGCCTACAATTGAGTTGCAGTATTATTCGAGTAACAACACATCAAATGTTGATGCCAAGCACATTGATAATATGTTGTGAAAGAAAGAACTCAGGATCAAATATTAAGTGAGAATTAAGAACTAAGTTGATGTTAGCATATCTACTTACTTGAGGTTTAACACTTATCCCATTAATGAGCGCGCAAATCATTTTGGGTTTATAGTGTAGCCTCTAACTTGATTCCTGGATATAGGGTCATATACTCCCAATAAGTGGTAAGCGTTCTTACAATGTATTGCGGTGAACTATGGGTAATGGGGTCCCAGTGGTGTTAATAACTGTTGACGACGCATTGGTCTAGTCTTATTGTGGTACTGAGTCTGAGCATAAGAGTAAGTGAACAATAGTTGCATAAGTGCATTAGCCATTCGATCAAATGGGAGAATGTTGGAAAGTGATCTCGGATAATTCCAAGATTAATGGCAAGATTAATTAGTGATTGATTAAATTGTCCACCTGCCATATATCCAACAATCAGATTTGCCGTGATCGGCGACATTCCTTAGATATTCTAGGGTTCGGCCCCCTAGCCCACAACGCGTCTATAAATAAGAGGCAACGCCCCTGGTGTTACCATCCCATTCACACATGTGAAACAAACCACATAACCGGTCACTAAGGCGCTGGAGGGTCTGGGAAGACCGTCTACCCACGTCCAGGTATTGCTGCTGAAGATCAACATCATCTTCATCAACTAGGAGCGTCAAGCACCAATCTGGTGAAGATTAAGATCTGCTTCATCTACTTCAACTTCTACATCAAGCACAGAGGAACAAATGACATCTAGCGACTCTGGTTAGTATCTAAGATCTATTCCGCATAAGTTTTAGTTAGTGATCATGTTTAGTCTAAGTTTAAGATCCTGTTTATGATAAGCTTTATTTCAACACTAGCTAGGCTCCAAGCTCCATGATGATATACTGTCACAGCATTTCAAAAATACTCCGGGATGAGTTTGTGATGGGAAGGTGTGATTATTGACTTATTGTTAATGGCCAGTAATACCCACCATCTACCCGGATCACAGATAGCCTGGCCAGATTTACTGCAACTGCATGGACGAATCGAAGCTGCCACTGACAGTCTGACACAAACCGATGGCCAGCTAGCTGACGCGCCTTCCGTTGCTGCTCTTTCTGGTATGCAGCAGTAGCAACTAAAGCAGCAGCTACAGCATTCTCTTTCTTGTAATCTTGTTTGTCTAAGCTTGCATTGCATTGGTCATTGGAGCCATCAGCCGATCCCATACGTGACTGAAGGAGACTTGTTTCAACAAAAAAAGAGGCATGTGCGATACATGCACTCTGTACATGCGCGCCGACAAAAGCATCGCACGTCCATGTGGGGGCACCCGGATCGATCCTCTGCTGCCTGCAGCATCCTTTAACAGTACCAGTAGCACTGATAACCGAACATTACCAGCAACTACTAGTGCAGTGTATGATGTGATGCACAGTTGGTAGCACACACAGCACAGCCATAGCCATCGCATCCTCTGCAGTCTTTGCCCATTTTGCAAGTCAGTGTTTCCAAAGAACAGGGCCGCTAGCCAAGCCTTGGAGTTGGAGGGAGGCATCACCATCTAATCTACTACTAGCTGCTAAGACTTTTCATTTTCAGTACATAGAGTACAACGGATCCGCATATGGACTTTGCAAACTTGTGGAGCAAATTGCTAGATAGGGGAGGAATTGAATTGAATTGAATTGAATTGGAGATGTGGGAGAATCTCAAGTGTCAATACATTCCATTAATTGGCCAGGGGAACATAATCTCTCAGTGGTCAAATGCAATGTACCTGCATTGCCAAAATATTCCACGCGCACAATTAATTAAATTAATTAATTAATTAATTAATTATATGTTGCTTAATTTTCCCACAAATAAATAAATTGTCTAATGCGTAAAACTGTAACTCCTACAGGCACAGACAAGCTTGCGCTTCCCCTATGCGCAAGAATTGAAGAATTGCCGAGTGGCACTGGCACGACCAATCAAATCCTATTGATCTCCGTATTCAATCCGGCCAGTTATGCAAATGCGAATCTCTCTCTCTCTCTCTCTGTTCCATTGACATTCATTCATTTACAGGCAGGCTACAGCATTTCCTTGGAGCAGTTATTTTCTGTTCATCTTGTGGATCTTCAGTTTTACAAGTGCCTTGAACGCCCTTAATTTTGTAAAGCCTGGCCCTGTGCTGTGTGTATTTAAGTGCTGTACTTAAGCACCTTTCTTTCTCACCTCCTCCGATCCAACTCGTCTCCGTCCTCTCTGTCGCTCTTCTCTTGCAGCTAGGTGGTGGAGATCAGCGATGCTTGTCACCTACTCCTTTTAATCCCCCCCTCTCACACTTCTTCCGCCTCTTTTTCCATCAGATTATTGTTATCCTCGAGTGAGTGAGTGAGTGAGGCCCGCTCAAAGCAAGCAAAGGGACAAAGCAAGGGAACCGGAGGGCAAAGCAAGCAAGCAAGCAGCTAGCTGCTCAGTGCTTGCTCCTCCTCCAAGCCTCCACCATTTGCTCCGTGCTAGTCGTGTTCCATTTGCAGGAATTCCTTGCCTGTCGCTTGGTGATGGACAGGCACACCTGCAAGCTCTGCTTCCGGCGGTTCCACAATGGCCGCGCGCTGGGCGGCCACATGCGCTCGCATGTCATGGCCGCGTCGGCTGCAGCGTACACGCCGCTCTCCCTGGCGTCTACCTCGTCGACGGAGATGGACGACGACGACAAGCCGGCGCAGCAGGAGCCACCACCGACGCCGTGCGTTGTACGCGAAGGCACCAAGAAGAGGTTCGACGACTCCCCTGAACTCTCCTCCGGCGGTAAGGCGGCCCGCGGCGAGTCGTCGGTCGTGCAGGACGGCGAGAGCGACACGGAGTCGTCCCCGCGGTTCGCCGTGAGCCGGCGCCGCTCTAAGCGGGCGCGTCGGCGCGCGCCGCCGATACCGGCAGCAGCGGTGGCGTCCGATCTCGAGCAGCCAGCGAGCAGCGTCTCCGACGCGACGCCGGTGGAAGACGTGGCCATGTCGCTCGTGATGCTGTCTCGGGACTCATGGACGCGGTCCAGATCCGGCCGGGGCCCGCCGGCGAGCTCGGAGGCAGAGCATAACAACGACGGTGGCGTCGGTGCGGACGACGCCGATCACGAGCACGACGACGTCGCGCGGCCGCGCGGCGGCAGGCACCAGTGCGGCGTGTGCAGGAAGGTGTTCCGGTCGTACCAGGCGCTGGGCGGCCACCGCGCCAGCATCAAGAAAGGCAAGAGCGGGTGCGTGCCGGTGCCGCCTCCCGCCGCGGCGGCGTCTTCCAAGGCTCACCGCGCCGACAACGGCCCGGCGGTGGTCCACGAGTGCCCGTTCTGCTTCCGCGTGTTCGAGTCCGGACAGGCCCTGGGCGGCCACAAGCGCGCGCACATGCCGTCTGCCGCCACCGGCGCGCCCGCCCCGCCGACCCCGTCCCCACGGACGCCAGCGAAATGCGGCGACAGCTCCGGGTCCTTCGATCTCAACGTGCCGGCCGCGACGACGGACGACGACTTCGAGCTCTCCGCCGTGTACGACACCGAGTTCGGCGGCGCCAGACAGTAGTGAGGGTGAGGCCACCTGCTGATCCGATCGATACCTACTACTAGGACGACGCCAACTTCAGACCGGCTGATGCTCCTGCGCAGCTGCGGTAAGGTTTTGGGTTCCATTCCATGCAAGAACCAGACGATGGAGAACAACAATTGAGCATTTTTTTTGTTTCCTTTTCTCTATTATTAATTACTCCGTTGCGATTGTTAGTCTAGCAGTAGTGCAGTAGTACGTGCCTAAATTAGAGGAACAGCAAATTCATATTCTTTTGGTTCTCTTGTACCTAAATCAAAGTGGCCCATTACTCGAATACTATTTGTTTATTGAAAAGTGCATTCACCATGTTCTTGATCTTATTGACCTGCCCCACAAAACTCTGTTTAACTGAACCTCACAGCACAAGTAGCAGCAGCAAGTAGTAACAGTAGTAGTCCTATAGTATTTGGGTCCACTGTGTTGGACAAACCACCAACGCTTGGGTACAACTGTACAATGAATCTGTTACTATTCAAACGCCATCCAAAAACCCGACGCAAAGTAAACTCAGACCGCGGACGTTTTGGAGCTCCTTCCCCAGCTCTCCTCCTCCCTGCTCTACGTCATTAGCTAGCTTTCCAGTTGTTGGGCACACCGTGTCCCGACTAGCACGCTACCATACCAGTACCATAACGCTGGTAGATAGATGCATGCATCACAGTATCACACGACCCGCGCCATGCATGGCGTGCCGCTCGCTTTGTTGGGTTACTCTCGTCAGTCGTCAGTTCAGTGGCGGCCACGAAGTCATGATGGAGCTGTGTGTGACAGTGTCAAGAGCGAGCGAGTTGAGTGCCTATAGTGCCATCAGTCCTGGTCGCTTTGCTTGTTTCGGACGCAGATCGAGGTCGATACGGCACAGCACTGCACGTCTGCACCACACAGTCCACAGCAGACAGCACCACGCAGCTGTTTTCCGCCGTTTGCATGCTTCCCAACCAAAAAAGAAACAGGGTTTGCAGCTCCTGCTCTAGTACTTGTTCGTTTCCACCGCCAGCTACCGGTGCTGGCTCCGTGGCTCGTGCTCGTGCCCGTGCCCGTGCAGATGGGCTGCCGGTGGGGCACAGGGGCCCCCACATGGCAGTGCCTGCTGGAAGCTGGAGTTTGGTGCGGGTCCGTCTGCGCGCGCTGGCTTCGCCAACTGATGCTCGTCGTCACTTCTTGTCGCGGTTCCTGCCTTGCCTTGGGCCTTGGCGGTTGGCTGCCTCCCCTCCACTTGTGGAACAGTCACTAGCGCGACTAGAACGCGGGGGTTTTCCCCACCCTAAGAGCATATGCTCTCATCATATTTATCCATGAGGACAGATTTAATATTACCCTAGTGACTCGGTTGATCAGCTGGGTCATTATATTCCCCTTGGTCTCACATCTCGGTTATCCTTTCCACTGCCTCTCTCTCTTGTTCCTTCCTCCTTCCTTGCATTTGTCTACAATGATCTACACCACTGATTCCCACTCCCGGAGCTAGTCAGAGAAGGAGGGAGCTTTCTTCTTCCTTCGAGTCATTATCATGACTAGTATTATGCGACGTTAAGTTCAGTGGAGCGATCACTTGTGTTTGCATGGGTTGGAGCATTACTAGCTCGTAGAGTCGTAAGGTATATTTGGTTACCTGGCATAGGCTAGCTAGGCTTACATTCTAAGCCAGGCTAGCTCAAGCCTGGCTCCAACAACATAATCTGTTGTTATTTGGTTCGTTGTATAAGTGAAGTCTATATAGTAAATTTGTTGTTTGGTTGTCTGGTTTGGTATAACAAATCTCGATAAGAGGACGCCAGATCCACCGCACCAGAGCAATAATTTCACCGGGGCTAAAGTTGATGCCCTTATTTTTCTTCAAGCTGAACCTCGGAGGCTAGCCGCACCGGAGCTCGCGCAGGTGGGTGTCGTGGCCGGATGCGGGTGGAGGTGGAGGACGCGGGAGGGTTGGACGTGCGGACGACGTGGCGACTCGCGCCACTGGGCACTAGGACTTGTGGGGTACCTTCCTAATTAACTGCTAGAAACACTAACCCCGCTCGTTTGCATTAAGCTAGACTAAGGTTCCCTTTTTGCCTTGCTAGAGCCTGACTATGGTCCCTTACTGGCAACCAAACAGACCTAAGCTACACGTGTATAGTCTGGCCAAGCCAGGCCCATGGGGATCGGATGGTCAGCGGATGGCAGTGGTGGGCGTGGTTAAGCGCGCCCTGCATAATCCACGCTTGACTCGTAGGGAGGCACCTACCTAAAAAGGACTGGCGTGATGACACAATCGCGGTGCTAGCTAGTGCATGCAAAGTTGCAAACCATGCCAGAAGGTCGGACCTGTGAGCAGTTCGCGTCGGATCTCCGTCGCGTCACGGGCGGGCGCGATCGAACTTGTGTACCTGCCTGCGGCGTCGATGCATGCACCGGGGCGCGTCGTAGGGCAGAGCTAGATCACTGATGAGCGGCGGAGCGCCAAACTGCGGCCGGCCTGCGGGTCGTCGTGTGCGCACGCTGCACACAGGAGCATGCTGGTGTACGTTGTACGTTTTTACGCAATATAAGAACAAACCTTGTGGCAATAATTAAGAGTACAAAACAAGTGATAGTGGCGCATGGTCTCCTTCATATTGATGATATCTATCTAGTCTAGGTACGTAGTAATAGGGTGTGTCCATTGGGGGTAATCATTGATTAGGCGTAGCTGGTGTGTTCGTTTGGCATGCATCGCATGATGCGTCATTAACCTAACCTAACATATTGCAACAATTTCCCTGCCAAAGTGTAATTTCTGCGTGGTCGTCTGTGGCTGGACCGACGGCGATCTGGATCTGCGCCTCTGCGCGTCATTACGTCAACCGCAGCGCAGCGCATGCTCACTCGCGGCCGCTCAAGTAAAAACCACGGCGAGATGCGGTGCGTTGGGTCGCAGCTCACACAAGCAGCGCTGGCACGTACTACAGCGTAATCGTATCGTACACGTATAGCTACAGCCTACAGTGATGTATAGTGCGACGATCGAGCGAGCAGTATATAGTACCCTACCAGCTCGGCGTAACGGTATATATAGGTTCATAAATCTCTGTTTCGATTTTAAAGGGCCAGCCACGACCGTGCGCGCGCTGCTCGATCTATTAATTTGGGAGAGAAAAAACGGTGGCGGATGACCGTACTAGTACCTAAACCTTTTATACTTTCCGTAGGACAAAAAGGAAAATAAACACAGCACATTTTTTGCATAGAAAAAAAAGAGGAGATTCTGAGTTCATCTTCGTCCTATTCGACTGATGGTAGACAAGTAATCCAATTACTGTGTCGGCTCAGGGTTTCTGATGTGCTATCATTGTCAACTGGCGATGAAAAATATAGTATATCAGAGTGTTCGCTGCAGCAGACAGGCACTACTTATTAGAGGGCCTGCTTGTTGATGGCAAGATCATGTGGAAGAATAATACTAATACAATATAATCATCTCTAGCTCGCCTCCAGGCCTTTTACTGCTCAATCCCAGAGGAAGGCTGGCTGCTGCATGTGGTGCAATAGATGATGATGCCGTCAGAAATGAGAAGGAAATAATGCTTGCTGACTTCAGACCGATAGATAGCTCCATGCCTCCATTTGCGGTGTGGACGGAAGGTTCAGGAGCACTGCTCGTGTCGTGGCTCCCATTGTCTCTGCCGAGCTGGTTTGGTCGCTTGCTGGCCAAAGACGCTTTGCCGATCCAACCGAGGATTCTACTTGTAGCAAGTAATAAGCAAACCATCGTGATAGAATAGAAGCGGACAAACTCCGCACTAGCAGTTGACTATTCTGACGCCACCCGCACCGCACTAGTAGTAGCCAAGTACCAGTAGGCAATGGGCTCAAAAAAAAAGTACCAGTAGGCAATGGACGACGTGAATGACAATTAGCAAGTCAATAGTCCATGCCGAATTGTTTGCATGGCATTTTTTTTCAAAAAAAAAAAATCATTTGTGACCCCCTTAGATATTGAAAAGTTTCATTTTTGCTTCACCATTTATAACAACCGATTTCGGTCCACAAGCTAGGTTGAGCAAGAAAAAAAAAAGGACATAGAGGAGAGATAGCTCGTACATGAGATGCAAGTGCTCAACTATTGTAAGGACTTGATGAAGAGAGGATAAACATATTGCATATGGGACATGGCATAGTCTCGTATATATGGTAAGATAGTGAAGATCAATGCAAGGTTTGACTACAAAGGACCATCTACAAATGTGAAGGGAAAGCTAGAGGCTTGGGACATGACGCGCTGTCAAGGCGGTGAAGTGCAAGAGTAGAGGGCTTGGCACCGATGGACCTAAGCAATGGAGAAAAGTAAGCAAAACTAACATCAATGTGTATTATGAAAGCCCACATGGAGTTGTGAACTTAATCATATCATTTCACGGAGATCAAGCTAAGGGAAGATATCACGTGGTTCGATGGGGTGAGGATAGAGGAGCTTCATGTCATGGTCAATGGTTAAGTGGCAAGGTTGGCCACACATGCTGGTGACCATTGTTCATCAAACTGATGATGAAGATTGGATTCTCAAAGACATCACATGGTAACGAAATGGAATGTGCAAGGCAAAACTATGACTTGTATGACATTAATTTCAATTTCACTGGCCTTTGGTGTGTAGAGAAGTGCAAGGCTATCTTTAATTTAGACAATTGTATTATTAAGAGGGCATACAAACATATGGTTATTTAGTGTCACTTGAGTGTTCTAACTTTGTATGTGTGCTAGGTTGATGTGGCGGTTTGAAATGTGCTTGAAAACCTTTGTGAATGATTTAAAAAAAATGCTAACATGTGAATGATTTTAGAGAAGAGGGAAAAAACAGATTTCTAGAAGGGGTAAAAAGGCTTTTTCTTTCATTTTTCTGCGATGGCATGCCCACGAAGGCTAAAAATGGCCCATCATACGTGCTTCCGACCTGCTCCAAGCTCATGGGCCAGGCCTCTAATGAGAGAACCCAACCACATCTCGTACTACACAGCCCAGAGGTAAAAGGGCCCTGCGGCGGCGAAGGGCTCCTCCGTCTCCGCCGGGCCTCCGTCCAATAATCGGCATCCAAGGCAATTCCCAACCTACGGATCCCCCGACTCCCGCACGGCGGCTCCCCACCGTCGTCGCCGGCGAGCCGTCGGCGATGGGCTTCGACCAGGGCCTGCCTCCCCACGGCGCCTCCTGGCCGCAGAGATCCAACTACGACCCATACTCCTACGCCTACGACCGCCGCAGCACCGCTACCCCCTCTTACTACCACCAGCCGCCCCCACCGGGAACAGAACATGCTGCGCCCGTGGTCGCCTCCTCGTCGTGGTCTTCGGCAGCGGGAGCATCGAACAACGTCGTAGTTGGCGGGCCAGGGGCGAACCCCATTCCCGCGATGCCGCAGCCGACCAGCTTCGCCACCTCGATCGGGTGGTCCGGGCGCGACGTGGTAAACCTGCCGTACTACGACCCGCAGTACCCGCAGGCGCTGCATCCCACAGCGGTATTCAGACACCTCCTTTACGTCTCTCTATTTAACGTGCTGTGTACAAATTTCATCAGTATCAGTAAGGTAAAAACCCACATCCACCTTCCGTTGTTTGGCGAAAAAAAATTACCTCTGAACTTTGCTGAGATAACATTGGTGTAATGGTATTGTGACGGTGTGTCCCCTTAGTTACTCCTTGATTCATTAAAGGAATTCTATTCAGGCTCTTGAAACTGTTGATGATAGTTACTCCTTGATTTATTAAAGGAAGTCTATTCATGCTCTTGAAACCTTTGATGATAATTCTGGAGGGAAGGTAATTAGTTTCTTTAAAAGGAGTTTCTGCGTCCATATTGTGAGTAACTGATGAATGCACATGGACTGCTGATTAGTAGCCACAAGGCCTTAATAAAATTTTCACTATGGTGTGTTTCGTGTGTTGCAGATTGTGCTAATAGGAATAGGTACAATCTTCTAAATTCCATTCCAGAGGCCGTTCTAGTTTGTCTTTTGGAATGGAACATTATGGTACCAACCTATACCAGTGTACCATTCCGGATTTTATAATAATATATGAGTATGCCTATACATATATATACTTGTATGCACATAAAACTTTAGTAATAATTTTGCTTGAATTGACTAGTTCAGATTGGCGAACAGCAGCTGCAGTGCGAAAGAACCACTTGGTTTCTTATATTCCTCTAGTTTTGTCAAATAAACTATAAATGACCTATAACTAAACGTTTATTCGACATATCTGATCTGTATAGTTTCATAGAATTAGATGTACCTCTTGTGAACTTGTTATATTTGCTTCATATTCAGTTTTTTTGTGTATGAAGATATGTATTTGAAAATATTGTGTTCTTTATTATTAAAGCTGGCGTTTTGATGGGACTCTTCCCTGTATTACATGAAAGCAAGTTTCTTTGTATGCATTCATTGAATAGATAATTGTACTGTATAAATTGGTTTGCTTAGACATTATAGGATGGAATGGGGTGGTCCACCATCTTCTCACTCATGTTTTTGTTTGGTTTGGGTAATTGAATGAGTTGATCCATATCCACCACATCCCTCACAAACTAACAACTAGTATAAACATAAAAAAACTCGATCTGTGTTTTTTTTGAGGAGCGGGGCGAGAAAGTTCTCGGGCATTGCATTAAGAAGAAAACCTTTTCATGCAGGTCGAGAAACCCCCCAACCCCCTGCCCCACCCACCAATAGTATACATCATTCCACCAAATTTGAGGGATGACTCATGATGCACCACCTGATCTAAAGATGTAATGATTCCTCCAACCAAACACTCCCTAACTTTAGGACCGATGCAGATCAAGTGCAGGTGACTTATCCCCTAGAAGATAAGAGATTATTTTCTTTTCATAAGTTTTATAGTTATTGGCTTACTGGGGTGATTTAACTCTGGAATCCTGTAAAACAAGCAGTAATATTCGTGATTGCAGTCAAAATTGTAGTCTACAATTGTAATCATTAAGTACTGCCTTGGGTAGACATGCACACCTGTGGTCGTGTATTGGTTATATTAATATGCCCGTGCACAGCTCATGTTAAGTTAGTTTGAGGAGTGAGGACAGACCCAACATCCACACTAACATTTCCCTTCGATGTTCCAAATTCCATCCATGTCGTTTCTTTTTTCTGTTATTGTAGTGCAATATCTACTATAGGATTTTACTTGAGAAGGATTAATTGGATTTGGTAGTCTCTCTGACTCCGAGGAATACGCCCTTGCAGCTACCTAAATGACTTATATTTTAGGTGTAAATATTAAAGGTTACTATTGGAACATACTGATATCTTGGAACTTTGAGATTTCTTCGATGACCTAAACTTCACACTCTAACAATGATATCTGCAGTGAATTATAAGCTAACCAATAATTGCATATGATATTCCGTTGGGAAGGGTTTCCCATATTGTAACTGTTATAAACCCCTTTGTTATGTTGGCCAAACAAGTTGGTTGATGTACCATAGAAAAGAATATTGGTCCGATGAATAGAGAAGGTAATTACATATCTGTTTCTTATCTATTCCTGTGAGGCACTATTGGCTAACAACAAATTCATTCCGGGATTGGGCCAGTGAGATGTTGCATGGAAGTTGGTTGAGGTTGCTGTTGAAAGACGAACTGTGGGCTAGTAACTTGTCCATGGTTAATCCTTCAAATGAGCGTTTTCTTAGCACAGTTCCATGGTTTCTGCTGTTATTGTACTAATGTCACATGCTCCATGAACCATGATCACACCAATAATTCATGGATAAATGGGACACTGATAAAAATATGTTGTATTTTCTCTGCCTGACATCTGCTTTGTTGGTTTGCTTGAGATTCCTGTTTATTAGTTCTTCATTAAGATTAAAATACCTTTCTGGAAATAAGATATATGCAAGAGAAGAGTATTATGCTGGCTTGGGCTTCTGTGTTTTAACTTTTCCTATTTATCACTTGTATGTGTCTACTGGACACAAAGACAGTAAGTAAGCTGTAGCAAACTGTTAATTGTGTACTCCTAAAGTACTGGCAACAATCACAATTGCTGCAACATGCTGTGGATTAGTGCAAATTAACGTGAGTCATGTTACCAGATACCTAACCATGGTGCTGTTATCTTTTCTTGCAGGTCGGGGGTCTAGGTACGCTCACGGGTGTAAGCAGAGGTGGTGGGCCTTTGCATGGTGGGGGCAGAGGTGGAAGCCCTATGTATCATCCTCCTACGTGGAATGCAGGAATTACATCACCATGTGGTAGAGGCCGAGGCCGAGGGCGTGGAAACAAGAGCAATGATAGGCAGTTAGCCATTCGAGCATCCGGTGGATCATCTGCATCAGAGGCTCAGCCCGAAACAGTGTGTGCACCAGGACATTTAGTGCAAGCTACAACCACCAATTTCACACAGGGTACTGCAGTTCCAGCTGCTTGGTGTGATATATGCCGAGTGGGGTGTAATAGCAAGGAAATCCTTGAGCAGCACAAAAATGGAAAGAAGCATAAACGGACTCTGCAGAGAATGCAAGATATGGCTCGCCTGCAAGGTATGACTTCTGCTATAGCTGACATGGGTGCTCCATCAACATCTTCTCAGTTGGCTGAAGTAGAAGGCCCCTTTACTGCAGTACATATGGTCCCACCTGTTGGTTCAACCAGCCTTGGTGGGGAGCACAAAGACTTGGATTCTGAAAATGTCGTAGCTCCAGTTTCTGGAGTGCAAATTACTGAGTTGACAGGTAGTTCTTCCAAGCAAAACACAACACATCATACAGCAGCAGTTGGTCACAGTGCTGAAGCACAGGTAGAACTGCATGTTGCTGTTCAAGCTTATCAGCCTTCAAATGAGATAAAAGAAGGCAGTGAAGCCCCACCAAATGCAACAGGTCCATCAAATGTGCAACTGGTGGAAGCAAGGATGGATGTCAATGGCAACAAGAATGGCCCAAAGAGGAAACTGACAGGAGTTGGCCGTAGTGGAAAGAAGCTGAGAGTGTCTCAAGCCCCACGGCAAAGGCCTGTGCGGGTAAGGGAGCAACCGGTAGTCTGCACCATTTGCAATGTGACTTGTGATACAAGAGCTGTATTTGACATCCATCTCGGTGGCAAAAAGCATCAATCACGACTCAAACGTTCTCAAGGCCCAGACATGTTGTTCGGTCCTTTGGTTGCTCATATTCCTCCAAACCAGTCAGCAGCTCACATGACAGGAGCTCCTGAACCACTATATTATGGCTTTAAGAGTAAGGGAGCTCCTTTGGTAGAGCAGGAGGCATATCTGGCTGGCGCGATGCAACACACGTTCCCCGTTCTCCCACAGGCTGGTCCAACCATCATGGCTGCTGATTATCCTGCATTCCCGCACAACCTGTGACTTGCAATCGGTGCTGCTAGCAGTGGAAGACCTGTAACTGCGTCACTGCGTACAGCTGCCGGGGAAGCTGAAGTGAAATTGGCATGTCCGCATGTGCCCCCGCCTGCTGTCTATACTGCCTCACAGGTTTCATTGCTTTTGGGCAGTCTGAAGAGCAACCAAATTCATACTGTAGAAGTAGTACTGAACAATCTGAATTATCAGATCAAACCATAGAACGTCTCCGAGTCTCTGCAAAATGCATGAAGTTTCCGTTTTTAGAGACACGCGTTCAATTCCCACCGAGTTGTTGGCAGTACAATGATGGAACAATTTGGTTGACATAGACTTGGTGTATGTCTGCAAAACATATTTTTAGGTCACCCTCTCAACGGGGAGTTTTATGACTTACCAAGATTGCTATATTAGATGCAAGTCACAAAACAAAAGATTGCCGCATTAGATTTTGCAAGTAACTGTGACATGTAGAAATTCACCTCAGCTCACATGGTCGCATCTTCTTGCTTGCTGGTTGTTCTGCAATTTTTTTCTTTCATCTGCCTCCTGAATGTCTTCTTTTTCTTTCTGAATGTGCTTCCGTACATGGCTCATCTGCTTACTGAATGCCTTCTTTTCCTTTCTGATGAATGTGCATCCCTGGCTGGTGGCGGTACCTTCCTCTCTGCATAGCGGGACCCACATGTCAGTCACGTTGTTTGTTTTCTTGAGAAAACATGTGGCCGTTGCTAATTGAGTGGGCTTGATTTAAGCTTGATTGAAGAAAAACTATGGGCTATTTTGGCCAAATACGGCCCGTAACTTCTTCCCCTATCCAATGCAACGAATCAGCCGCAACGACCGCCGAATCGCCTCGCCATGACAAACGCTGTGGCAGTGGAGCCGGCGCCGCTCGTGCGGGCCCGCGCCTGCACGGCCGCCGCCTCCTTTCCGCCCCCGCGCCATCGAAGAGCTGCTGGAGCTATCAGGGCGTCTCCCGCATCCGGCTGGACCGAGGGCGCCGGCGAGCTCCCCGCCCCGCTCCTGCCGAACGCGCGGCGGCGGGGACGCGACCCGCTCTGGCACGGCGGCGGGTTCAGCCTCGGCGTCGACCTCGGTGACGCCCGCACCGGCCTCGCCATCGGGAGGGGAATCACCCTCCCTCGCCCCCTCACTGTACGCACCTCTCGCTCTCAGTTCCAGTGTTCCACCGCCCAAAGCCAACCGCACCAAATTGAGGTACAGTTGGAAATGACGCCAGGTTCTGAAGCTCCGAGGGCAGAAGCTAGAGCTTACGCTGCTCGACGTGGCTCGGCAGCAGGTGATGTTTCGTTTGGCTTCTTTTTCTTCTGCTCTGTGCTGACATTTCAAAACTGAATGGCGATGGTGGTTCGGGTGTCTTGAACACGGGCGCTTTGCGACTCGAGCTTGCAGGAGGCGGACGAGCTCATCATCGGGCTTCCCGTGTCCGCTGATGGGAGGGAGACCCCGCAGTCCAACAAAGTGCGGAGCGTCGTCGGGAGGCTCGCCGTCCAAGCGGCCCAAAGGTGAGCTAGGCTAGGAGCCGGATGCTCAGCAGACTCATCGAGACCTCTGAACTTCGTGCGTTGCTTCAATGTGTGTTGTGAACGTGTGATGATTGTTGAGTAACTCAGTGGATTTGTTTTCACGGCAGCAGGGGCTTGAGGGTATATCTGCAGGATGAATATGGAACGTCCACGGACGCCCTAGATTACATGATCTCCAGGTGAATCTTTGTTTTGTTTGGATCCTGCAAAAATTAGCATAATAACTCTTGGCATCACACCTAGGCCTACTTGGAGGCTTACCAAATTTTAGTTGCTACTACTAGCTATATTCAACTTGGATCCAAACAGGGCTTATTCTGTTCACGGCAAACTGGCGATGATCCGACAGTTTCCTATATCACTGTTGACCTGTTGCTGCAACACTTATAGGTGGACCTTGCTGCTGATTAGGGTTTGAAATCTGACAATTTAAGTATTTACAGCACTGCTCCATCCTATCAATGCAGAATCTCAAGAATGCAAAATTGTTCCTGCACATCGCTGACTATTAAATCGTGTCAAACTGTTAGTTTGATAAGAATTACTGAGAAGCTTGCCTGATTATATACCTCAATTTTCAGGGGTGTCAAGAAATCTGCCCGTGATACCAAATCTGATGCATATGCTGCTGTGGTATTTGCTGCCAGTATATGTTTCTACTTAGTACTGTATTTATTTACTCATGTTTCTGATTGCTTCTGGCTAAAGTTGCAGCTGATTACCTTTGTTGTAGATGATTTTGAGGAGATATTTCATGTCATCAGGTCAAGGGGCTAAGATCGTTCTCCCCAGGCAACCAGAGTTACAGGACAAGTTATTAGTTCAGTCTAGGCAAGATGCTGAAATTTAGAAAGGCGCGTCTTCTAGTTTCTCCATCAGTAGAGAACATGTCCAGCTGAGAGCATCTCATTTTCTATACCATCTCATCCGCTGCGATGTAGATGATTGTTTGAGATATTCTAATTGTACCGCATCAAAATCACAAGCTGTTTTTGAACGTGGTCCTGATTGCAAATTGAGTATCATCCTAAAACAAAATTTAGTAACAGACTCATTGTTGCATTTCATGATTTTTTTTTTCTGGGTATCCTACCTAGATTACTTCTTTCAGAACTCTTGTATAACTTATACTAGCTCTGTTGAGCAAATATGTGACATACAGCTAGCCTGTTTACCTTATATAGCATGTTTACATAGTTTCCATCATCGAGATTGCAAAAAAGAATTGGTTCAGAAATAGCTTGGACGGACCAAGTTGGCGAGAAATAAGGTACGGAGTACTGTGGAATAATCCCCTGTCCCGTTCCATGCAGCAAATATGCTTTTTTTTTCAATTCAGTACAACTGGCCTATCTTTCCTGTATCTGCATCAATATGGTTGCTGCAGGCAATGTTTATACATTACTACGAGTACACAATGGAATGCCTGAGCGAAAACCACCAGAATCAATCGAGCATAATGATGTGAATCAGCTGTTCATATGGTGACGAAGCATCTCAAATCTGTGCATAAAAGAATCAGTACAGCTTGCTGAATTCAGTCGCCTGTGCTGGTTCACCAATCCTGGAAAAGAATGGATCCCTCTCGAGCATCGTCTGCAGTGAGTCCATCATCCTCACCATGGATGCCCACAAGAATGGCGCAGAGCAAAATGCATATCCAAAGACTGCCAGAGCCCTCACAACACCATCATGGTACCATGGGAATGCCATAACAACGAGCGCGCCGACAATCGCAAGCCATGTTGTAAGCACGTCAAGTGGTGGGAGCAGAAAAACATTGATAACGAGCACTGACAAGGCAAGTGCACCAAATAGGTAGATGGACCAGCCCATGATCGGGTGAACTGTGCATGGGATCACAAAGAATGGAATGGAATATGCAGCCACCATAGCCGCAATTACAGCCAGCTTGATCAGCCACTGCACCATGGCACTTTGCTTCTCAGGCCGTCGGTTATAGCACAGTTTGGTCATCCCTGGCCTTGCCAATCTGGTGACTGTTATGATAACTATGTACATTAAAACCTCCATCAGAATCACTGGCATTTCGGCAGCATACCTGTGAAATGTAAGCAGGTAACTGTTAAGTGGATAGAACAGAAAATGATTTTCTGTCTGCTCAGGTACATAATTTGCTTCTGTGTTGTTTTATTGACTCACCCAAGATCGTCCCAGCGCTGCTTGTGCCAGGAAAGTCCTAACGGCAAGACCGGCCAAGACCACCAGTACCAAGGTTTAAACCAAGGTGCGCTGGGGAATGTGATGACACTGTTTGGCCCACATGGGACATGCCAATGTAGCTTGAGATCTGCAATGTTCAATCAAAATGGTGGTTGAAATTTTCAGAAGCAATAGTCGCGAGCAGGTGCATTGATATTGAAGCTGTGTAGCTGCAGCACTCACAGTAGTAAGATGCATCCATTTGATAGCCGAGAGGAAGGCGATAGGTCCCATTGAGCTTCGTGCCATTCTCAGAAGGGTGAAACATTGGTTTGTCGAGCAAGTCTGGGTAGCACCCAACCAAAAAGCCTTGGTCGGCACCATCAGAGTTTTCACGGCCAGTCTCAAGATCATGAAGCATTCCCTTGAATACATCAATAGAAGGCTGCAGATTGAAGAAGAATCCAATATTAGTCTAGTTGGCCATTACATGTCTGACCACAACATATCTCAGTGTGTGAGTTTAACAAGAATCAATTTATGGATGGTGGGCATTTTCTTTTCTACGGATTGTTCATACTGGCAGAAGACATATACTTCATCTTTGGGGGTATGCATGCTCAAATTCTATTAGTTTGTAATTGGCATATGACTAATTTGTGCCATTATTAACACAGCTGTATATGCAGGGAGATTTGTTCAATTTATGATACATATTGTTGCTAGACTAAAGAGGTTTTGTATGACATAGCTTAAGTCAACAAGCCCTAACGATTTCAAGCAAAGTGACACAAATTTTGCTTGTCGCGGACAGGTCACAAGTGGAACAACAAAAGTTCAGGACATACCTGGAGCACGAAAAGACCAGTGTGGAAGTAGCACGGGTTGATGAAAACAGCACAGAATTGTCCACACTGGAATAGCTCGTCTGTGTTCTGGAGGAAGATGTTATCTGAATCAATCATGACGACACGCTCATATTCCACCAGGGTCCACGCATAAAGCTTGTTCAGTGTCAGCTTGAACCTCTTGTTGATCCCTCCTAGGTTGCCCTCGTAAGGATTCCTGAGATTCTCCACGATCACCACCCTCAAGCCATCCTCTTCTGTCCTGCATAAGTCCCCATGTATTTTCAATAGGTGTCTCATTTCATTTCACATTTTGCAGTAAAAAAACACCTAGTTTATTCCTACGGAAGTAAAACAAGTAGAAAATGTTTTGTTGACTGTCATGAAACGATCAAACCATATCTGGGGGAGGGGGAGATTCACCTATCGCTATTAATCATTTGGGACTAACTTTGAGACCACCAATGAGCAATGAAAGACACAAGTATTAGCTATGAACCTGGTCAGACAAGCTACGGAAAACATTCATTTTCCTACAAAAGAAAAAATCCACTGTGCAATCACTATTGAAGAAAAAGGAAAGTTGACCAGTGTAATTGGATAGCAGACAATTGAAAAGTACAGGTTGCAACCAGCGACAGGAAGCCAATAGTCAAAGCTCCCGAGCAGGTGCACCCATGACAGCATATTCTGTGAGATGCAGTGGGCATAACAAGCAACTAACAAGTAGGAGTACAATGGTACTCCGCATAACGGCATGCAGATGCAGTGCATATGCTCCATGTGAATGGCCGAAGTTAGCCCACAAAAATTTGAAAAAAAAAAAGGCAACCAGGAGAAGCTAGCTTCCACTCTGCAGGTGGCCCCTATTCCACTTCCTGCAAATCATCGTGCTCACAGGTACCCGAAACACGTCACGCCCCCCTTCTACTAGTCTTGGTCTTCAGTTTGTACTGTAGTTTGTGCCGCAACGAGACGAGACGAGACGCGGGTTTGCAAGCAGTGCCGGTGCGTAATAAAATTGAATTAATTACTGCTCCCTAAAAATGGCATGGAAAGTTTTCCTAGGAATGGCTTCAGAATCTGGATTCGGTATTGGTCGATCAAGCTGCAGTACCCCTACCCTAGGGGGTAGGGGAGTCGAACAACGGAGGAGACGCGTGGGAGGAGCGGAAGAAGGAAGGGAGGCAGAGCACTCACATTGCGCGGACCCAGTCGCGCGGCACGTCGGCGGAGGCGATGAGGACGCGGTCGGCGTCGGCGCGGACCCGGGTGAGGGAGCGCATCATGACGCGCACGGCGACGTAGAACTCGTAGTCCCGCGGCGTGCCCATGTACATCATGGCGGCGTACGCGTGGCGGTGGCGCGGCGGCGGGCCCTGCACCCGCGCCAGGCCCCGCTCCTCGCGCGCCGCCGCGGCGGGCGCCGCGAGCAGCAGCAGCAGCAGTAGCAGCGACGCCCTGGCGACCGGCGGCAGCCCCGCCATCGCCGCCGTTCCCGCGGTCCCACTCCCACGCGCGCGCGAGCGCGAGGGTCGGTCGCCTCAGCCGGCCGTTGACTAACCTGGTGAATGGTGATCAGCGAAGTAATAGGCCCCGGGGCTCGCTTGCGAGGCGCTGCTGGCCTATTTGCCTTGGTCGGCAGTCGGCGCCGATGGGTATGTTCGCCCCCGGATGGTGCTTGGGGGAGGAGAGATGCCTTGTCTCGATGCTTCTCGTTGGCAAAAGCTAGAGAAGAACAGAGGGGAGGGGGGGGGACTGGAGGGAGGAGATCAGGCAGAGCAGAGGAGGCAGAGGGGAGGGGAAACGGGGCGGCGATTATTATCTAGTATTTATGAGTTCTCGGAGAGAGACCTGCCGCGGAGTAGCATATGCTTTCCCCCTTGTCCCGGTGCAGCGTAGTACGACGCTCGGTACGCCCACCTGGTACGTGTCTGAGACGCGGGACCGGGTCCTCGAATGGCCCCACCCTCCAGCGACGGGCAACGATTCGGCTACGCCTACGCCTACGCCTACGCGCCGGGTGGCCACGGGCCCGCGGCTAAAGCAAGCGCAAAGGCAGCAACGCCTCCGTCGCCCCTCCCTCCCTCCCTCCTTCCTCGGCGTCGGGCCGGACGGAGGCGGGGCGGGGACGCTTTCCGTTCCGTTCCAGTGGTGTGGCCTGTCCGCGCCCGTGCAACGTGAAGGAGCGGAGCGGAGCGGAGACGGGAGAGGGAGACGTAGACTGGGCGGTGGGGTTGGTGGGACGGCCGGGATGGACCGGACCCGTTCTACACGCGCTCGACGACTCTACACGTTTTAGTGCTGGCGAGTGGCAACTCCCACAGGCCACAGGCCAGGGATGGCTGGCTGGCCGATTGATGAATGGGCGCACTTATTTTTTCCTCCAAAAAACAAGACATCCAGATTTTTACGCCACGGATTGGTTATTTGTTGGTGTACTAGAAGGGAGCTAGGCCAGCTGGAATGTAGATGCTGTTTGGCTGGACTGCAGCGATTTCGGCAACTGTAGGTCTTTCTTCATTTCATCGGTGGGGTAATAAAACAGCCCTGGGACTGGGAGGCTGGGACAAAGAGGGGAGGGGAGGGGAGGGGAGGGATGCATCAGCACGTAGCTCTCGGTCTGTTTCATCTCCTGTGTCTCACCCAAGCCGCCGTACGGGCGCCCGTGTTTCGAATTGGATGGTTACCAGCAGCATGAATCCAGGACGTACGAACATGTTTGGACCATCACTCCATTGGCTTCAACTCAACCTTGAAAGGGACAAGAAAAAGAAAAGGATCCCCGGACATGTTTGGACCTGACGAACATTTCATGTTTGGTCGACCTCGGCTGCTCGGGTCTACTCTGATCCCTACGTCAAAAAAGAATATAATTGATATATTATATAAATCTTGTTTTTTTTTTCAAGAAATCAAACCATCTCAGACGAGAGTTATGGAGTTCCTAGTACGAGTAACGAGAGTACTGCCTTTGGCTCGGCTTCACCTGACTGGAACCGAACGGGCGAACGGCACACGCGAAACGCCTGTGCAGTGCAGCAGAGCAGGCATGCATAGGATAGGAAGGGTCATCAAGAGTCACGATAGTCACAGCTGCCCGTGCCCGTGTGTTGAGGTGTGCTCTAATTATAATTGCAACTGCCGCCCTGCGTTAATTATAGTCTGTCCTAGTTTCAAATAATTGAAGGTGGTGCAATTAATATACCCGGATCCAAAGAATAGGCAAAAGACAAAGTCTCCAAACGATATATTCGCTCCGTCTCCATCCACGAAAGAAATGGATTTCTGGGTTTTTTCTAAGTCAAACTTTTTCAACTTTAACCAAAATTTTAAAATAAAGTATTAAAAAATATAATATTAAACTAATATCATTAGATTTAGCTAAGAACATATTTTAATATGGTACTCATTTTAAGTCATAAATGTTGTTACATTTTTCTATAAAGTTAGTCAAAGTTAAAAAAAGTTTGACTGACACGGATTTTAAGAATTGATTCTTTCGTGGACGGAAGGAGTACTCTGACATACTCCTTGGTACTTATAAAACAAGTTGTTTTAGATAGCGATATGGTCTTCAAAGTGTAACTTTGACGGTATATTTTAAAAAATATTTATTAAAATATAATATATGTATATTTTTAAGAAAATATTTTTCAAGATCAATCTATTAATATGATTTTCATATTTTTAAACTCAACAATTTAAAAGTTATTCATAATTTATATTCTCAATGTTTGACTCGGTTTAAGAGAGTATACTCCTTTCCTATGACTTAACAAAATGAGTCCCCACTGGTAAAATGTAAAGTAGGTCAAGTAGTCCACTATACAGCTTCAAGCCTTCTCCCAATTCATAATTAGACATGAGAATATGAGTCTAACTCAACTGATTGAATGGAAAATAAGGTCATGCACCCAACTATACATGTCTGAGTTTTCTCTAATCCAAACCTATCTATGTACCCATTTTCTCACTAATTAATGGGAACTCATCTCATTTCTCTTAGGTAGGTCATATATTTCATCCTCATGATGTATAAACCAGGGAAAACAAAAACAAAAAGAACAAATTACTCAAATCGTCTGGTTTGGTTTACTGTGTATATCCTTGATAGGCTCCTTCTATGGATACAACTCGAGTTTCAAGGGGCTCGTCTATAGGTTTGTTGCACAATATGGCGCAAACCTAATAAAGAAAATGTCCTTTATGTAATAGAAAAAGGTAGAACTGGATGCTGGAAGAAATTCCGATAAAGAGGGTGGCTATTTCGAAGTCTACCATGTCTTCACTAAAAGGTCACAGAGACCTCAAACACTCTAGCACGCCAAGAAAGAGCAACATGACCTAGTCACTCAAAACTCTTGTGGTCTATTTGGTTAACAGAACGTACGGATGCGGAATGATCCGATCCAAAATCCAAACCTCTAGCATCGCATTTGATTTGTCACAGTTCAACCTGAGCCTGGGCACTCGGGTTACCCAATTTTTTGGGTCGGGTAATTCGGGTAATTCAAAATTCGGGTAATGAAAATTATACCTGATATTAGCCTCGAAAAAACACTACCCACAATTTTGGATACCCGATAATTCAAATTCGGGTTCGGTTTCAGGTTCGGGTATTACCCAATATACCCGAATTTATAGAAATCAACAAACTAAATAAAATGTTGCTAGCAATTTATACATAAGATCAGCAGTAATTGTATAGAATTTTAACAACAGTTTGCATAGAATAATTTATTATAGCTATTTGTTTAAAATAGAGAATTATATTTTAATAAAGTGATAAGTTAAAGTGTTCCACTAACAATACATGATAAACACAAAGACACATACAAAACTTTGGGTAATTCGAGTAGTTTGGGTAACAGAGGATATTACTCGAATTACCCAAACTAATTTCGGGTAATCAAAATAGCTATCCGAATTTAGGATCGGGTACCTCTGGTTTGGGTAATTCGGGTCCGGGTAATGGGTATCGGATTTTTTGCCCAGGCTTAGTTCAACCTGCTCATGTTCCCGTGGCGGAGCTATGTGGAGGCCAAAGTGGGCCATGACCCCCTTGATAATTACATTTTTTTAATGTTGTCTATGTTTATTTCTTAAAAAGTGTTAAAGATTTACTCCCTCCATCCCTTATTAAGTGTCGTTTTAGGTTTCCGTGTCACAACTTTGACTAGATTTATATAAAATATGGGTAATATTTGTGTCTTCAAATAAATTTATTAAAAAACTAGATCAAAAGATCTATCTAATGATATCAATTATGTATCATAAATATTAATAGTTTTTTATATAAAATTAATCTAATTTATTTCTCAGGAAGTGAGAAAGACAGTTATTTAGGGACGGAGTACACACTAAAGATAACTAGCAGTGACCCCCTCCTTAAATCCTCTTCAACCTCTGCCACTGCTTTGTCCCTCTATTCTCCACGATGTCAGTCACATGTCAGCTGATAGAATCATCATATTTTCTGAAAAATCAGTAGACGATTTTGTGCAGAATGGACGCATGCCTCATAGGTTCATTCATTGAACCAAACATGTTAAAAATCTAAGGCCTAAACCCCCACAAGGATGTATTATAAACACTTGCTCTAACTTGTAACAGTCTTGCACTCTAGCACACTTAAGCACTTAAGGCAACCTCATATATGTAGCCACATACTCCTTTTATATCTATATTAGTTATCATTTTAAAAAACGTTTGAGTCAACCATTGAGAATATAAATTATGAATAGTTTTTAAGTTGTTAGGTTTGGAAAAATAAAAATCATATCAATAGATTTGTCTTAAAAAATACTTCATAAAAATATACATATATTATATTTCAACAAATAAGCAGTCAAAATTATGCTTTAAAGACTGTGTCACTGTCCTAAACATCAAGTAATATGAGTATGTGTCACACCCAATTTTAAGGATAAAATTGAATATGAATAACTCATGTGTGCCCAGAGATCAATCACACACATAAGCCGACAAATCTTTAAATAGTACCATCACTGAGTGCTTATTACATAACGAATAATATTTATTAAACATAACAACGGAATATAAAGATAACTCTCGCGATGAAGCTCCACTTCACAGGGAACGCCGACTGGTTGACCACTAGCCTAGTACTCACGGCAGTCTTTATAGCCATCTGAAGGGGTTGAGAAAGTAAGAGTGAGTACTTACGTACCCAGCAAGAGTAATATAGGGTTATGAAGCTCAAAAGGCTGACACTGTCTGAACTACGGTTCCTTTTAGCTTGGTCAAGTTTTACCAACACTTAGCTTTAATTATGCATAACCCAATTAATAACCACATGATAAGATTAGTAATCAACATTAACAATTAAACAACATGATCATCTACACTGTGAGTTTTCCAGGCCGCTCGTAACCGTGAGCACGACTATCATGATAGATTTACACTCTGCAGAGGTTATACACTTTACCCACAAGCCATGTTACCCATATGCCCGGGATAGCTAGTCCCATAACATTGCCGAGGTGAGTGGGCAGGGAACACTATGAAGTCTTTCAAAAGTCCTTTCTAGCATGTAGCGGACCCTACGGATCCAATGCAAAGGGGAATATGGGACACCCCGATGGTACCACCCGCAGCGGTCCCCACACAAGCTATACCCCATAACCAGCTCGGCAAAGGTGCCTTTCACGAACCACAAGCATGCTAGTCCAAACTTTATACTTAACTAAAGCCAGAGCCATATAGCACTCGTGGTTGTATTAGAAATCCCAGCTTTTGCCCTACAGTGGAGTCCTATTCCATGTTGCTACAAAAGCCAGTTTTATCTCATTGTTGCATACATCATTAATCAAGATTCATCTCCAGATCCATTATTGTAAAGCATAGCAAAGCTACCCATATGCATGTAAACCCATGGTGACAAGATAAAGGATAACAAAGCTATGATATAGATCTAATAGGAATCAAATTAGACACATGCAATAATGACTAGATTGAATTATGGTGAATAGGTAACAAGGATGATCCTATGTTAAACTTGCCTTGATCCCAAAGCTCTTGGTGATCCTGATCTGCTGCAAGGAACTCTTGGTCAACGAAGATCTCACCGGCTATACTCGATCAACATCACCACGCAATCATCCGAACAATCATACACGAAGCAATAAAGACATGATCAGAACATTACACCATAAACAATAAAGAGACTTTGAAAAGGTTATAAAACAGATCTATACTTTACTACGATCAAAGAGACACGAGAATCACGCTAATCGGATCTAAAACGAAGAAGTTATAGATTAAACAGGATTTTGAAAAGGGCAAGATTAAAGCTTTAGCAAAGTAATTTTCTCTTATTTTCAAAAGTAATTAACATAGGTGAAATCTATACTACTGGATAGAGCATAAAATTACGGATCTAACGCAACTTGAACGGGTCGATTTGGATTTAAAACGAAGGAAATATAAGCATTTGAAGTTTAGAGGCAAAATAGGAAATTAGGGTTTTATTTTAAAATCAAATCAAATCAGATCTGGAAAAGGGAATACGTCTTTCCGAGGGAAAAACGTAAAGGCCAAAGGCGTTTTGGACTGCGGGTTCAGAGGGCCAGAAACTCGGGGTCTCTTTAAGAAAAAAGACCACCCGAAGGGGTACGGGGTGTTCTAGGCCGTTGGATTCGCGATGGATGGATCGGATTAGATCCAGAGGAAAGAGAGAGAGGGGACAGGCGGCGCTGTGGCCAAGCTGGGCGGCGCACGGTGGCGGCCATTGCCGGCCGAGCCCGAAGCTCGTCGGCGTAGACGGATCAAGAGCTCCGGTGCCCCGTTTTCAGATCTGAGCACACCGGGAGAAAGAGGAGGCGACGGAGAACTCGTCTAAGGGCTCGGAGGGGGTTGAGCACGGTCGGGAAGGCCCGACGGCGCGGAGCAGCGGCGGCGGTTGCTCTGTGCACGGCGGCGCAAGGCGGTTGAGGGCTCGGGTGGCTAATCCGGCCGAGAAAAGGTGCGGGGAGCGAGAGGGGGCCAAGGCGAACACCTCTAGGGCAAAGCCGAGGCTCGGAGAAGGACGGGGAGGTCCGACGACGGTGAACCGCGGCGGCGGAACCTCGGTGCACGGTGATCCGACGAACCAAAGCGCGAAAGCGAGGGAGAAGAGGGAGACGGTGTGTTCGGCACTTACGCGAAGTCGGTGCGCAGGTCGGGAGAGCTTACCGCGGTCGGAGAGGCTTGGAACGGCGGTGGCTCGACGACGGAACGCGGCGGAGCTCTGCGGCGGCGCTGCTGTGTTCACGGGACGAGGCGAGGCGCTTGCGACGGGGGAAGACGGCGCGGGGGTCGGCGCTATTTAAGGCGGGGTAGAGGGGAATCCGGGGTGGTTACGCCTGGACGCGGAACGGACGCGGCGCGGCGCGTCGCGGCGTCGCGACCAGAGTCCTGGTCGGACACGGGAAGGAGAGGGGAGGAGATGACAGGCGGGACCGTCATGTCAGAGAAAGGGAGAGAGAGAAGGGAGGCGCCGACAGGTGGGACAGCAGTGTCAGCGAGGGGAGGGGGAGAAAGGAGGCCGCGGGCGCGGACTGGGCCGTGGTGCGGGGCAGGCCGGCCCAGAGAGAGGGGAGAGGGAAGGGAGCAGGCCGGGCTCTCGGGCCAGAAGGGGAAGGAGGGTGGTTTTCCTTTTTCTTTTTATTTTCAAATTTGATTTTGCAATTTGAATTTCAGAAATAGATTTTGAATATCTTTTCTAGGGTTTTGAAAACCAAGCCACACAATAAAAATGCAGGGGCATGAGATGCATCACAACATGTTGATCCTAACATGATATTTAGTTTTTAATTTTACTTATTTAATTTTATGCTTCACGAAAGTACTTGAATTAAATCAAATTAAACTCAAATTTAAATCTAATTTCTAATTTCAATTTTAGGGTGTTACTGGAAGGTACAATGTATGCAATCTTTCTTGGTCGTATTCTATGATGTGCACTAGAAGATATGCCATGAAACACTTCTCACCTAATCGTCCGATGCACGCCTTTTTACAGTGGGCTCTTCTTTTCTTCTAGCCAAACTATTTGGTCTGCGACTTAAATAGTGCTTTTCACCAAGTCTTGCAAGACCTCACATGCATTTTCCAGCGTGTTTCGTAAAACCTACTTTGCCAGTGTCTGGTGTATGCATCTTCTACGCACTACCTTTTTTAGATTTTATGGTCTAAAGTCTAGTTGGCAACTAATTTATGGACCACTTTAGTACACTTATATGGTATAATAATTTTTTGTGAAATTGACTAAAGTTTAGAGCACTTGTTTGGAGCATCAAGTGCTAAAATTTAGTGGCTACACTTTAGATGAACAATACTCAAGTCCCTTTTTCAATGTTTCTTCACCGATCTTTTGTGCCACTTCTCTTACATCGTCATAGACATATACTACAACATGTCTATCACATCTTTTAACACACAGATGTTAGTTGTAGGTTGTGTTTGTCATCTTATAATACCAAAACACAAAGATATCTACAATGGGCACAAGATCCTAACCGAGAGTTTGTGGTGGCTTTAATCTCGAAATCTACATGTTCAACTCGTTCTTTGATATGCGCTAGTAGGCCCTGTTCATATCCCTAGAATTTGACTTATACTAATTTATTGTGAGAGATAAATATTGTTCGTTCATTGAAAAATAATGTTGAAGTAGTGCATGACAATAGGGTATATGTGTGAGGGAGCATACATACATAGTGAATGTAGACTTGTTAACCGTGTTTTGAAATATATATATATATAATATATATATATATATATATATATATATATATATTCCCTCCGTATCTATCGTTTTAAAAAAAATTAAGTCAAACATTGAAATATAAATTATAAATAGTTTTTAAATCATTGATTTTGAAAAAATAAAAATCATACCAATAAATTTGTTTTAAAATATACTCTATATATATATATTATATTTCAATAAATATTTTTTAGAAAATAAATATTAAAATTACGCTTTAGAGATCGTATCACTGTCCTAAACATCAAGTAATAAAGTATATAAAAAAATTGAAGATGCAGACATGTAAAGTAGCTCCTCTTATAATGGACGTGACCCTCCAAGCGAAGCGACCGTCGTTTTGTTGCTTGGTCCCACGCCAAGCGCACTTTGTTGTATCCCCCAGTGTTTGGATAAGAGCGAGAGCAGAGAGCAGCGACGACGAGGCCGCGAGGCACACATCTGGGCGATTAAAGAACAACGAATATGCTGCTGCTTCTTGCTTCCGTCTCATCCTATCCTTTCCTGTACTCGATCAGGATGGAATGGAACCATTATCAAAAAAAAAAAGGAAAAAGAAGATGGAATGGAACCAGTGACGCGCCTACACCTACAGTACACGTCTGAATATAGTTTAGCGAAACGGTGTTGCTGATGCAAGGGCAGAGCTCCAGGATTGGTCCCACCGCCCTTGGTAGTGTGCAGAGATATGAATACAATAAATACAACACAATTATTGCCGTCGATGCAAGAAGCCAAGAATATAAGTACTACAGTATATACTACGGAGTATGTGTAGAGAGATGGATCGGTCCGTACTCCGTAGTCTTGTTTCATGGTTTGTGTATGTATGTATACGCGTATCGAATTGGTTGACACATACTACGAAAGGTAAATTCCATGGCGTCCGTACTCCTAGGGAATCGGCATCCGCGTCCAGGAAGCTTCTGTACGCAGGAGTAGTGCACAAGCGTCAAGCTAGAGGTAAACATGATTTTCTTTTGGATTAAGTCTACTTTTGGCCCCTCAACTATCATGTTTGTCTGATTTTAACCCCCAACTGCAAAATCGTTTACATGTAGCACTCTACCTTTCAAAACCGTCCGCTCTTGGCCCCTCGGACCGCTTCGCCCGGTTTATGCTGACGTGTGCCTGGTTTTGACCGTCCATGGTGGCATTGACCGCCACGGTGGCAAAAGGACTTAGCCACCTTCGCTCTCTCCCCAGTGCCGCAGTCCGCTCTCCCCCGCCGCCGCAGTCTTCGGTGAGTTGTCTCCGCCGAACCCTAGCCGCAGTCCCCTCCTCCCCCGCCGTCGTCGCCTCCACCATTGCCGTCGCTTCCTCCCGCCGCCGTCCCCTCCTCCAGTCCTCCTCGTCCTCCTCCTCCTCCACCTAGTAGTCCTCCGCGCGCGGCAGTGGCGAACTCAAGCGGATCCAGCCGCAGTCAGGGCAGCCAAGACTATTGGCGTCTCCATTGCGATCGAACCTCACCAATCCCGTACCGTGAAGCACTACTGGAGTATACCCCGCCAGTTCTATGCAAGTGCGGTGCAAAAGCTGCTCAGTTCATCTCTTGGAGTGACATGAACCTAGGTTTGCGCTATCTGAAGTGTGCATGGGCTCGTGTAAGTGTGCTTGTTCTGATTTGTAGTTTGATAATGCATGAATGGTTGTCTGAATCTCTGATCTGAGTTGTTTGCGAATGGTTTGATTCAAAGGATGGGGGTTGCGACTTCTACAGATTTGTTGATCCACCGACAAGTGGGTTTCTGAAGCAACTCCTCCTTGATTTGAAGGATGCAGTGAAGTACTGGAAGAGGCAAACCAGAGAAGCTGAACGACGATTGGAAGAGGGAAGAACAGAGTCTGCAAGAGCCTTGGATGCTGCTTACCTCACCAATCAGAGAATGCAGACAGAGCTTGAAGCTGCTGTCAAGTTTACTGAAGACATGTGCACCATGTTTGATCAAGCTAGGGAAAAGGCGAACACTGCTCGAGCTGACTTGCAGATTGCTGTTGAATCTAGGGTAGAATTAGAGGAGAGGATTGGGACACTGGAGAAGCAGAGGAATTTATTATGTACTGCTCTAGTTGTGTGTGTTGGTTTAGTGTTTGCTAGCTGGATGCCATGGAGTATGTAAACCATTGTGGTTTAGTGGAACTCAGTAGTTGAACTCAGTGGTTTGTGTTGGTTGTATCTGTTGAACTCAGTGGTTGTATTCAGTGGGTTGGTTGTATTAGTTGATGTGTTAGTTGAACTCAGTAGTATCTAGGAATGTTTCTTTGTCAATTGTGCTATGTGTTGGTTAATTGGCCTATCCATTGGCCTAATGCAGAACAGAAATATTTCTTTGTGAATTGTGCAATGTATCTGTGTACTATGTATCTGTGTACTATGTATCTGTTTCTTTGTGAATTTGATAACATCACTGATAATGTGAGTGGTTTCTGAAGACAATAGAATAGCAAAATTAGACAACATATTGATAAAATTTGATAATAATAGATGAAGTAGTTTGATAACATTTCATAACAACAGATGAAGCAACATTTGATAACATAACTCACATGTGCATTGAAGCAACATTTGACAACCACAAATTGATAACAACCACACTGATAGTTCAATACAGATTGGAGCAAATTGGACAGCAGTTTAAGTTGCACACACACAGAACAGACAACAGTTCATAACAACATATCCACACACAGACAGCACTTCAGTACATTAGTTTATTACAACACTTCAAATATCCCTTAAATTTGACACAAACACATGCATAGATCAGGTTGAAGGAGCTGGTCCTTTTAGCAAAAAGGTAGATGTACTGGCTTCCTTGTTGGTTGCTCCTTGCCTCTTTCTCTTCTCGGTGGTTGCTCCTCTAGCAGATACAGTAACCTTGGAGGTTGATGGACCTGACACTTGGAGGCTTGCTTTACAATGTCTTCCAGCCAAATCAGGTGCACTTGCCTCTAGGGTGAGCTTTGCTTGAGCTCCATGCTTCAGAGATGTCTTCACTTTTGCTGATGATGACATAGGCTTTGGAGCACCCTGAAATAACATGCAGTACTCAGTAAACAATACTTGCTAAACAATATAAATGGATATGGTGCATTTTTTTGAAACTTACTCTGCACTGAGCTAATATCTGAGAGGACTGCCCCAAGTTCATTGTCTGAGATGCACTGTTTCTTCTAGTAGACTGAGATGCAGAACCAACCTATGATGCACCACCACTTGCATTACCTGACTGATGTGCACCACCACTTGCATTACCTGACTGATGTGCACCAGCATTGCCTCCACCATTTGCTGAACCTGTCCTCTTGCTACAAGTACTCATGTTGTGTCCTATGCCTTTGCACACTCTACACCTTATAACTGTCCCTTTTTTGCGGAGCTTACCTCTAGGTGGCTTCTTTGCCTCTCCATCCTGCCTTTTCCTCTCCTTCTTTGGTCTTCCTGGCATCCTTACATATTTAGGTGGCAGTGGTTTTTCTCTATCTGAAACAGGCCAGAAGGGCCTGCCTTCCACAGGTTGCATACAGTAAGCATAGGTCTTGTTGTACTCCTCCACAAAGTAGCATTTTGTAATGAATTCTTCTAAAGGCCTACTTGCATAGTATATGCAAGAAATTGCATGAGGGCAAGGCAAGCCTGACAACTGCCAAAAACAACAAGAGCAAGTTCTCTCTTCCAAATTAACAGTGAATCTGTGGTCCCAATAAGTCACTTCAAAGGCATTGTTGCCATTGCTAATAGCATGACAAAATCCACTAGCTGTGATATATGTCATTAGCTTCTTGAATGTGTTTGGACAGATTGGTCCTGTCCACCTCTCTGCTTTGGTCATGTTCTCTTGGATTCTAACCATAACTTGACACCTTATAGATTCTAGCATGCTGATGATAGGAAGGAACCTAGCTTTCAAAATCCAATGATTGAAGCACTCACACATGTTATTGTCTACAGAATCACAGAATGACCCATGTTTGAACCATGCCCTGCTCCAGTGCTCAGGAGCTGTCCTCAAAATTGCATCAGTCCCTTGTGGTTGTCTCTGCCTTGAGCTTGTTCAAGTTATAGTTGAACAAATTCATTGAAGATGACTTTGCACACCTCCAAAACATTTTCTGGTATTTCTTGTTAGTGAATTTCTTCCTCCAGTTAGCATAGATATGCTTAGCACACATCCTATGCTCCACTTTTGGTGCCCACTTGTTGACTGCATTGATGAGTCCCTTCTGTTGATCAGAAATGAAAACCCAACCTTCACCATCACCAAAATGTAGATCATTGCTAAGTAATGCCAGGAAGAAGTCCCATGAATCCTTGGTCTCTCTCTCTACCACTGCCCAGGCTATTGGGTACATCTGGTTGTTGGCATATCTACCCAGAGCATACAACAACTCCCCATTGGTCAATCCCTTGAAGAAACAACCATCTAGACCAATCACTCTTCTACAACCAGCCAGAAAACCCTTTTTGCAAGCTTCAAAGCAGACATAAAACCTCATGAAGGTTGGTTCTATTTCTTCAGTGTCTAGCTTCACCACAACAGTGCTCCAGGATTGCTTCTGAGCAACTCCAGTTGGTAGTCAAACACCATGGCATACTCCCCCTTAGTTGCATCATACATCCTCTGCATGACAATTGACTTGACTCTTTTGATCTTTGAAATACTAACATCTGCAAACATCTCTTCCTGAATTGTTTCTCTCATACTCTAGATAGACCATTGAGGGTTAGCCTTGATAAACTTCTCATGCTTGTCTGCTACTCTCCTTGCTGTCACCAAAGAATTGTCCCTCCTCTGTGGGCATGTGTGCACATCTCTGCATGTAGCTATCTGCCAACTCTGTGACCTAGATGTCTTGGACAGATGCAGAACCCAAGGGCAGTTTGGCCATGAACAGACTACTCTACACTTAGTGCCTTCATTCTTCACAAACTTCACCACCTTTCTTTCTGCAAGGCCATACTTGATGACAACCTCTCTAAATGTTGCCTTGTCAGTAAAGGCCATGCCAAGACAGAATCTTGGCACTACAGTCTTGTCATCATGCTTGGGCAATTTCTTCTTAATCAATAGCTCCCCCTCAGGTGATTCATCATATGAGTCATCTTCCTCATCACTATCCATACCAGAATCACAATCCTCATCATTGACATTGGTAGCACATGGATTGGATGCCATCAAGTTGTCCACATCCACTTCATGTCCTTCTTCATCAACCACCAACATGCCTGTGGCTTTCAATTTCTTCTTCAACTCCTTTAGCTCAGCTCTAATCTGTACTATCTCTTCATCATCTTCACTACTCTCTTCATCACCAGGCAAGTAATCTTTGTCACTAGCATCCATATTTGAACTGGCCTCCATCTGAAGAGGAGCCTCTTCATGAACTGACACTTCTTCTTGCATAAGTGCCCTCTTTGCCTTAACAACCTTCTTTCCAGTATCCTTCCCTCTAACCCATTTGGAATACTTAGAAAAACTTTCTAAGTCCTTGACTATTTCTGGAGATGATGTTGCTTTCAATTGAGCAGTAACAATAGCTCTGTTCACATCCTCCTGCTCATCCTCCTCCTCATCCTCCTCCTCCTTATCATCATCATCAAGCTCCATCTCATCAGCATCTTTCTCCCAGTCACTACACTGCTCTTGCACATCCTCCTCCTCCTCCCCAACATCCATACTTTCAGCATTGACTTGAATAAGCTCAACAAAAATATCAGCAACCCCTCCATCAGTAACACACTCAGTCATGTCAATACATGCCTTGTCATCTACCAAAACTCTGAGCCCATTGCCTAATTCCTTGCCAGGAAACAACCAATGAAGAAGCACGGGCTCTGTTGCGTTGTAGTGGTCCTTAAGATGACCAATCACTTCAGGCGGCGACATTTTATCACGCTCAATGAAAGACATCATCTCATTCCCACCCAAATAATGCAGCTTTTTCCCATCATTGAAAAACTCCCCACCAAAATGAAATCGGACAGCAAGAAATTCCAACGGATCCATTCCTACAACACACAATATAGGCTCAAGGCTACAGATCCTAGGTTAATTTGCTAACCAACATGCACAACTCAGGGCGCAAGAGATGGTTTGAATCATACCTTGTCGTCTTGGTCCTTGTCGTCTTGGATTCAATCCTTCAAGCTCATGCGAGTTCAATGGCGAGGATGTTCTCCAACAAGTGCGGTGAAGAAAGCGGCGAGGATGCGACGGGCGGCGGCGACTAAGCGACGCCGGCGGGGGCGAGTTCGTCGCCTAGGGTTTGGAGAGACGAAGTGAGAGGAGAGAGTGTGAGTAGCTTGGGTTGGACCGTTTCTCAGCCGCGCGCAGCATCCGACGTGCACGGTCGCTGCCACCGTGGCGGTCGTTGCCAGCGTGGCAGGTCAAAACCGCTATGAAACAACCGCAAATCGTCCGAGGGGCCAAAAGAGGACGGTTTTGATAGGCTGAGTGCGACATGCAAACGGTTTTTGCAGTTGGAGGTTAAAATCAGACCAACGTGATAGTTGAGGGGCCAAAAGTGGATTTAATCCTTTTCTTTTTCAGAAAAAGAGCTCGAGCGTGCCGCCTTGTTGCCGCCGCATCAACGAGCTGCACCTCACCTCTGATTCGGACCTTTGGTTACATGTGCGTCGTCGTCGTGCCTGCGCAAAGCTAAAGTAGCGTGTGTCCGGTACGTGGTGCTACGTACTAGTAGCACGAGAAGGAAACGAACTGCGACACGATCCTTGGCACTCCACCGCAGCGGCCTGCCGGTGTCCTTATCTTTGCTATGTCCCTCCCCTGGCTGAAGGAGCACGCGCAGGGAGAGCCACGGACGCGCGCGGCGGTGACGACCGTCCGGACCGAAGCGGAGCACGCCGCCGCTGACGACTCGGTCCAACCAAGCGCGCGCCTTCTCTTTTCCCCCCGTCGTCTGGCGTGATTCGGCCGTCCTCTCGGTACGGTACGTCGTCAGTACGTATCGGATGAAAATATCTCGGCAGTTCCGGTTTTCTGTCGCCGTCGTCAAGTCTCACGCCCTTTGAAGCCTCCCCGCGTCCGCGCTGCTTTTATGCGTTGACTGCCGGTCGAGCATGTATCCCCCCTGCCTACCTTTATTAGCTTAGCCTGATCGCGAAGCAAACCAGCGATGACAAGAGAACGGTCCGCGCGCCGAGGATCCCCGGCAATACGGTCGCCCCTGGGAACAAGGCGTACGTGTTGACCGCCGCTTTGTTTCGCCAAACGAACGTGAGATGAGATGTTGTCAAACTCTCCGGCTCGCCTCGATGGTCGATAGATATCATCATCTCACTAACAACCATTCACAAGTTGCACGAGTGCTAGGCCCGTCGCTGTCGCTGTCGCTGTCGCCATTTGCCACGCATTCCAATAAGCTCGCCCCGCCCCCGCCAAATCTATCCACACACCAGGCGCGCGCGCCTCCATCTCCATCCTCGATCCAATCCAATCAAAATTAAGCGAGGTGCGATAATAATGGATGTAGATAGATAAGGCCTGCATGCCCTGATGTTGTGATCAGGCCAGATAAGCACTCGATCCTCATGCTTCCTACTACTAACTCCCGGATAGTAGCTCCTGTGCATATGTAAAGAAGAGCGCAATGCGTTTCTGACTCGGGAGGGCTTTAGCTTTTGAGCACCATCTGCATCTGGTGGCGCCCTTATATGCACAGTTTGCACCGTATTATATTCATGCGATGTGAATGAGAGCTGCTGGGAAATTAAGCCAAAGTTGCTGCGCTTCTTCTGGCCACATATTTAAATAGGATATATATGGGATATGAATTGCTTTGCCTGTGCCTGGCACCGAGGTCCTTTTTTTGTTACATATTATTCCAGCCGACGGGATTGCCTCAAGGTCAACCTGAACCAGCCTACGCTATATATGTCAAGAAACTGAGATGTACTAACATCTTCATTTTGTTATGTCCTCATGCATACTCTAGTTCTTAATCGTCATTGGAACTCTGGAAGAGTCGACGCATTTATACAATGATTCATTTCGCCTTTACAGGATTAGTAAGTTACGGCATCAAATTGGCAATGCTGATTTAGCGTTTTGATTTTGAGGAGGAGCTAATTGTTTCGGACCAGATCCTCCACAAATTCGCCGTGCTGGTTTAGGGTACGCTCGGTTCTCACGGAACCGAGTCCAGAAACTGATTCGGCTAGAAATGCATTTGTATTTTATTTTATATATACAGCCAAGCATCCCGTAGGGAGTAGGGACTGTTCCGGTCACGAACGACGCTAACCATCGAATGGGCCCTTAGCGTTTTGTTTCTGAGGGTTGGATTTGGATTTGGATTGTGTGCATACCATTCAAAATCATACCTTCACGGCTTTACCTCAAAATGTTGGGTGGGTCCGTGAGACCGTGAGAGCCACCACTTGGTACTGTCAAAATCGTTGCAAGGCTGGTTCTATTAACTGGGCCGCGCGCAGCCCACGGCCCGCAGCACATGGTGTCTAGAGGAAACAGGGCTCGCACATCCCACCAGTGAATTCGGCCTGTGCCTCACAATCACTTAATTATTTGAATTTTGATGCACTCATTTCAATGCTTTTTCTAAGTAGAAGCTCTCGTGTCTATTATAATTATTAGCCGATATTTATCATCCGAACTAAACAGAAGAGCGAGTGAAGCATCGTCAGGAATGTAGTGAGCACTGGTCTTATACCCTAAAATCCTAAATAAATTTTTAATGTAACTTTTGTTAGCCTGCGTGCGTGCACCCTGTCGCACATATACGTGCACACATGCACCATTTCTTTAATATATTTAATTAAGTTTACAAGTTATTAATATTAATTAACTTTTAGCGTGATGAATTATGGAGTGTAATGTGGTAGGAAAATCTAGATGATAGCACAAGCGTTATGATATTTGTACAGAGAGAATGAAGTGATGTGAATAATATATTCTAAGTTAAGCATCATAAGATAGAACATGGTTTCAGAAAAAAAACTAAAACTAATTTTATATTTTTTTGGGTTAAATAAATTTCCTAAGATTGACCAGGTTATATGATTCTTAATTGTATTAGTTTTAGATATCTTTTGTAAAAATACTTTTTGTCTTATTTACCAATTTGAACTTTCAACTTATTTTGATTTACCTCCTTTTACGAGCCACACCAGGAAAACCACATCAAGACCACTCAAGGTACAAAAGGAAATAACTTTCAAAAGTCAAGGGAGGTTTAAAAATCGGTTTTATAGATGAGGGAGATAAATCGAATGACTAAGATAGTGGAGGGAGTAAGTTGTTGTGCTTTCGAAATTATCAAATGTACTTTAGTTTATTCTCTTTTATAAAATATTATTTAATCATCCAAAATCAACCGGCTTATTTACCAGCTAAAATGTCGAAGCCTGTGATCTCGTGGGAAGGTGTACGCGTGATCTCGCAGCTTGGAATCCGAAATAATTCCATGTTGTCTGTGGGGTCGGGGGTAGGGGGTGGTAGGTGTTGGTGGGCTGCATGGCCCACATGTTTTTCTTCATCCAAGATGAGATAAATTTCTTATAAGTAGGCATATTTTATTTGTAGAATCGCATTCTTTAGGATTATTATCTATAAAACTAGATTTAGAATGCATATATTTTAGATCATGTTTTACAAAATATGTGTAGTAGCTAGGTATCTCCTCATCTAATTTTTCTATATATACTATAAATTTAGATATACACTATGTCTAGATCCATAATTTTACTGTATATCTAGAAAAATCAAAATGACTTATAATTTAGAATGAAGGGACTATTAAATGTATAACAATTTATATTGATTGCAAAACTTCTCATAAGTCGATAGCTCATTACATAACTTGATAATAGTCCATATAACCTGTTACAATTTACATTGGTAATAGCATCTTCAGTTCTTTTCACAATAGGATTGTAGTTATGGTTTCCTCCCTCAGATTGTAGTTTGTTGGGAATTCGTTCAGAGTCATAAATATCTATTTTATTTTCTTAGATTTAAAATTTAAAAATTAAAAATTTCAAATGAGCCATTTTTTCTTAGATTTTTAAATTCAAAATTCAAAATCTTCAAATGACTAAGGCGCTGACACCATCTATAGTGAAGTCGATTGAAAAATCTAAATGACTGAATTAAAAGATAACTACAAAGTTATAGATCATATTAGTAAATACAACTATTATATAGATCATGGTAAGATGTGAAAGTCATTTGGAAACTCTAAATTTTGAATTTTAAAAAGCTATAAGAATTTTAAGAAGAAGTTTCTGGCACCGTAAATAAATTTAATAAAAAAACTGGTGAATTATAAAGATGTAGATATCATTAAGCTCTATAATTTTGATATATAAAGTTCATCTTCATCCAAATTCATTTGTAAAGGTTACAATTTTTTTTAAGAAAGTGTTAATGGTCGTGGTATTATAATAGTTAGTGGGTATAATTGTCACTTTTAATTTCTCTCTGCTATCCACTCGTACAAAATATTATTCTAATAGCTATAGTGTCTAAGAGCTACTAGTGAACACTAAGCCTGGGCGTTCGGGTTACCCGATTTTTTCGGGTCGGGTAATTCGGGTAATTCAAAGTTCGGATAATGAAAATTGTTACCCGATATTAGCTCTGTAAAAATACTACCCGCAATTTCGGGTACCCGATAATTCGGGTTCGGGTTCGGGTATTTCCCGATTTACCCGAATTTACATAAATCAACAAACTAGATAAAAAATTTAGTAGCAATTTATAAATAATTTCAGCACCAAATGTATAGAATTTCAATAACAATTTATAGAGAATAATATATTATAGTCATTTGTTCAAGAAGAGAGGATTATATTTTAATAAAGTGATAAGTTCAAGTGTTCAACTAACAATACATGATAAATATAAAAACACATACAAAACTTTGGGTAGTTCGGGTAGTTTGGGTACCGGGAGATATTACCCGAATTACCCAAACTAATTTCGGGTATTCAAAATCACTATCCGAATTTAGATCGGGTACCTCGAGTTCGGGTAATTTGGGTTCGGGTTCGGGTAATTCGGGTTTGGGTAATGGCTATCGGGTATTTTGCTCAGGCTTAGTGAACACAATTGAAAAGTGACTTCTAGCTAACACATTGTGTAGTTTTATCAGTAAATACCTAGCATTAAAGGAGTATAATAAAATTTACCCTCCCCAAATTGTTTTGTGGTGGTTTTCGTGTTAGGTGCTTGACATAGCGTGGGTGTCTATTGTGTTTTTCTTTATTTTCTCCTTGTTTATACTAGTCCATCAACCCATGCTCTCGCACGGGTCATAATCTTAAAAGACGTAAGCATTAGTCATTGTTTAATACCTCTGACATAAAAAGTACTTGATATTAAATTGCATATTTTTCACACTCAATCTGCTGTTTTTCTAAGATAATAGATACTACATTAACTTTGTCCAGTTGAGATCAATTATATATCTATAAGTTTTTGCATCTATATCCATAGTTTTTTCTTTAGATGACACATTTGTATGTTTTATATGCAGTTAGTTCAAACATTAGATTAAGCTATAGTGTCTCTTGTTGCAGTTCATATCTTATGATGCCATGAATCCAAAATTTTTGGTTTTCAATTTAATCTTATCAATTGCTATAGATTTCTTAACATCATGTTAGTTTGAAATTCTTATAGTATCTTTTATTATCTCCCATTTCACACTTTTAAAATAATGGCTCTAGCTTGTAAACTTCCACCTAAAAACACTATTAATGGAATATATGTAGTAATTTAAATTATGCATCGATCGCTTAAGATTAGTGATAGAGTTTGACGTGAGATATAAAACATAGTTAACATAATGGGGGCACTAAGTAGTTTATAAACTATTCAATCCAAAGTAATTGCAAAGGCTAGCAACAAATAGCTGCATGTTGTTTGCACTAACCTCCACTACTTTTCAAGATGTTAAAACCTCTTTCTAGTTACATTATCAATATAGATAATGTTTTAGTTAAATTGAATAAATATATCTAGTGAAAACTTATATAAAATACATGTCATTTTTTAAAATAGTTTCAAATAATTTTATAGTATTGTAGTATATGAGTTCTTAAGAAAATATTTTGCATGTAACATATATATTTATCACTCATCCATGCATGTGAATTTGATTTGCATGATGGCACAATATGTATATTTATTATAATCAAATTTTGATATATAAATATTAATATAATTGTACAGTGTAGAATGTATATGCACTTTATAGTTGTTTAAATACTTTTTATAATAGAACACGTTGGTAATTTTGATATAGATTTGAGGGGTTTCTTAGTTTTTTGTAATACTGATAGAAGTGGTAATTTTGATTTAGTTTAAAATGGTTAGGTAGATTATGTATTATAACACATTTTAGATCATGTTTTTAACGGATTGACATGGATGGATAATTTAAATATTGATTTATGGGTTACTTTCTATTGTTTGACATACTAACATGGGTAGGCAATTATTTATAAAATATTATGGATTAAATTGTTGTTATTATTATTATTATTATTATTATTATTATCAATGGTATTATCAACGACCATATACTTATGTTTTTTCTAAGAATCTTTAGAAGTTATATATTTTTTAATGGATATCATAATGATTAGCATCAGGTTGGACCTCTAGTTAGAATTTTGTAGGTAATCTTTTTTCCTATCATGATATGCATTTAGTTGAAACCTCAACTTTAGTTATATTTTTGTTGCATCCTCTTTTTGATGTCATGAATCAATATTTTATTTAAAAATTTCATCTAGTTGTTACAATTTGTTATCTCTATGTTAAGTTAAATCTCTATTACTTATTGCACATTTTATCCATTTTCTTTATTTAGACTACCTCTTGGTTCTTATAATAGAATAAATTGTAATTTCAACTTGCATTATGGCACTTGTGATGTTGAATTTGTCAAATTAAATATTTATATGCATAGCTTTATTATTTTATAGGTGGTTAGAATTATATTACTAACCTTTATATTACATGATGGTTAACTAAAATTGTATAACCTCATTTTAAGAAATAACTTAAGGATTTTATTATCATGGTGTATTAATAGAACTTAAATTAAATCGTCATTGGGGAATGTTTTCCATGTTTGATAAGCTACTATACTAATATTTCACCTTGTGTATACATGTTTGCTTTGTCTACTTGAAAAACGTAGCAATGTGCTTACTTTTTACCGTAGAGTGTATAAGTGTGTAATTTTAAAAAAACTATACACTATAATATATGTATATTGGATTATTTTTTATCTTAAGTTATATTGGTATTTACATGTTATGTTTGAGTGATATTTTATTTATTTTCATAATGTCCAAGATGGATAATTTAAACACAAATTAAAATGTATTACTTTATATTAGCTTTCATATATGAGTATTTAAATACTTTGTAATATCTTTAACAAAGTAAACATGGATTGTTTACTTATATAGCTAAAATTGAGTAATTTAAATGTAAATTTATGAAGTTAGTCCATAAATGACATGGATACCTTAGATGTGAATCTTAGAATTATTTAAATTTTTTCTTGCATTCAATTAATAATAATGAAAACAGCTGGACACACCGGAGTAGATGAATTTTTGGTTCACATAGTGGAGGACAACTATATGACTTTTCTAGACTATTGAACTACTTTTCCAAAATGGTATTTTGCCACACATGCATACATACCTTGTTTGTTTGGGTTGATAAATTCTACCTTTCGTTTTATTAATAGATAGACTAACCTTTTAATTGATATTCAATTAACAAATTAACCAAATGACCATCGATCTGGTATTTTGTTTCTAAGGGTGGATATGATATTTACTAATTACATAAATTAACTCGGCAAACCTAATTAAATATTTTATTAGTCAAAAACTGTTGAGTGTTAGTACAGCCTATCAAGATTTTTTAAGGTGTGGCCCAAGTTATTTTTGTCCTTGACAATGAGATATTAAATTAACATGTAGCATTTATTTTTTTCTTAGCGCATGTCATGGTGATGATTAACATGGAGACTCCATTGAAGTCTTCAATTAGTAATATAGTAAGATAAGATACCACTATTTTTATCTTGTGTGTGATCATGTATGTAGGTGATGTATGTCTAGGTGGTTTAATAAGTGATCAAGTTTCAGTTTATGCTATCTTATTAAATATTAATGCAATATGCATACATGGCATACAGAACTACAGAAGAATAAAGATCAATTGGAGATCACCTGATGTTAAGGACATCCTAGTAGGTACTGAAATTGAATGTTGTCGTTGATGGTAGCGTGCCGCGCCATCCATCTAAGCCTGGAAAGTGTTGGTTTGTAGTATGTATTATATTATAGGGATAATAAATATTTTTCAGATGAATTTAGATCAAATTAAATTGTAAAGAAAATTTAACAAGACAGCCATACCTTCGGTCCATGAATGAATACAGATGAATTCCTGCTTGTAGTTCAACACACGTGAAATAGATCCTAAACCGAAAGGTGTATTAGTTTATAACTAATCTATTGTCAGAATTCCTTTTTTCATCTTTGATTCATATAGTTGTGGTAAGGGATCAACGTGTTTACCTTGTGTTGTCTAGGGCCTGCAATTAAGAGTCCTGGCGGCAGGTGTTACTAAATTACCATCCGATCGTGGTTCTTCATCTTAGCTGTTCCGGCGGCCGGCGGCAAATAAACAGTGTGATATATATGGGAACATGCATTATCTTATCCCTTTGGATATTCTAAGCCTTTTTTACCAAAGTTTGTTGCAAGCGTGTCTCGATAGATTTTCTTTGGCATGTTATCTCGGTAGCTAGAATTTAGATATTTTTACCAGTTGGGACGCGTGCGTATTTTGGTGGCCCAACCAAGTAAACGTGAAGTTCATCTAAATGACAATAGGAAAAATTAAGTTTTTTAGGATATATTTTTTATTATCTATATTATATAATGGCATGGTGGGTAATTTTTAGAAAATAAAATAGATTTGGCAGTTGGTGGCCCAACCAAGTAAACGTGATGGTAAGTGCATCTAAATGACGGTAGGAAAAATCAAGATTTTTAGGCTATATTTTACTATTTGTATATTATATAATGGCATGACGAGTAATTTTTTAGAAAATAAAATAGATCTGACGGTTATAGATGGATGAAGTCTTTTGATTTGATGTGGGATATTTCTAATTAATGTGAGAATTTCTAGTATTTATCTTTTTTTCTAACGTGTCTGGTGAGAATTAACGTGAAGCCTCTATTGAGGCCTCCAATTAGTAATAGTAAGATAAGATTGTGATACATAGTCAGATGGTTCATGGTTGCCCGGCCTCTTCTCTTCATCGGGAGAAAACGTTATATGACTTATTTGGTGATGTGAGATGGAAAACGTGAGATTTGACCTTAGATCAGGATATATCTACGAGTTTGTTCGTAAGATAGGTAGACCATAGCGTCAAATATCGCACCAAAAAGACCAGTTTTATCTCTCCCAACGTTGACACCTCTCTTTCCCGTGAATTCCTCTCGAGCGTGCGTGTCCGAGTCCGAGTGTAAAACGAAAAGAAATCCCAGCGCGCGCACGGCCGAACCGTCTCGTTTTCAGCTCACCGTGACGTACGAACACTCTACACTCTAGAAATGGCTCTCCTCTCCCTTTCTCCCACCAAACCCCACCATTTCTCCAATACATCCTTTTCACATACACGCCTCCGAAAACCCATACAAAATAGGAGTAACCTCTATGTACAGAATGAAAATATTCTTCCATTGGCGCATCTCGATAGCTACATATATGAACTGCCAAGTAAATTTTCTTTTCTTTTTTTTTCCCCAATTGTTGAGCAGGTACAGAATCGCGGATTTGTGATAGAACAAACTAAAAAAAGACGATGATGGAGTTACCTGTAGAAATGTGAAAAATGTTGGCACCTAATAATAGTGAGAGATACATCATATGGTTCTTCTATCGTTTCATGAGGGCGACTTGCCCTCACAAAAAAAAAATCTTTCTCCTTGGTGACATAACATCGCATCTCGATCTCTTCCAAGTACAAAGCTCTTGTGCTGTCGATCGTCTGAGAGTCTTGCTTCTTCTTCTTCTTCCTCCTCCTCTTATCGAGTATTTAGGCCGCTTCAACAATGCACTGATAGCCAGATAGCCGAAGCTTGTATTTATATTAATTTATTATCTTAATTATATATTCTTTCGGTCCATATATTTATCTCGCTCGATCGTGCCCATGGAGTCCTACGGCGGCGGCACGCGGACGTCGGCGTCCTCGCGGCGCTCCGGCGCCTTCGCATACGATGGCATGCGCGCCACGCCTCTGTCCTCGCGGCGTCCCTGCACGTCGGCGGCGGCGTCCCGCGCCGGCTCCGGCGCCTTCGCGTACGACGGCATGCGCGCCACACCTCTGTCCACGTCCACGGACAACTTCACGCGCTCCCTCCGCAAGGCGGCCTCCTTCGCCCACAAGAAGCCGCCGCCGGCTAGCGCCGACGCGCCGCCACCGCGGCGCGCGCTGAGCAGCAAGGAGAACAGCAGAAGTGCCATGAGTGCGGCGTCGACGGAGGCACTGCTGCTGATGTCGCCGCCCCGCCGGTCGATGCCGGAGCCTGCTGGAGCCGGTCCCTGCTGGGAGCCGACAACAAGGCGGAGGCGGAGCACCGGGACGATGGATGAGGCGGGCGCGGGGAAGCGAGAGATCATGGCGCCGCGTAGGAAGGAGGAGCCGGAGAAGGAGGAGGCCGTGCACCGGGCGCGCATGCTGACGGCGCGGCTGCTGCAGTGGCGGTTCGCCAACGCCCGCATGGAGAAGGCCGTGGCACGCGCCGCCTCCGCCGCCGAGGTGAGCCACGCCATGCCCATGCCATGCGGCATCATCATCGGCACGCAACGCGATTTCGTTTGGTTTCTGACGGGCACTGTGTGCATGCAGAACAAGCTGTTCTACACGTGGCTGCGCGTGGCGGAGCTGCGCAACATCCAGGCGGCGAAGCGGATCGTGGCCCAGCGGCGGCGGCAGAAGCTGAAGCTGGCCCGGCTGCTCCGCCCGCAGCTCCCCCTGCTGGCCTCGTGGGAGCCCCTCGCCAAGCCGCACGCCGACGCCACCGGGGACCTCGGCCGCGTCCTCTCCGCGGCCTGCACTAGCGTACCGGTAGCCGACGGCGCGCGCGCCGACATGGACGCGCTGCACGAAACCATGTTCTCCTGCGTGGGCACCGTCAACGAGATCGAAGCCATCACCGACATGTTCTACGCCACGGTACGTACGTAAGACCATGAAAACACGTTACACGGCCGGTGCGAACTCCGGCCGTCACGGCAGCCCGCGTTATTAATCTGCCTACGTAATACTACGACAGGCCGGCACGACGAGCGGCGCGCTGGGCGAGCTCGCGCGGACGATCCAGCAGGAGATGGAGTGCCTGGAGGAAGCGACGCGGCTGTCGAGCATCGTCACCGGCTTGCAGGTGGGTGCCCGGTCGCTGTCGTCTCGGGAGATGGATATCTCGCCGTAGCAGAGGCGGTACTAAAACCTCTGGATTGATTGCCAGATACCCCACTTGGGGATCCCACATTTTGCTGCTGCCAGTAGCTAGTACTTGCTCTTGTCCATCAAGCAGCAATATATAGTACTCGTACGACGAGTCGAGCTTGAGTTGCTTTCTCTTGCCTATTGTGCAGATGCAGGAGGTGAGCCTCCGGGCAAATTTGATGCAGGCAAAGCAGAGGATTGACCTCCGGCGAGGCCGGGGACCGGCCACACCGGCGCTCGCAACTTCTGGTTGGTGTTTTTAGATCGGACCAGACATGAATAGAAGCAGAGTACAACTACTCACCCACTTTCTCTATATAAATTAAGAAAAATTGATTGAGGTGCAAGACTTGTGTTCATCGTGAAGGCAGGCCACTTGATTCGTCGTGTGTTTGGCTGGCGTATAGACAGTATATCCGTGTCTCAAATAATAAGTTAAAAGTGGTAGTAGATGATGATGGCGAGAGGTGCACCCTTGCAGTGCACCTGTCCGATCCGATCGCTAGCTGGTTCTGCTGTCCTACGTACTGGAGTGTATTATTTCTAGTGAAAGGAGGTACATTTATTCATTTCCTCTTGGTGGGGGGTTTAAGATTATATTCATTTCGTGTTTGCTGCACTTCTTGTGCATGCATATTTATGGATGCTGTTTGAGTTATTCATTAGCACCTGTGCACAGACTATGTAATTCAAGTTATTCAAGGGCTTCCATGTATTTATGAGCTACTACATCGGTTGTAAACATTGAGCTGATGAGTACTTATTCTGGGTCAAACAATGAATTTATTTGCTAACATGTGTTTTTAGATATACTCTCTCCGTTCTTTTTTACATGTTAACAATACAATATTTATGCTTTTAGATTCACTGTGACAAATACTTCCATAATAAATAATTTACCTGTTGTGAAACTACACGGATATCTTAAAATTGACAGACAAAACTTAAACTATTTTACTTATTAGGACAAAATTATATATATGACACATATAAAATAATAGAGGGAATACTTATACATGATAGACAGTCCTTTTTTAAGGTATTTATAGAATGCATGTGTTCATATGAATGAGTGCACATGTATGTCTATAGATATGTATGTCGTACTATGTATTGTAATTCACTAATTCGAATAGAAACGATGACTTCATTTTTTTTTTACTCAAGGGGTATGGTTATATTCACAAGTTAGGTTTTCCTTCCACCCAAATGTACCATGGACTAGCCAAGCCAAATTGGTTTTAAACGTGCATACTCCCAACAAATACTAATCGTCACTCGTCAGTCAATTAACCCGATCGATTGATGGGGCAATGGATAGACAAACTGGTCGACGTTGGCCTCCCATCTTTCTACGGATGTGAATTCCCCCCTCGTCCAAGCCCATGGCCCAAATGGGCAACCACCATGGCAAACGAGAAAAAGGCCCACGCCACATGTACAGTATTCACAAGGCCAGCGTGAACGGCAGGCAACGGATGACGGGCCAGAAACGCAGTGGAGTGGATAGACTATGTGACGTGCTGTCGAACGAACGTTCGACTGTAGAATGGACGTTCGAGTGGTCCAGTAGGGCTCCGCAACCCTTTCCCACCGCACCGGACGCACACCCCCGACCGCGACACACCCCGACCCCCTCCGCGCACGCGGCCCTGCTCCTCCAACTAGATCCGCCGCCGCCGCTCAACATGGTCGTCGTGCCCCATCTGAAACAAAAAAAAAACGAAAATTTTAAAAAACACACAAGAAAAACAGATCTAATTTTGAAACATCAGAAAACAACACTTGCAACATATATCTAATAGCGTATGAAACATGCGTCTGTACCCCTAGCTGTAACACCATATCTAAATTTGAAACATCCAAATGGAACATTTGTAACATGCATGCTGACACAGTTGAAACACCGAAAAATATGTGTATGAAACACTTAAACAAACACATGACTCAACAATAACAAAACAATTAAAACAAACACAAATCTGAAACAAAAAAGAACAAGAAAAAAAACAAATGACTTGATATAAAGAAACAAAACAAAAAACGAATTGAAGAGATTTAATGTAACAAAAAAGATGAGATCCAGACCCAAAGAGAGTACAACTGAAACAATGTGGACAACGATTAAAACAAATTACTCAAACATTTGAAACAACATTTTTGTAATATTGAAACAACAGATACAACAAAATGAAACAAAAAATAATGACCGCACTGTCAAAAGAGGGGAAAGCTGGGATTGAAAAGGAGGAGGATGAGGGGACAAGGGGAAGGACGAGGAAGGAGCAGACCTCGTGACCTACCTTGACAGCTTGTCGTGGATCCTCCAGATCCATTGCCACCGCCGGCGGATCCAGTGGATCCATGACCGTCGTCGTCGTGGATCCTCCAGATCCACTGTCACCGTCGCTGGATCCGGTGAATCCATGGCTGTCGTCATCGGATCCAGCGGATCCACGACCGTCGTCGTCGCTGGGCCGTGGATCCGCTGGATCCATGACCGTCGTCATCGGATCCGGCGGATCCACGGCCGTCGTCGTCGCTGGGCCATGGATCCGGCGGATCCACAGTCGTCGTCGTCGCTCACGGCCGTCGTCGTCGTTGCCGCCGTTGCAGCAGCCGCCGCATCCGCCATGGTAGCGGCCTGGTGGTGGGAGGAGGCGTGTGGGTGCAGGAGAGAGAGAGAGTGTGTGAGGAGGGAGTGGAAGGAGGCAGGCGGAAATGACGAGGGTGGGAGGGGCGTGCAGTGGGTTTGGGGGTACGCGCGGGCCACCTCCCCCGGCCGGCCCACTTGCAGTCCGACACGCGTTCGACGCGAACGTCCGCCAGAGAGCATTACCGATAGACTATGGGATATTAGCATTAGCAATCTCATAGACCCACAGGTGTCAAGTGAGACATGAGGCCCGAAAGGAATAAGACCATTGCAATGCAAACACGGTTTTATTCCCTCCTAAACCAAAGTAACAATAAATACATTTTTTATTCCAGCTCGGTGGTGGTTTCCGTGAACATCACAACGAAGTAAAGTATCATGACGATACGACGGCGTCAGATTGCAGCAATCTTGCAGGTTCTGTTACACGGATGGAGCTCGTTGATTCTCCTAATGGGCACTTGTTCCACTGTCTCTGTCCTGTTGTTCCCAGCGATCTCGGTAGGCCTCGTCCAGCGTCAAGATGCACGCAAGCACCTTATCGAACATCTCGCACTTCCACGGCTCTAGTGGGGGCTCGCCGACCTGATCCGCGAGCCAGTTCATGTGGTCCGCCTGCTCAGTCGGAACGCAACACACAGTTTCAGGCAGAGTCCGGCCGATATATAACAAGAAACGCACACGCATGGTGTCAGCGTTAGCTTACCCATTGAGGCCCAGTACGTGCGTGTGGCGCTTCGGCCTCCCGGTTTCCTCCATCAGCTCGTAGTGCTCCCTCACGCGCCGCCATCATGTCCTCCTGGCTTGGCAGCGTGGCCCGCCCCGACAGCACGGCCGCTACCCACTTGGCCTCCTGCTCCAGTGTCTGGAACACGATGGTCTGGAAAGGCACCACGCACAGCACAAAGTTTTGCATTCGCAGTTATATACTCCACATGCCTGCTGATACCGTGTTGTCGGAACTCTGAAGTCTGAACAGTGTAACCATTTGATTGAAGAAGCGCTGTACCTTGAATGGTAGCCCAACAAAGGACAGATTCGGCGCATACTTTGGGGGGAAGATGTGCTTGTACAGTGGCCCGACACGGTTGTCGTCGACGGTGAGCCCATCCAGGTCGAGAAACGGGAAATAGTAACGATACCTAAAGCCAATTTCACGCATTGCTTTTACAGTCATACGAAATGCAAGGGTGGCAAGAGATAAGTATAGGTAAGGAAGAAACCAGTTTGAGCCCCAGCCTTAAATCCTACCCTGTGCAGTAAAGAATAATGTCTGCGGCCACCACTGAACCTTCACCAAAACGGACTTTGCCGTCATCCTGGATGCAGTCTACCTGCTCTCATGGTCATGGGTGGATGGTACTCGTGTGTCAATGCTCAAAATAGACTGCTTTTTAGGGGGGAAGGTGTTGGAGAGTAGCTATTAGAAGAAAGTTCAGAGCTGTGAACCTCTGCGTGAATCCAGACATTCTGGTAGAGCTCAATCTTTCCTAACCCGTCCTTCGAGTACTTGTCTGCTACGTGCACTTCCTTGGCGAAATGCGATATCTCTAAAGCAATGTCAATTCCACTTGCTGAGAATCCTACAACGACAACGTTCTGCAGCTCTCGAGAGTGGCACACCGTAATAACTGATGAAATCTTTCAGAGTGCAGGAATCGATTAGGCAGAGGAGAAATACCTGATCCCGAAACGGTTCTGGTGTGCGATAATTGTGGCTGTGAATTTGCTTTCCGCTCCAATTCTCAATTCCTGTGACAGAAGAAGCATTGCAAGATTGTTTTTCCCACCTTCACAAATCCCATTGTCTTGGATGATGTGAGAAACAAAAGAGGGAAATGGCACCTCGGATCTTGGGCACCCTGGGCACCGTCCAGTGGCCGTTGCAGACGACGACGGCGTCGAACACCTCCTCCTCCACCTCGCCGTCCTCCCGGCGCCACGCGACCGCCCACCGCTCCCCGTTCCCGAGGGGAGCCACACGCAGCACCTCGGAGCGGAGCCTGACGCGCGCGGCGACGCCGGACTCCTCGGCGAAGGCGTCGAGGAACGCGAGCACCTCCCACTTCTCTCCCACCTTGCCTTTTGCTCATTTGAGTTGCTGAGTTTGTTGAGAAGGTTAGGAAGAGAGCAAGAGCCCTAGAGAGAGAGAGAGAGTGATTCGCGAATCCATCCATTCTCTCCTCTAGTTCATCCAAGAGTTCAAGTGTGCATCCTCTAGTTGTGAAGCTTGAGTGAGTCAAGCGAAGATCGAAGCTTGTTACTCTTGGTGATCGACATCACCTAGACGGTCCGGTGGTGCTCGGAGGAAGGTGATCGCCGGAGGATTGTCGGCGGCCCTTCTCCATCGACGTTGTGATCGGTTGTGGGCGATTCACCGAGCTGGAGTGGCGAAGAATCATCCCGTAGAGAGCACTCATCCCTTGCGCGGGATTGAGGGGAGCTATACCTTGTGAGGTGCTCCAACGAGAACTAGGGGGGAGTGTCGACTCCTCGATACCTTGGCAAAACATCGCCGTGTCAAACATCTCTTTCCCTAGCTTCTTATTACCGCATTACTTTCCGCACTTGTCTTTCAATTCATACTAGAATTTTGTAGGAAGTTTTCGCTCTCTATTGACTTGCTACTGCTTTCTAGCTAGGATACACAAGCGGTAGGCACTTGGGGGTTAATTGGCTCTTTATAGGTTTAATTCTTGTTTAGAATTTAAAAAGAGCCCAATTCACCCCCCTCTTAGGCATCTTGATCCTTTCAATTGGTATCAGAGCGAGGTTTGCTCTAAATTAGGCTTCACCGCCTAGAGCAAGATGTCCCATGGGGATGGACCACCTCCCATGTTCGATGGAGACGACTTTCCTTATTGGAAAGTTCGTATGGAGGCCTATCTAGAGGCTGTTGATGTGGGCGTGCTCAAAGCCGCTACAAAGGGAGGCACTCTCTTCGCGGAGGACCTCAACTTTGATAAGCACAATGCCAAGGCAAAGAACATTCTTTTTTGTGGCATTAGCAAGGATGTCTTCAACTGAGTGCATAATGCCAAAGACGCATTTGAGTTGTGGACTACTATTTGTGCTCTTCACGAAGGCACAAAGAGTGAGCGTGAGGAACGCTATCACTTGGTCATGGCGAAGCTCAATTCTTTTTCCATGCATGCAAATGAAAATGCAAATGAAATGTACTTATGTCTTAACATTATTGTAGAAGAATTGAATGAGCTCGACCTCAACCAAATGGCACCGACCGATGTGGTGCGCAAGATCCTTTGTGTCTTGCCCATTGAGAACTATGGCCACATCGTCACGGTCCTTCACCAAGGAGATCTCTCCGCCGCTACACCAACACAAATCTTGGGCAAGATCAATGCTCATGAGATGTATATGAAGATTGGTGATGGTGGCTCTTCTTCCTCCTCCAAGAAGAAAGAAAAAAGGAGGAGAAGAAGGACTTGGCACTCAAGGCATCCTCCTCGGAGAAGTACAAGATGCAAGTTGTGTATGAGAGTGCAAGCGATGAAGAGGATGATGATGACCTCGCTCTCATGGTGAAGAAAACAACTAAGATGTTGAAGAAGCTAAACAAGAATGGAGTCAAGTTTGACTCAAAGAAGAAGAAATTCTTCACAAGCTCTTCAAGAAAGCCTCTCTCCAAGATGGATTGCTACAATTGTGGTAAACTTGGACACTTGACTCATGCTTGCCCCGAAGAGAAGAAAGACAAGTACAAGAACAAGAAAAAAAAACTCAACAACAAGTTCAAGTACAACAAGGGAAACAAAGATGAGTCAAGTGATGAGGAGAAGAAGGATGACAAGCCATTCAAGAAGAAGAAGAACTTCAACTTCCACAAGAAAAAGAAGAATGGCAAAGCTTACATCGTTGGTGATTGGCTCACCGACATTGAAGACACAAGTGACTCATCCGGAGATGAAAGTGAAGAAGAGAAGGTGGCCGCTTTGGTGATTGGGTCATCTACTCCACCCCACCTCCTCCATCATCTCCGGGCTCATCCTCTACACACCTATGCCTCATGGCTAAAGGTGACAAAAAGGTACAAAAAGAGGATAGTGATAATGAGGCTAACTCTAGTGATGATAGTGATGATGAGTTTGAGACACCTTCCTATGATAAGCTAATTGTAATTTGCAACAAAGATACTAAGCTCATTAGGAAGTATAAAGCTAAAAGTGAATCACTAGAGAAAGCCAACGATAACTTGCATGCTAAACTTGATGACTTGTCTAGTGCTAATGATGATTTGAAGCTTGAGAACAAATCTCTCTCATCTAGCACTAGGGAGCTCAAAGCCTCACTCAAGCAAGCTAATGAGAAACATGATAAGCTTGAGAGGTCAACACAAGAGCTCCATACAAGATACAACTTGCTAAAAGATGACTACAACCAAGTTAAGAATGAACATGGTACACTTGTGATAGCTAACGAATTGCTTACAAATGATCTTGCTACACATGTTGCTATTAACCCGGTTGTTAAGTGTCATATAGCTACTTCTTGTGAGGACTTGCTTGATGAAGTTGCTAGTGAGCAAAATGTTAAGTGCAAGGGCAAGAAGGTAGTTGAGGCCGAGAAGTATGATGACTATGTGAAGATGAGGCAAGAAAACTCCAAGCTCAAGGAAGAGCTAATCAACCTCAAGGCAAACAAGCCATTCACTATCAAGTCGGCCAAGCAAGATGACAATGATGCAATGACCTTGATTAACTCTCTCAAAGAGGAAAATGCAAAGCTCAAGGTTGAGAAGATCAAGCTTGCAAGTGGAATGGAGAAGTTCACCAAGGGCCACAACCTCCAAAGTGAGCTCTTGATGAACACTATCATGAAGACCGACAAGTCCGGCATTGAGTTCAAGGAGAACCAAATCATGAAGGCCAAGGTCAAGATAGAAGCTAAGAACTACTACAAGAACAAGACCACGAGGAACAACTATGATACACCAAAGCCCAAGCCCAAAAAGTGCTTTGGATGTGGTCAAGAGGGTCACTTTGAATTCCAATGCAAGACTCCACCTCCCAAGACCTTACCCAAGCACACAAGGCCTTTCGCTCATGATGCACACTTCATCATCAACAAGGACTCCAAAGGTAAACCCCAAGTTGTGTTTCTCGGTCCTAAGATGAAGAACAAACCCAAAGTGCTATGGGTTGCTAAGGAGTTGGTGGACAAGGCTATGGGACCTCGCCAAGTGTGGGTTCCCAAACAACAAGCTTAACTTCAAGTTGCTTGTGTGTAGGTGAACTACAAGACCGGTGGAAGTCATTGGGTGATTGATAGTGGATGCACTCAACATATGACTGGTGATTCCTGGATGTTCACCACACTTGAGGAAGATTATGAAGGGAAAGACAAGATTATCTTTGAGGACAATTCAAAAGGCAAAGTATAAGGCTTAGGCAAAGTGACAATCTCAAATCATCAATCAATATCAAATGTCTTACTAGTACAATCTTTGAGCTTCAACTTGCTATCGGTGGGACAACTATGTGATCTTGGCTTCCAATGTCTCTTCACTCCAAACGAGGTAGTTGTGTCCAAGATTGAAGATTCATCATTGATATTCAAAGGGTTTCGGCACAACAATCTCTACCTAGTGGACTTCACCTCAAATGAAGCTAGTTTGCAAACATGTCTATTCTCCAAGAGTTTTTTGGATTGGCTATGGCATAGAAGATTAGCACATGTGGGAATGTCAACTTTGAAGAAGCTTGTCAAGTAGGAGTTGGTTAGAGGTGTGAAGTATGTTGTGTTTGAGAAGGACAAACTTTGTAGTGCATGTCAAGCCGGCAAGCAAGTGGCAAACACCCATCCAACCAAAGCTTTCATATCAATCTCAAGAGTCCTAGAGCTACTTCACATGGATCTATTTGGACCTACCACCTATGCTAGCCTTGGTGGCAATCTCTTTTGCTTGGTGATAGTTGATGACTACTCTAGATACACTTGGGTGTTCTTTCTTCAAGACAAGGGAGAGACGCAAGCAATATTCAATAAGTTTGCAACTAGAGCCCAAAATGAGTTTGATGTGAAGATCAAGAAGATAAGAAGTGACAATGAAACCGAATTTGTAAACACCAAGATTGAGGACTATTGTGATGAAGTTGGGATCAAGCATGAAGTGTCCGCCACCTATACCCCTCAACAAAATAGTGTAATAGAGAGGAAGAACCGGACACTTATTACTCTTGCAGGATCAATGCTTGATGAATACAACACCCCCGAGAAGTTTTAGACCGAAGCAATCAACACCGCTTGCTATGCGGCCAACCGGCTATTTGTCCAAAGGCTTTTTAAGAACACCCCCTATGAGCTTGTGAATGGGAAGAAACCGGATATATCCTTTTTCCGAGTGTTTGGATGCAAAATGTATATCTACAAGAAGCGTCAACACTTGGGCAAGTTCCAAAGGAGATGTGACATTGGTTTCTTACTTGGTTATTCTCTTAAATCCAAGACATATCGAGTATTTAACAAAGCCTCTGGCCTAGTTGAAGAAACATATGACTTGGAGTTTGATGAAACTAATGGCTCTCAAGAAGAGCATGGAAATCTTGATGATGTAGGTGATGAACCCTTGAGGGAGGCTATGAAGAATATGCCCGTTGGTGCAATCAACCCACAAGAGGTGGAAGAAGTTGAAGATGATGCAAATCAAGTACCCTCTCCACCTCATACGCCTCAAGTTGATGAAGAACAAGTGAGGGAAGCACAAGAAGATACCTTCATCCCTCAAGATCAAGCCGAGACTCAAGCTAGTGATGTTGATGCACCACAACCTCCTCCCCAAGTGATTAATAGAAGATCTATACCTATGCTTCAAGCTCATCCACAAGACCTCATTATAGGGAGTCCATCAAGGGGGTAATAACTCAATCTAAACTTGCTTCCTATGTTGAACATTACTCCTTCGTTTCCTTTGTTGAACCATCTAGTGTGGAGGATGCACTTGCGGATCCGGATTGGGTAAATGTCATGCATGAAGAGTTGAACAACTTCACCTGGAACGAAGTGTGGACTCTAGTAGAAAAGCCCAAAGGAGCAAGAATCATTGGCACCAAGTGGTTGTTTAGGAACAAGCAAGATGATCAAGGCGTGGTTGTGAGAAACAAGGCAAGATTGGTGGCAAAGGGGTTCTCCCAAGTTGAAGACTTGGATTTTGGGGAGACCTTTGCACCGGTTGCAAGACTAGAATCCATTCGTATCCTTTTGGCATATGCTTCACATAATAAAATGAGACTTTTTCAAATGGATGTGAAGAGTGCCTTTCTAAATGGTTTCATCAATGAACTTGTCTTTGTCTCACAACTTCCCGGGTTTGAAGACCCCAATTGTCCCAATCATGTGTATAGGTTGTCCAAGGCACTCTATGGATTGAAGTAAGCTCCAAGAGCTTGGTATGAGAGGCTAAGGGATTTCTTACTCAAAAAGGGCTTCAAGATCGGGAAAGTGGATACCACACTCTTCACCAAAGTGCTAGATGGAGAGATCTTTGTTTGCCAAGTGTATGTCGATGACATTATATTTGGGTCAACAAACCAAGATCATAGCAAGGAATTTGGTGTATTGATGTCCAAGGAGTTCGAGATGTCGATGATTGGCGAGCTAACCTTCTTCCTTGGCTTCCAAGTGAAGCAATTGAGGGAGGGCACCTTCATATCTCAAGAGAAGTACACTTATGATGTGCTCAAGAAATTCAAGATGGAGGATTGCAAGCAAATCAAGACCCCAATGCCTACTAATGGGCATCTCGATCTCGATGAGGGAGGTAAACCGATTGACCAAACTCTATATCGTTCTATGATCGGTAGTTTACTTTACCTTACCTCATCTAGGCCGGATATCATGTTTAGTGTGTGTATGTGTGCTAGGTTTCAAGCAAACCCTAAGGAGTCGCATCTTTGTGCGGTTAAAAGAATCCTTAGGTACTTAAGGCACACCCCTAACATGGGTCTTTGGTATCCCAAAGGAGCTCCCTTCCAATTAGTTGGCTATTCCGATTCGGATTATGCCGGGTGTAAGGTTGATAGGAAGAGTACCTCCGACGGGTGCCACATGCTAGGAAGATCACTTGTTTCTTGGTCCTCAAAGAAGCAAAATAGTGTGGCATTGTCAACCGCCGAGGCGGAATATATTGTCATGGGAGCAAGTTGTGCACAAATCTTATACATGACCCAAACACTTTTTGATTACGGCGTGTTTTTAAAAGAAGTTCCCCCTTTTGTGTGATAATGAAAGCGCCGTAAAGCTTGCAAACAACCCGATTCAACACTCTCGCACCAAGCACATAGATATTCTCCATCACTTTCTTAGAGATCATGTGGCTAGGAAAGACATAACACTAGTTGGAGTTAAGAGCGAAGATCAATTGGCGGATATCTTCACTAAACCACTCGATGAAACAACCTTTTGTAGGTTGAGAAGCGAGTTGAATGTGCTTGATCACTCTAACTTCACTAAAAGATGAGTTTGTGTGAACCATGCATTCATATGTAATATAACATGTTTAATTTGGTAATACACATAGGCTTGGCTAACGCGGTTGAGATAACCGCCCTCAAAGCGTGTGACAAAGCTTAACCGCGGTTTAAACTTGCAAGCAACCTAGATTCAAATTTCGTATTGCATAGCATATGCATGTGTGTTGTTTGCCGTTCCTTTTTGGTTAAGTTTGAGCATCCTCTGTGTTCGTCCACTTAGGTGGAGCATTACAAGCTCAAGACACTTCTATACCCTCTTGTGGCCATATGATGACTCCTTGTTGCTTCCATTCGAATATTTTGAGCTAAAACTAAAATCTAAGCCTATGGCAAACTATTTGAATATGAGAGTTTGAGAGATGGTTCTCATATCAAGTCCAATCAGGTGTTATTTGGATCTTATTGGGATTGAAACTTGGTTGGGAGAAAGACGCAAAAACAAAATTTGAAAAATTCTATTTAAAAGGCGTCGGACGCTGCCGACAGACGCTCGGTGTCAATTGCCTCAGCGTCTGTCGCGATCGTCCGGAGATTGGATGTTGCCCGCTTACAGGGCGACGGACGCTCCCCCAGCGTCCGACGCGATCAATGCGCTCGGGCGTTTCAAACCTGTTCTGGAAGCCCGACGGACGATGCCGTCGGACGCTCTCCGAGCGTCCGTCGCGAACTTAAGGCGCAAATTTTTTTAAAAAATCCCCGTTTCTTCTTCTCTCTCTCGGTCGATCTCAGTTCGTCCGCCGCCGCGCCTGTCCAAACCCTAAACCCTCCGCCACCGCTGAGCACCCGTGCCACCCATCGCCGGCGTGATCCGCCCTGCACCTACGCCGCCTCTCGCCGGCGTTCCCCAGCCGCCGTCGGCCCCTTCCTGCGCCGCCTGCCCCTGCCCCTTTCCTTTCTCCTCTGTTTTCGCGCGGTTCAGCTGGACAGAGACGTGAGGGCAGTGTGGTTCTCTCTCAAGGGTTCCTCCTCGCTTCTTGGATCTCTTCAAATCCTAAAGGTGAACCCTTGCCCTGCTTTCTTCTCTATCTTGGTGTTGATTCCTAATTCCTTGATTCTTTTCAAGACCAAGACCTAACTCTCCACTCAAATGTGTTAGGGTTGCGGATTGCACTGAGTTCTTGATCGAGGTTCCTCTTCTACTCTTTTGGTCTCTTGGTCAGTGTGTCTGAGGTATGAAATGGCAGAATCGATCTCTAATTCTTATCTATTTTCTTTCATTCTCTAGTCACTCTCATCTCTAGCTAAATGCTTAAAGTGTTATATGCCTCTACCTATCTATCGCACAGGTGTTTGCTTGAGCCGTGGGCAGTGACAGAGAACTCGGGGCAAAGCCCGTGAGTACGGAACGAGGCAAAGCCTCGAAAGGACAGTCCAGGGCCGGCGTGCCATTCTTGCAGTTTGTTGTTCTACGGATTGTCAGGGTTTGATTGTTAGTGGGCAGTGAGTTTGAGGGTGTGTTTTTTTTGAGGATCTTTTGTCAGAGTTTTGTTAGCAAAGTTCGATACATGGCAAGAACGAAGAATGTCGGTCCTGTTCCCGGTAGTGGTGGTGACCCTCCACCTCCACCGCGTCCACCCACTGATAGGGGAAAGGGCAAGCAGAAGGTCGTGTCACGGAAGCGCAAGAAGCCACTCATGGATCTAGACTCAGCAGCAGCGCTTGCAGTGGCCGAGGCCGCAAAGATTGCGAAGCGAGGACGTCGCGCCGGTTTGAGGCTCTCACCTTGCCGTGGAGCGCGTCGTGAGTCCCCTACGCGTCCAGAGTCAGAGCCCGTCGAGGCTTCTAAGGCAGAGGAGGCAGAGCCTGTCATAGAGACTGAGTAGACAGAGGCCGTGGGCCACACTTCGATTGGTGAGCTGATGAGCCGCAGAGTTACCCGGTCCAGAGGCTCTGGTGCACCACCTAGTCCTCTAGGACCTCAGCTACCAGACCTAGTGAGGCATCAGGTCCGAGCTCTCATAGCGAAGCAAGTCCAGTTACTTCGCTTTGTGGACTTTCAGTCCTGGTTCTAACCTTAGAGAGATCCTCGTGCCGGACGTGATTTTTATACCACGATTCACGAGGACTTTTACAGAGCTTACGTCGACACTGACGCTCCTCTTAGGGCTCACAGAGTGTGCCCATCTGCTCACATAGAGGGGGTCGGTGGTCTAGAGATCCTACAACACCTATAGTACCTTCGAGGGTTATCAGAATTGATGGGACGATTAGGAGCGTATCAGAAGGACTGGGTGTATCAGTTCTATGCATCGCTATGGATCTCCCCTGATCACGAGTTCCTTCACTTCGGATTTCAGGGACGTGACTTCAGGGTTTTAGCAGCTCAGTTCAGAGAGCTATTCCACCTAGAGTCCTCCCCTACGAGGATTTACAACTTGTGCTATGGGGATCAGGAGGCCCCTCGCCGACCTCACGATGGGATAGTGCCATCGACAGACTTCGTGAGGATTTTCAGCTGCCGTTCACAGAGGGTTCGAGCCGTACACCGCGAGACCTCACTCCACTTGCTCAGATTCTCCACGAGGTACTCAGGCGTACCATCCTCCCTCGGATTGGAGCTCGGGACACGATTACACGACTACAGCTATGGCTCCTTGCTCATATCGTCCGGAAGGAGAAGTTTGACCTTTGGGACCTGATTGTTAGCGAGCTTGAGGATATCATAGCAGCAGGATTTAGAGGTCACTGGCAGCTACAGTTTGCTCACTGGATTTCATATCTTATAGTTGCCAAGACCCGGTCAGGAGCTATGAGAGTCACTCTCACCAGGTCAGCTACTGAGTTTCTAGTATACTCGATGAGTCAGCTAGTGATGGATGGAAACCTGCCTCGCCCCAGCAGAGCTTACAGATCAGGCACCAGACAGGCAGGTGTGCCACCTCAGTCGGCAGAGGTCACTGACGCCACAATTGAGCAGATTGCTCAGGCAGAGCTTGCAGATCTTGATGCAGAGATTGACACAGCTGCCGAGACAGTCTACAGAGAGGACCTGGATTCTGACAGTTCAGATGAGGACTATCAGCCAGTGCGCGAGTACGCACCGATGCCTTATGACCATGAGGCAGGAGGGTCAGGCACAGCTGCAACTCCAGCTCCAGGTCTCATCACCTCAGAGGCTACACTGCTTACCATCCTTTCGAGGATGTAGGAGGAGCAGTCACGCCAGGCAGAGGAGCAGAGGCGACAGGCTACCGACTTACGGAGGCTTACTGAGCAGCAGTTGGCCGCTCAGGCACAGACTCAGGCTAGGCAGGATGAGTTTCAGCACCAATTCTTGGCCTATCAGCTACAGCAGGCAGAGATTCAGAAGACCCCGACCTTGTTACTTGAGCGTCTTCTAGCCTCCAGCTCCGGGCAGACATCCACTTCTCAGATTCAGTTGCCCGGAGTCTCACAGCAGCAGCAGTTCACCTCACCTCCACAGCAGACTGCAGTTGTAGTGGTACCGACTCCAGCATTACCGTCCGGAGGACAGCAGAGTCAGGCACCAGCTACTCCTCCGTTCCAAGCACCAGCTTCTCCCGAGTACCAGTCTCCGAGGACCCAGGTGTCCTCTTGGTTAGCTTCGCCCGGTGAGTTTCAGACGGGATTTACTCCTATCTGGGGAATTACCATAGCACAGGCCTCGCGAGACCTCTCAGCCTCCTACTTGGAGATCACGGGAGAAGATTCCCCAGGAGCAGCTCAGCTAGTCTCACTAGCTCCAGAGGTTGAGGTGGATCCTCCGGCGACGGGCACTCACCTTTCTTCAGTTGCCTCGTCGGAGATCGCACCTGAGCAGTCCACGCAAACAGTTACCACTCCTCCAGCTGCAGTTTCGACAAACGCTATCTCACTAGCAGTTGAGACAACTGTCACAGAGGCTCAGGATGAGGCAGTTACAGTGGCAATATTCTCTCCACCCCAGACTCACCCAACAGAGTTTGTAGCAGCCGTATCCCTAGTTGCACTGGCAGTGACACCTTCCCCCTCGCCTCGAGTCTTCACTCGTCGGGTTTCCAGACCCGCTACTACAGAGGCAGGACCGTCAGAGGCACCAGCTGAGCCTCAGGGGGAGTCAGTTGAGACAGCAGCTCCAGAGTTCCCTGTGCCAGCTCCAGAGGTCACCCCAGCTGCGCCTACACCTGCAGCGGCCGAGGTAGATGATGAGTCAGACGAGTCAGATCTTCAGGACTTCATCATGCTCGATCGCAAGGCTGCAGCTCCTCCACCTTCTTCTCCAGCCCCAGATGCTTAGTTTTTGGTGCTAGACGCCAAAGGGGGAGAGAGGGTCGAGTATACAGATAGGGGGAGGGATTTGAATCTTTGTGTGCTTAAATTCCCCGTCTCATTCATCATGTCTACTTTTATGCATTTGTATCTATGTGTGATGAATACTATGGTTGATGTTTGTATGAAATATGGTTGGATGTGACAAACTCTTGATTATCACTAATATATCTTGTGAGTTGTCTCATGTTTCATGATATACCTCTAAGCTTAAATGATAATTGAGCTTCCGCGCTATACTCCGATACATCTTTTGAGTATATCAAGAGGTACTCCTTTCTTCATTCATATCTATGAGTATCATGGTTTGTGACTTGGCTTTGGTGAGCAAGTACGTTTCATTACAAATTCACTAACCCTTGCTCAACTATTCCAAGTTACCAAATCCTAAACTATCTCTCTTATCCATAGTCGAGGATTTATTGTCGTCAATCACCAAAAAGGGGGAGATTGAAGAATCATGACCCTAGTTGGTTTCAGTGATTAACGACAATTAGAGATTATTATGGCTAACGTGTGTTTTGCAGAGGCTATGCGTAGCTTAGCCATAGTGATCAACAAGAATGGGCATTAATGGTCATCACTTAGCCCCCAAGATGGATATTGTTTCGGATTTCAAGGAGACATGATGAAGACCCTAGAATGATAGGCTAAGTGTCATAAGGTGATGAAGGACACTTAGAAATAGATAGGGCTTCTCTTTTTATCTTTGACCGTACTATTAAGAGGGGTTGAGACTAGTAGCTTGACTTAGGAAAGCTTCATGAACTAGGTGTGGTGCACACTTGTCTTCCTTAGCTCTAAGCAAGCCTATGTTGACCGTAAGATAGCCTAAAACAACTTCCATATTCATCGCGACGAAAAACGAAGTTGAGAGGCCTATTTTCTGGGCGACGGACACTCCTGACGGAGGCGTCGGACGCTGTCCGTCGCGTCGGACAAAGGCGTCGGACGCTGGGTGGTTGAGTCCACAGCGTCCGTCGATCTTCCAGTGGCCGTGTTTTCTGGCTAAGTTTTTCAGGGTCCGACGGACGCTGTCCGTCGGTTAGGCGTCGGACGCTTGGAGAGCGTCCGTCGACCTTCCAGAGAGGGTGTGTTTTCAGCCCAAGCCAGAGTGTTGCGTCGGACGCTGAGATGAGCGTCCGTCACCCCTATGACGGAGTGTCCGTCGCTGGGAAAAGCGTGTCAGAACTAGCCGTTGGGCAGGGCGTCGGAGCGTCCGCCGCCTAGGCGTCGGAGCGTCCATCACCCAAACTATGAACAGAACTAGCCGTTGGGGCATGCGACGGAGCGTCCGTCGCCTAGTCGACGGAGCGTCCGTCGTCAACTTAAGTTGCCAGCTCGAGGCAGTTTCTGAGGGGCTATTTATAGCTTCTCACTCTTCTCTCCCACCTTGCCTTTTGCTCATTTGAGTTGCTGAGTTTGTTGAGAAGGTTGGGAAGAGAGCAAGAGCCCTAGAGAGAGAGAGTGATTCGCGAATCCATCCATCCTCTCCTCTAGTTCATCCAAGAGTTCAAGTGTGCATCCTCTAGTTGTGAAGCTTGAGTGAGTCAAGCGAAGATCGAAGCTTGTTACTCTTGGTGATCGACATCACCTAGACGGTCCGGTGGTGCTCGGAGGAAGGTGATCACCGGAGGATTGTCGGCGGCCCTTCTCCATCGACGTTGTGATCGGTTGTGGGCGATTCACCGAGCCGGAGTGGCGAAGAATCAGCCCGTAGAGAGCACTCATCCCTTGCGCGGGATTGAGGGGGAGTTATACCTTGCGAGGTGCTCCAACGAGGACTAGGGGGAAGTGTCGACTCCTCGATACCTCGGCAAAACATCGCCGTGTCAAGCATCTCTTTCCCTAGCTTCTTATTACAGCATTACTTTCCGCACTTGTCTTTCAATTCATACTAGAATTGTGTAGGAAGTTTTCGCTCTCTATTGACTTGCTACTTGCTACTGCTTTCTAACTAGGAAACGCGTGATGAGGCTGGTCCTAGGACGACGACAGTTAGAGGAGGAGGCGCTCAAACCCTAGCCGCCATGCTTTCCTGGGCGAGGCATCACGAGAGTGCGAGCAAGCGAGCCGAAGGAGACGGGGAATGAAATAAACTAGTCTGGAGGAGTTGTTTCTGATCCCCGTCAATTGACGTGGATAGGAACTAGAAGGCCCGTGCCTTTTCTAGCTCTCGACGATTCCAAACGGGCACCGCGGTTTGACGGGGAAGCGGACACACGGAGGTTTTTCCGTCCACGGATCGGGCGGGTATCCCTGTGGGTATTGGGCTATCCAAACGAGCCCATAGAGAAAAAAGAAAAGTAAAGGAATACTAACGCTTATAGTCCACGTGAACTGTATGTGGCTAGTGTCCATTCGCGCGGAGCTAACGTTTTCCATCTCATTGAAAGTGTCACTAGAAAACCATGTTTCCTCAGAGACACACTTTTATTTCAAACGATACTTTCAATGGGACAGAGGGAGTATTCACTAATCTGGAATCAGGTGCTATGCCTTCCGTTGGTCTACAACACTCCTCGCTAGTCTTATTAGCTACCCAAACGAGCCTCCTCAACAATGATTTGAGACCCAGATGGCGCCCCCGGAGGTATGTCGGGCTGCTGGGCCATCTTGTGTCGTGCCGACTCCCTCAGCCTTACTTGGCTCTGTCACGTGGCTCCTTCTCTGCCACTACTCGGATATATGATAATGTTGTCTCTGTAAAGAAAATATCATTAGAGGATGGAAAGATGACAGTCTTTAGCACCATAGTTATTTTTCCTTCTGTTAGTACTAGTGTACTATGTACCGATGCCTTGTGATGGATGAATATAAATATAAAGAACCAATCACAATGAATACCAAAGAGTAGCCGAGAGGCAATTTGACACAAGATTTTTCTCCTAAGGTTCACTTGGTTGCCACCAAGCTAGTTCCCATTGTGTCGACTACTCAAATGGTGATTTGGTGGCTAATAGGCAATCACAAGCCTACCCCACTACTCAGGTGCCACAAGAATCCACCCAAATGAGAGTAACTCAATGACACGAGCAATCCACTAGAGTTACCCTTTGGCTCTCCACCGAGGTGGGTACAAGCCCTCTCACAATCGTCGAAGCCGGCCGCGAACAATCTCCAACACGCGCCGAAGCTTCCTCAACTGCCCAAGTCGTCTAGGTGCTGGAAAACACCTAGAATAACAAGAAATCCCGCGGTGATGACGATGACCAAGTGCCACTAAGATGAAATGCAATGATCAAAGCACTTGGTTCACTCAAACTCTCACAAATATGCAACACAAGCGAAGAGAGATGAGTTGGAGGCTATCTCAAGCAAGCACAATGAGTGAGAATGAATGGGAGGTGCAAGAGTTAGCCCCAAAGGCCGGCCAAAACGTTTATATAGCAACCACAAGCCAACTAGCTGTTTTGCCCCTTGATCACGCTTTCCTGCGTGTCTCCGGATGCTACCAGCGAGGGGGTCCGAACCATTGGCTGTGCGTCCGGACCCTCTACGTTTGAATTCTGCTCGTTCGCGCCTTCACTAGCTGCTGCCACGTCGCCTCCAGACGGTGGAAACAGTGTAGGTCCGGACCATTGACGCCTCTGTCCGGACCCTACACAAAGAGAGTCCAGAGAGTGCCAAACACCCGGATGGTTGTCCGGACGACACCTAGCGTCCAGACCGTCCGCAAAGAGCCTCCAGAGAGGTCCAACACTCCGGACGCTTGTCCGGAGATAGCGTCCGGTCAAAGAGTAGCATCCGGACCTCCTGTCCAGAGAAGACCGAGGCTAGGGTATGCCTCCGGACGCGTAGCCGATTGTCCGGACCCTACATGCCTAGCGTCTGGATCTCCGTCCGGAGCTCTGTCTTGAGTCCAAATGAGTTGCTTCTTCTTCTCCAAGCTTCCATATGCTAACGCAATGTGATCTAAACACTTGTGCTCAGTGTTAGCCTTTTCTTTATATTTTGTTGGATTTTACTTTAGTTCTTTGTGTCACTTAGGTTCATTTTAATGATATGCAATGCAAATCTAGTGGCACATGATAACCGCAATCGACATGAGTTTTTTCTTCTTGATAGTACGACTATCTATCCTAAAGGTGATCACACTCTCTATAGTGTCTTGATCACTAAACCAAAAATGGCCCTATGATATACCTTTGCCTTGAGCCCATTTTGTTTTTCTCTTTCTTCTTTTCCTTAGACCATGGAGCACTTGATCCATCATGATTCTTCATCTAGCTCCACTTGTCGAGTTAGACCACCCTATCTAGATGATACACTTAGCAATAGGGTTAGTCCATAGGTTTCATCAATTAACCAAAACCAAACTTGGGCTTTCAGTATCAAGACAGATTATCGGTAGTGGCACCATACAACTTTGGGTAAGTATGAGTTTGCATAGATCAAACTACATAATTTCAATGCACAAATATATCATGAATTTGATTCATGCAGGGACCACTGGATCTGTGTCATCATTTTTCCTAGGGATAGAAGGGTGCTGGTACTAGACTCCACAAATTACCCGACATCAAGCTATGCACATTTCATTGAGTTGTTAGAGCTGTAAGTCGAGATATGCATGTATACTTTTGCATTATGAGATTTTGAGAATAACATGGTGATTCTATTCGAGTTCATAGGATGTCGGTGTTTAGAAACTACCAACAAGTAAATTTGTACGCGTGTCGGGTTCCGAATGGTAAGACAAAGAGACAAGAGGATTATACTGGTTCGGGCAAGAAATCCCTACGTCCAGTGTGTAGGTGCTCGTGTTCCTTATCTCTGCTTGGGGGGGGTTACAAGCTTGGTCAAGAGAGGGGGTTTGAGCCCCAAGTCTCTGGGTGCGTTGGTGTATGAGTGTGTTCTAGCTCTATGCTTGTTGTTCTTTGATTGTCCGATTGTCTGATTATCGTTGTCGTCCCCCCTCACCCTCCTTCTATAGTAGCAAGGAGGGTGGGGGAGTTACAAGTGTGCACCGAGGAGTATATTCCTGAGAGGCGGTGCCTTTGCCTTCTCCGAGAAGGATGCGAAGTACCCATAATACTATATTCTTATTGTCTTCGTACTTGGTCGGAGGCTGGGTGTCGTGTCGGCCTTCCACCGCTTCGCCGGAGAATACGGGGGGGGGGGGGCGTCCGGTTAAGCCCGTAGTGGATAGAGGCATGGATGCCTACAGCTCCGTCGGCCGGTACACCGTTTGTACCTTCCCCCCCATTCCTTCTGCGTACGGTGAGATTCCTCCACGCTTGGCCAATGGACTCCGTTATTCAGAGGGTCCCACTGTACCCGTTGTACTCTCGTTCGATAAGCTCCTGTGGGGGCCGGGGATGTGTGAGGCTATCTCCGCCTCGTGAGAGGCATGATTCCGTCTTGTCCAGGTGCCTTGCTTCGTCCCGTCCCGATTGGGGAACTTGACATGTCTTCGTTTAGGCAGGAGCCAGGGTGTTATCATGAGCCCCGAATTATATGGGGTGTACGATTCTACGTGGTTCTGTACCTCTGTTCTTATCTTATAGAGAGCGCGACATCGGCAGCTAAGGACTAGCGACCTTATCCCTTTGTATAGGGGTAAAGAGGTCTTTCCTCTACTGTTGATACGTCTCCTGGAACCAACTGCCTTTCTGTGAAGGCACGGGTTGGTTTAAGCTAGGGAATGCCGACGTGGAGGGAGATATGGGCACGTCTTCCCTCAGGACGTCGGGCGAGGTGGAGTTGAGCCCACCCAAGGCACGTCTGCCTTCGTGGGCCGACTAGGTGGCGACCCCCGCGCTTTTCGTCCTGCTGGCCGATGGGCCGTGACGGTTTGCCTCCGATGGGCTCCTCGCTCCCCCTTAGATGGTTGTTGATTATTTTTGAAAATGAACCGTTAAATTAGGTACCCGACAGTAGCCCCGAGCCTTAGGAAGGGTTTTTGATTACCTTGCTGAGGCTTTGCGTGCTTTGATGGGTTATTTGTTTAGAGGGTGCGCGCGAGCGCACCCGCCGGGTGTAGCCCCCGAGCCTGGGTGAGAGTGTAGTTCTTGCGCAGGCTTTTGATTTGTCGTGTTGATCTCAACGTTCCAGTCGCGGACGTTGGATATGCTTTGATTGCGTAGAATCGCAATATTCCGATAGCGTGTGTTTCTCAAGTTGGATCAGATTTAATTTTTGTACTGACACTCTACTACCGCTGCTTGCACTGTTTGGTCATGATGTTGTTTACCACTTGCCAATGAGCCTTGAAACTTGTTCGCCTCTTGCTCGTCGCCACGTATCGTACGCTCCTGCTGTTGCTGCGTCGGCTCGTCCATCGTGATTAGACACAGCGGGATGGCTATCGCGCTTCTGCACGCACCCATTAACGAGCCCTCTGCGTACGGTGATTTTCTGCGGCACAGAAGCCCCTAGGTGTGCGCTGATGCCTTTTGGTCGGGCCACACATATCAGTTTGTGACTGATCCATGGTCAGAGTTGTGGTAGTGCGCTGTCAGCGACTGAAGCGTAGCCATGATAGGCCTAATGGTTAGGGCGACTCGCGTCGCGCCCTAGCTTTGCTGTGTTTGTCGGTGACCCGCGTGTCACGCTCCTGGCGACGCATCGGCCGATTCGCCGTGATAAGACATGACACAACCTCCCCTTGCACTTCTCTGATCGCTCTTGTGAGTTGAAAAATGGAATGGTGGGCCCTGCCTAGGCGCGGAGTGGCCCTGGCTTTGCTGACTTCGCTCCTTGGCCTATTTAAGGTGGCGCGTCGAGCGGGTAGGTTTGTTACATCTTGCTCCTTCATCTTCACCCTCTATTTGCATTCTTCTCCATTTGGGTCGCTGCTTGTTGGCCTATGGATCGTGGCAAGCGTCCCATGGAGGGTGGCGTGTCTGACCCTCGGAGCCTTCGTCGTCGGATGACCGAGGCGGGATGGTACCTGTGTCGCACCATCCTTGATTTCTTGTCATTACTCTCGTATTTACTGATCCTTTTTCATTGATTAGGAGGCCTTACACGGCCTACGATGCCTCACTTCCCCGTGGCTTTGAGGTGTGGGCGGCGCCCTCTGACATGCTTATGTCGCCTTGCTCGACGCCTCCAGCTGGCCCAGGGGGTGTTCCTCGTCCGGTCGGAGCTCCGGCCCCTTCAGGGCCTGCGCTGGCGCCTCCCGCGCGCAGGTTCAGGAGCCTGCTGGAGGAGCTGCTTAGTCGTCCAATGCAGAATCTTCGTCATATTCGGGACACGGAGGTGCTTTACCGGATGCTGGAAGGTTTTCGCCAGAGCTTGTTAGGGTCTGTCCAAGCGGGCTACTGTCTTCGCGATCAGCTGGCCGAGGCTGACAGGCGTGTCATGGGTAAGCTCGGTCGTCTTTCTCCTACGTACATTTCATCATGACCTGCTCACGACGTAACGCATCGTTTCCCTTTTATAGCGCTGGAGGAGGAGCTGCGGGCGCTCCGTTCCGCGACGAACGACGTCGCCGGCTTTCTTCGTGCACCTGGGAGCACCGCGGTTGAGCGTCTCCAAGTCATTTCCGCACGCATCCGCCATGTCGTCGCGCGTGCCATCTTCCGTGGTGTTGGAGTCGCGTTCGCCATGGCTGAGGTCCGCTCTAGGTCGAACATGGTGGATGCCGCCGGGTTCCCGCATGGGCGTAGCATCGACCAATATGTCCATCTCATCGAGCGTCTTTCTGATGCTGCCAAGGCCATCGTTGTCGTCGTGCCCGTGGAGGATTTCTTGGCGGAGGTCCAGTGGCTTGCTAGTTGGTTATGCTGCGCCGGTCGTGATGCTTTACCTTGCCTGTATGGACTGGGCCTGATGAGCCCTCTCTTAAGGTTTTGTAATCGTCGTCTTTTAGCTATCGCATCTGTTGCTTAAGCCTTCGTTCGTTGCTTATCGTATCTGTTGGACCATGCGTTTGGGGGCCATCATCGTGCGGCTCCGCGTTTCTTCCTCGCACCCCCATGATCTAGGGTGTGGAAGTGAGCGGTCTCGTATCTTACCTCGATGGCCGAGATCGAGGGCTCGGCGAGTTACAAACGGGTAGTCTAGGTGAGACCCCGGGTCCTCATCCGTGGAGGCACGCACCGGCGGAAGTCCATCGTGGACCGATCTCTAATCCTCAACAGTCGATATGTATAGTACCCGGATCCGTTCGATAGGATCCGAGGGCTCGATGCCGCCCCTCGAGGGGTTTACCACATATTCTGTTATCTGTCGAAGCCTAAACACGTTTACTAAGCGCGTTTGACGTGAAAACGTCTATGTTCCGGCTCCTAGGGCCCGCTTAGCAACGTCCCTCACTCTTCGATTTTGGCCAGGGAGCCTGTAGAACCCGTAATGTTTTGGGCCAGCCAAGATCCCTTAGCCTAGTTACCTCATTTGTCACATGAGTATGACGGGTGAAAGACGGTCTTTCGACCGTTACCCCGTTGTTGTCTCTGCATTTTGTACAGTGAGAATAAAGAGAATTGAACGTTCTTTAGATGGACTCACTTACCGTCCGTTCTCACCTCTTTTGTTGGCTGTGGCGGGCCGGCTATGCTGCTTGTGATACATGTCTGTTCTCGGCGCCGTTTGTAGTCTGTGGGCCCTTGTAGTAGTCGGTTGCTTGGTGAATGGCCCACATGTCACTCGACGGTTCGCTGCTACTGCTCGCGCCTGGAAAATGAAGGGTCGCGCCTTTGTGGTTCCGAGGACTTGTATTTTTTATATTTTTTATGACTCAAGGGGCGTGTGTGTGGAAGACGGATTGACAGCGGCCCTGTGCTATATATTGTGGGAGGTCTGGAGTAACTCCCCACCGCTCTCCTCAGTCTTCTTCTTCCCCTTTGTGCCTACTAAGAGGAGTGAGAGAGGAGGGTTTTCGTCGTCATCGAGGAGGCGCGTCAATCTTGCTCGTGAGATGGATGCTGGACGCGCTCGCCTTGCCATGGTGTCTTGGGCTCTGCTAGTGCTGCCGGAGGAGCTTCTTTTCCAGATCCTTCCCCTCGCCATCGATCATGGAGGTGATTTTCTTGAATATATGCGCCTTCGCCAGGTCTGTGGCTTTTTCCGGAGGATGTGCCACGATGGCGCGCTGGTTCAGTTCTTGTCCCTCCGGGATATACAGCGTTACTGTCGGCGCTGCCACAAGTTTCGGGGGATCAATCTTGAGCAGCGCTTCTTCAAATCCGGCCATCGCGCCTTGTGCTTTCGTGGCATGGAGATGCTGATGTGGTGGGGGCAGGACCCCTCTGGCTGGCAGTCCATTAACCGAGCAATCCAGGCTAGGGATGCCGGAGCGATGTACTTCCAGGCCATGCTGCTGTACTTTGCAGATCCGTCGAACCCTGAGGCTCTCGCTCTTCTCGGCCAAGTCGCTGGCGGCGCGCTCCCAAATGGCAGATGGGGCAACCGCGGTCTACCCTCACTCCGTTTCGACTTCTGCAGGGATCTTCACGTCATCGCGAAGCGGAGGGGGATTCGTTGCCCATGGGACGTGCCGGCGCTAGCGGTCGATGACTCCCCTGCCTACGTTTGGGAGCTGTGCAGGCGTTTTGGGCCAGCTAGAGAGGGTATGGCCGGAGTCACCATGTACTGTAGCCCGGCGTGTCGCCTTGGCCATGAGTTCGATCTCTGGTCTAGGGAACTTTCTGATGTGGTTGTCTATCGTTTTAGTAGGATGAAGCTGTAATGTTGAGCAACTTATCCGGGCTCTAGCCCTTTTGTTTTTGAAATGGTTGTAATGAACTTGGGTTGTGTATATTTGTTCAAATTTTTCTTTTATTTTGCATCTATCTGGTAGCCCCCGGGTGAGGGGTTTCTTTGTATGCCGCGTATAAAAGAGGAGCTCTTACCCAAGACTTTTGTGATGCATAAAAGAGAACAAATTTGAACTGGAATGCTGTAATGCGGGATTTTTTAGGGGTAGAAACGACGTAGCTACTGTATGTTCCAGGCGTTGGTGAAGACCTTGCCGGCGAAAGTTTTGAGTCGGTAAGCTCCTGGCCTTATCGCTTCATGGACAATGTAGGGTCCTTCCCAGGGTGATGTGAACTTATGCCATTCCTTGTTGCTTTGTATTTTCTGGAGTATTAAGTCCCCTGGCTGGAAATCCCTTGGGTGGACACGTCGGTTGTGATATCGCCGTAGCGCCTGTTGGTACTTAGCCGAGTGTAGGAGGGCGGCGTCCCTGGCCTCGTAGACTTGGTCGATGGCGTCTTCTAGGAAGGTTTCTGCCTTCTTAGGATCATAATCCTCCACCCTAGGGGACCCGTACTCGAGGTCGGTGGGTAGGACGGCCTCTGAGCCATAGACCAAGAAGAACGGCGAAAAGCCGGTGGCCCTGCTTCGTGTCATTCTAAGACTCCACAGGACAGCAGGGAGCTCTTGGAGCCATTTTTTGCCGTATTTATTCAGCCGATCGAAAATTCTTGCCTTGATCCTCTGCAGGATGAGCCCGTTGGCGCGTTCCACCTGCCCGTTAGATTCTGGGTGCGCGACAGAGGCCCAATCAACAAGTATGTGGTGCTCGTCGCACCAGTCTAGGAACTCCCCTGCCGTGAAGTTAGTTTCGTTATCGGTGATAATGGAATTGGACACTCTGAAGCGATGGATGATGTTGGTGAAGAAACTAACGGTTTCCTTGGCCCTAATGTTAGTGATGGGGCATAACTCAATCCATTTGGTGAACTTGTCTATGGCGACCAGCAGGTGGGTGTAGCCCCCGGGTGCCTTCTCAACCATGTCGAGCCCCCAAACTGCGAATGGCCACATAAGGGGGATGGTTTGGAGTGCCTGAGCAGGCATGTGGATCTGCCTGGCGAAGAATTGGCAACCCTCGCAGGCGCGAACCAAAGCCTGGGCGTCGGCCACAGCCGTCGGCCAGTAGAAGCCTTGTCGGAAAGCATTCCCTACAAGGGTTTTAGCTCCCGCATGATGTCCGCAGGCTCCCTGATGGATGTCTCACAACAGTTCTTTCCCTTGCTCGGTTGGGATGCAACGTAGTAGGACACCGATTGCGCTTCGCTTGTAAAGCACATTGTTGACAAGGGTGAACGCCTTGGCTCGCCTGGCGAGCCGTTTGGCCTCCGCCTGGCCCGTGGGGAGCTCGTCGTTGGCTAGGCGACCTATGTATGGTTGCCTCCAGTCTTTCTCTTCCGACGTCAACCCCTCCTGCTCTATGTTCATTGCTTCAGCGGTTCCATCATCACTTGCAGTCGAGGCCTCGGGGGCTCTCGAGGTCGCTGGGGAGCTGGCGCTGGAGGATTCCGTTTCTCCGGTGTTAATAGATGGCTTTAACTGGTCACTTGCAAACACTCCGAGAGGCGCAGGCTCCTGGCCTGAGGCCGCCCTGGCCAGGGAGTCGGCCTCTTCATTCTGTCGTCGTGGCACGTGATTGAGCTCGAGGCCATCAAACTTGGACTCAAATTTTCGTACCTCCGGGCAATACGCGGCCATACGCGAGTCGACGCAGTTGGATTGCTTCATGACCTGGTTGACTACTAGCTGGGAGTCGCCGCGAGCGTTGAGCCGCCTTATCCCCAGATCGATCGCAATCTGTAGTCTGCTACGCAAGGCTTCATACTCCGCCTCGTTGTTGGACGCCGGGAACAGTAGACGTACCATGTACCTCATCGTCACCTCGCGGGGTGACGTCAAAATGATCCCAACGCCTGCGCCGGTTTTCATGAGGGAGCCATCAAAGTATAAAGTCCAATACTCCTGCTCGACAGCCGGAGCAGGGAGGGTTGCATCCGTCCACTCCGCGATGAAGTCAGACAGGACCTGTGACTTGATGGCGCTCCGCGGGGCGTAGGTGATGTGTTTATCCATCAGCTCCGGTGCCCATTTAGCGATACGATGGGCGGCATCTTTGTTCAGGATGACCTCTCCTAACGTCGCATTGCATACAACTATGATTTCGTGTGACCCAAAGTAATGCAGCAGCTTTCTTTTAGTCATGACCACCGCATACACCAGTTTTTGCAGATGGGAATACCGGGTCTTTGAGTCGCTCAGCACTTCGCTAACAAAATACACGGGTCTCTGTACTTTGAGCGCGTGCCCCTCTTCCTCTCTTTCCACAACTAGGACCGTGCTCACCACCTACCTCGTGGCGGAGATGTATAACATGAGTTTTTTCTCTTTGTCGGGCAAGACCAGGACAGGCGCATTTGACAACAGCTACTTGATGTGGTCGAGGGCGGCCTGGGCCTCGGCTATCCATGCGAATCGCTCGGATTTCTTTAAGAGTTTGTAAAGAGGTAGACTCCTTTCGCCGAGGCGCAAGATGAACCGGCTGAGCGACGCGAGACAACCCGTGACCCTTTGTACCCCCTTTTTCAATGGCGGTGATCTTCTCAGGGTTAGCCTCAATCCCCCTTTTAGAGACAACGAAGCCCAGGAGCATGCCTTTTGGGACTCCGAAGACGCACTTCTCGGGGTTAAGCTTGATGTTGTTCTTTTTTAACTTCGCGAATGTGAGGGCGAGGTCAGCCACGAGTTCGCTAGCGTGTTTGGACTTGACGACGATGCCATCCACGTAAACCTCGACGGTTTTACTCAAAAGATCGTCAAAGCACCGGATCATGGTCCGCTGAAAAGTTGCCCCAGCGTCCCGGAGCCCAAAAGGCATGGTGACGTAGCAGAACGATCCGAATGGGGTGATGAACGGCGTCGCGAGCTGGTCCGACTCGTTCATTTTGATTTGATGGTACCCGGAGTACGCGTCAAGAAAACAAAGGAGTTCGCACCTTGATGTCGTGTCAACTATTTGATCGATACGGGGCAGCGGATATGGGTCCTTTGGACAGACCTTGTTGAGACTCGTGTAGTCGACACACATTCTCCATTTCCCATTCTTCTTTCGTACCAGTACAGGATTGGCAAGCCACTCGGGGTGGTGCACTTCTTTGATGAAACCTGCGACGAGGAGATTTTTGATCTCTTCTCTGATCGCGGCGCGTTTTCCTTCGTCGAAGCGGCGCGGTCGTTGTTTAACCGGTCTGGACCCGTCTTGACATGCTCCTAGTGCTCGGCGACATCCCTGGGTATGCCCGGCATATCCGAGGGCCTTCACGCGAATACGTCGATGTTCGCGCGAAGGTAGTCGACGAGCTCGCCTTCCTATTTGGGAGAGAGGGAGGAGCTGATGTGGACGACCCTCCCCTCCCCGTCCCGGGTGTCGAGAACGACCGTTTTCATGGCCTCCATGGACTCAAATGAGCCAATCTTCTTGGTGTTCGGGGTTTCTCCCCACGACGTGCTAGCCTCGGCTGCCAATTCAGCCGCGAGTTTTTTTGAGGCCACGAGCGCCGACGCGTACGTGCAACACTCGACGTCGCACTCGTACGCGCGCCGGGGCGCCGGCCTACCGTGATGACGCCCTTCGGACCAGGCATCTTCAGCTTTAAGTAGGTATAGTTCGGGACTGCCATGAACTTCGCGTAGCATGGTCGTCCGAGTATGGCGTGGTAAGTCCCTCTGAATCCGACGACCTCGAACGTCAGTATTTCCTTACGGAAATTGCCCGGACCGCCGAAGGTGACGGGCAGGTCGATCCGGCCAATGGGGTCTGCCTTCTTGCCTGGGATCACCCCGAAAAACGGAGCCCCCGAGGGCCGCAAACGTGACCGTGGTATTCTCATCGCATCGAGGGTCTCAGCATAAAGGATATTGAGCCCACTCCCGCCGTCCATTAGGACTTTGGTGAGGTGCTTCGTGCCAACGATGGGATCGACAACTAACGGATATTGGCCAGGATACGGTACATATTCGGGATGATCGTTACGATTGGAAGTAATAGGAGACTCCGACCACTTGAGGAAGGTAGGAACAGCGGGGTGGTTGCGTATACCTCTCGAAGGGCGACCTTTTGTTGACGCTTGGAGTTGCACGACGCCGGGCCGCCGAAGATCATCAGCGTCTCGTCCGCCGGGACGTAGTCGTTGTCCTTTTTCATGAGGTTGCAGTCCTTGAGGAGGTGTTTGACAGGGGTCGCATGGTTCGGGCAGGGCCGTTCCAGCATTTTTTTCGAAGTGGTCGTTAGCGGGCCCGTCGTGCTGCCCCTCGCCTTTTTCTGCCCCGCGACGAGTGATGGGTCGTACCGTGGCCGGTTGCGCCCCTTCTTGTGAGGAGTCGAGGGTCCTTCGGCTTCCACCTCATCACGCCTGCTCCGGCTAGTCGCGCCCTGGAACACGGCGCCGACGGCCTCCTCGCCTGAGGCGTGGTTTGTGGCAATGTCGAGCAGTTCCTTGGTTGTCTTGGGCTTCTTGCGTCCTAGTTTATGGACTAGGGACTCGCAAGTCGTCCCTGACAGGAACGCGGTAACCACGTCGCCGTCGGCTATGTCCCGGAGCTCGTTGCACTGCTGGGAGAAACGACGAATGTATTCGCGAAGGGTCTCTCCTCGCTTCTGCTTGCAGTTCTTGAGATCCCAGGAGTGTCCGTGCCGGATGTACGTTCCCTGAAAGTTCCCGACGAAGGACTCCTTTAGGTCCGCCTAGTTTTGGATCTTTCCTTTTGGGAGATGCTCAAGACACACTCGCGCTGTATCGGAGAGGTAGAGCGGCAAGTGACGGATTATGAAATTCTCGTTGTTCGCTCCGTCTGCCTCGCAGGCGAACCGATAGTCCTCCAGCCAGAGGCCAGGGTTTGTGAGCCCCGAGTACTTCTGGATGTAGGTCGGTGGTCGGAACTGCGACGAGACCCGCACAGCGTGTATGCACGAAGAGAAACAGCGTGGTCCGGTGGGCTCCGGGCTGGAGTCCCGGTCCTCATCAGGGTCATGTCGTCCGCCCCTTCGTGGGTGTCGCCCACGCCGTCTGCTACCGCCGTCGTTGTTGCTTTGCCCAGGGTCGTCGTTTCTGAAACGCGCGCCGCGCCCGGGACGTCGCCTGGCTGGCTCCTGGCCCCTTGCGGGGGTTGGCCTTCGCCTCTGGCGGACATAGCTCTCCGGCGGCGGCGTGCTTTGTACGCTGGAGAGAGCCCCAGCCCTCTGTCGTGCCGAGCTCTCCGCTTGTTGGGCCACCGCTTGGTCCAGGAGGACACGTAGCTCTCCTCTAAGCTTCTTTTCCTCAGGCGTCGTGGGTTCTAGAAACTGTCGCATGAGCATGGCAGTGGCAGCTATGTTTTGCTGCGCCCTTGGAAAGGTTGGTCGTGACCCATCGTCCTCGGCTATAAGGCGCTGTACCTCGCGAGCTCGGGCTCGGGGACCGGCCGCCGGCTGAGGGTTTAGCTGTTGCTCGAGGAGGCCACGTTCATCGTCTATTTCCCGATGAGCATCATCGAGCTCGCCCTGCCGAGCGGGCATGGCGTCAAGGTTGACATGTGGCGGAGTGCGGGCCTCCGCGTTCGTGGGGAGGATCTCGTTGCCATCCTCGTCGAGGTCGCGCACGGTCCCTTCAAGGGTGGGATCCCTCCCGTCGCACATGAAGCATTCCCGCGAGGGGCCCTCGCTGGCTTCGGGAGTGACACGTTCCGTCCCCGTACTGTCAGGGCTGGAGAGAGCCATGTCTTCCTCGGTTAGGAGGTTGTAAACTGATTCGATAGTCCCCACGAACTCATCGCTCGGGGTGTCGGTCATCTTCAAAGTGATGAGCCGCTCGAGGATGGATGCAGTGCTGACGAGGCCGAACGGGTACGTGACCGGGACACCTTCCTCCAACGGTGCGCCTCCCTTGATTCGGATGGCCACGTCTACGTGAGAGGATGCTTGTCTTGGTGCACGGCTTGGAGGGGGTTGCGGTGCCCTGCAGCCCCGGGCACGCCGACGTGGCCTGCGCCTGCGGCGGAGCGGACGGTCACTACCTTCGGAGGACTGTTCGTCCGAGGCGCAATACGTCATCCGCCCCGTGGCAGGTTTCTTCCCCGCATCGTGGTCAGGGAAGGGTCGTCGGCACATTCCTCAGTGTCCTGGTGGACCTCCTCCGTCGCGGTGACGGCTCCAAGGCGACTGCCGTATGTCGGCATTTTGACGCCGTCGGAGCTGGGGTCCGTGTCCAGGAGGTAGTCGTACTGGGAGCGCACGAAATGCAACACGGCATGCTCGGCCGCGTGGTTGATTTCGTGGTCGTCATCGTCAGAGTCCCCCACACCGCTCATGAACGCCTCGAGCGGGTGGAGCCCTCTGTTGTCGTCCCGGGGAGTTTCTTCCCCAAGTCCGGTGGGGTTGGCTCCAGGGCCTCGCGGCTTGAGGGTCTCAACCGGTGCGTCCCTGCATAGAGCCAGGGAGCCCTTGTCCGAACGGGTCATAGTGTCGACGACCTGGTCCGGCGAAGGCAACACACGGGTGAGGGTCCCGTCCGTGGAGCAAGCGAACTCCAGGCTTCCAAAACGGATGAAGGAGAGGCCAGGGTTGTCGGAGTTGCGGGAGGCCATTCGAAACCACTAAAACGTCGCGACACGCGATGCCCCCTACCTGGCGCGCCAACTGTTGATGTTTAGAAACTACCAACAAGTAAATTTCTACGCGTGTCGGGTTCCGAATGGTGAGACAAAGAGACAAGAGGATTATACTAGTTCGGGCAAGAAATCCCTACGTCCAGTGTGTAGCTGCTCGTGTTCCTTATCTCTGCTTGGAGGGGGTTACAAGCTTGGTCGAGAGAGGGGGTATGAGCCCCAAGTCTCTGGGTGTGTTGGTGTATGAGTGTGTTCTAACTCTATGCTTGTTGTTCTTTGATTGTCCGATTGTCTGATTGTCGTTGTCGTCCCCCCTCACCCTCCTTTTATAGTAGCAAGGAGGGTGGGGGAGTTACAAGTGTGCACCGAGGAGTATATTCCTGAGAGGAGGTGTCTTTGCCTTCTCGGAGAAGGATGCGGAGTACCCATAATACTATATTCTTATTGTCTTCGTACTTGGTCGGAGGCTGGGTGTCGTGTCGGCCTTCCACCGCTTCGCCGGAGAATACGAGGGGGGGGGTCCGGTTAAGCCCGTAGTGGATAGAGGCATGGATGCCTACAGCTCCGTCGGCCGGTACACCGTTTGTACCTTCCCCCCATTCTTTTTGCGTACGGTGAGATTCCTCCACGCTTGCCCAATGGACTCCGTTATTCAGAGGGTCCCACTGTACCCGTTGTACTCACGAGAGGCATGATTCCGTCCTGTCCAGGTGCCTTGCTTTGTCCCATCCCGATTGGGGAACTTGACATGTTTTCGTTTGGGCAGGAGACAGGGTGTTATCATGAGCCTCAGATTATACGGGGTGTACAATTATACGTGGTTCTATACCTCCGTTCTTATCTTATAGAGAGCGCGACGTCGGCAGCTAAGGACTAGCGACCTTATCCCTTCGTATAGGGGTAAAGAGGTCTTTCCTCTACTGTTGACACATCTCCTGGAACCAACGGCCTTTCCGTGAAGGCACAGGTTGGTTTAAGCCAGGCAATTCCGACGTGGAGGGAGATATGGGCACGTCTTCCCTCAGGACGTCGGGCGAGGCGGAGTTGAGCCCGCCCAAGGCACGTCTACCCAGGGCACGTCTGCCTTCGTGGGCCGACTAGGTGGCGACCCCCGTGCTTTTCGTCCTGCGGGCCGATGGGCCGTGACGGTTTGCCTCTGATGGGCTCCTCGCTCCCCTTAGATGGTTGTTGATTATTTTTAAAAATGTACCGTTAAATTAGGTACCGACATAGGGCATATAAGTTTTATAAAATCAACGGCATATAAGTTTTATAAAATCAACGGTGGAAAGTGCGAGTCCAAGATAGAAGGGCAGCCATTGCAAATTGTATATAGGGAGAATTAGCCCTAGGACATCCTGAAAGACGAAAATTAGCTGGCGCCACCTCACCCTCCAGTCGTTGATCCTCTCCTTTCCACATATGCATATAAGGGAACCCTTTTGTTGCACGGAAAAAGGATCAAACTGCATTTGTGGGAAAATTGTGGGAAAGACGCTTTGCAGATACATTAGGTCAAAAAATTATTCATCAACTAATATGCATATTTTACCTCTTCTCAATACATGTGGACTGTTTTACCTTTCCTCACTTAGATTCAAATAATCTACCATGATTTGTACTTGTGTTGTGCAAGCTATGAACATATATACTCTAGTTGCCAACTAGTACCAATTTTTGCAGAAAAAATAAAGTTTGCAGAACAAAGTTGCACTACAGATCAAATGTTGATTATTTTTTTATTTCGCTATTGTTTTCTACTTAGAATCTGCATAGTTCATGAATTTAGCTAAGCTATGTACATCTAGATCTCTTATGGCTAAATCACTGAACAACCAATTTTGTAAAACCAAGACTATTACTTATAAGTGCGTACACTATGAACACTAAAGAGTAACTATATATCTACCAACAAAAATCTGTAAGAACATCATAGTGCTTTGCCAATAAGTTGTAGGGAGAATTAACCTAGGACATCCTGAAAGATGAAAATTAGCTGACGCACACATTCACTTTCAATTTTTGCTAATTTTTGCTATAAGACACTGGGTTTCGTGTAATTGGCCAAATGGACACCGCGTCCCGGTTCAAGCCGTTACAAAATAGATATAAAATCATATAAGTGCCTGAACATTATACTATAAAATCTTCTATGCTCTATATGATGAGAACTATACAGTAAAAATGTTGTTTTGCACTAAAATAATCATTTTACTACTCTATAAATAGACAAAGTTAACCACAATTAAATTATTAATATTTGTAGGACACTAAAAATCTGGAGAAAATCACAGAATGCGTACATCACCAAATCATGGTTATGCTAAAAATTACAACTTGAAATAATAAAGTTTATAATGGTATATTTAAAATGACTGAGTTATAGATTTGTCTCATGTCAAGCTTAATTGATATATTAAACTTTATTATTCCATCCTGTAATCTATGCTAAAAATTACAGCTTGAAATAATAAAGTTTATAATGGTATATTTAAAATGACTGAGTTATAGATTTATCTCATGTCAAGCTTAATTGATATATTAAACATTATTATTCCATCCTGTAATTTTTAGCATAGTCGTGATTTGGTGATGTGCGCATTGTGTGATTTTTTTATAAATTTTTAGTGTCCTACAAATATTTTTTAACAAATTAACTATGGTTAACTTTGTCTATTTATGAGGAGGAGCAAAATGATTATTTTAGTGCAAAACAACATTTTTACTATATAGTTCTCATCATATAGAGCATAGAAGATTTTATAGTATAATTATTAGGCACTTATATGATTTTTTTTATATATTTTGTAACTGTTTGAACCGGGACGCGGTGTCCATTGGGTCAATTACAAGAAACCACATTGTCTTATAGCAAAAATTGAAAGTGAATGTGTGCATCAGCTAATTTTTGCCTTTCATGATGTCCTAAGGCTAATTCTCCCTTATTAATATGGAACATTTCTCAGGTGATCCAGCATGGTCTAGTCATTTTACAGTGTGCTGAAATTTGTTATCTCCTTTCAACGCGTACTGTAATTTGTCAACCAACTTGGTGTTATATTTCATTTTAAACGGAGAACTCTTGAGATTTCCATTATTGTTCTTTTCCACAGGGTTCATTTGTTTTTTTTCAATTTGCATATATATATATGCGTTAAATCAAATTACTGTCTAATCCATTGTTCTTTTTCGTTTTTGTTTAGTTAGCAAAAATCCATTCTACAATATTAAAAGTCCTTTGGATCATAATTGTCATGCATTCACCAAAAAAAGACTTATCTAAACATTTGTAAGATAGAGTTAATCATACAATAAGATACATTGCCCTTCTACTGTTTTGAACTAACTGAATAGCAGGCCCAAAGCCTCAAACTACTAACTAACTACTAACCAATCCATAACTTCAGTACTACTGTTCTAGCACACTGAAAGTAAGCAGGCAGCATTCCAAATTTTCTGCACTAGCAAAGGGAACCAGAACAAACAGAAATGCAAGAGTGCTGGAGTCAATGAGGTTTGAGATACAAGACAAAAACGTTTGTACCAAATGGATTGGGAGGCAACAGATGCTGCTCCAGATCAAAAAGAGCACTTTCTCAGTTCGACTTTGTATCTCCTAACGTACTGACTGGGCCTCTTTATGACAGACATGCCCAGCAAGTACAAGATCTATCAGCCGACCCTTTTGACAGGTTTTATAATTATTAGTATGTCTAATGAGGACACACATTTGGTTCTCATGCGATCCAGGAAGGTCTAGTCATTTTGCAATTAATGTGTTGACACTAGTTATCTCTCTTATCATGGAATACCAATTTGGTGTTATGTTTGATGTTTCATTTTAAATAAAGAACTCTTGAGATTTCCATTGTTATTTTCAGCCAGGGTTCATTTTTTTTTTTTGTAATTTGCATATATCTACGTCAAATCACAACGAGACAAGAACATTTTATTATAATATAGGCTATCATGTACGATAAAGGAGCTAGCTTTTTCATGTTTCTTTAGTTAGGATTCCGCTACTGAAAGACTGAAACAGTCCACCCGGACATGCAAAAAAGCCATTCTACATTTCTACTACTAAAAGTCATTTGATCATAAATGTCATGGATTCAACAAAATACACTTATCTGAACATTTGTAAGCCTTAATCATACAATAAGATACATATTATACTGTTCTGAACTAATTGAATAGCAGGTCCAAACTACTAACCAACTGCAAGCTTACGTTGGCCAATAGCCCAATACACCCATCCATAACTTCAGTACTACTCACTACAGCATGACTCATGATACAAGGCGTTTAAAAATGCCTTCAGAGGTCTTTTAGGCATTATTAATTACGCCTGCCATAACCCAGACGTAAAAGGTCTTTTGTGGCATTTTTTCAAAATGCCTTTAAATATTAACATATGTAGGCGTTTAGGTAAGCCTAACATGATTTTTACAGGCGTTTTGTACATGCCTTAAAACTTGATGGAGGCACTATTAAATAGGCCTCCAAAATCAAGCTATCCATGTAGTACTGCTAGCTATATGAAATTGACACAATCATGAACCAATGAGCACATGTTAACACTAGACATCCAAACATGTAAATCTTTCGGACATACTACATAGTTACATTTGTAACTAGACACAATCAATAAGGTAGAAAAATATCAAATAACCATCACCAAATGATGCTCCTGAGTCGTTAAGTTCTCCCTTTAAGAGACATAAAAAGCCTGCCATATTCACATCATAGATTCACATCTATATTCACATCACAGATTTACAGCTATATACATATGCAAGTGTAAATCCAAATGACTATGTTGCCTCACTGCCAGCCTTCTAGCAGTCCCCACGTTTAACTTGTTTCTCATTCCCTAGCTCCAGGATTACCTCAAAATCTAAAATTGGCATGAACCAAACAATAAAAAGAATTTAATAAAAAAAATGAACCATAGCAATACTTAACAATGCTTTTGTCCCTCAGAATTTGCTTCCTATTGTTATCAGAATACCCTTTCAATTCAAAACAGGAAACCTAACTAATCGTTTCAATTCGATCATGCCTGTGATTTGGACCAAATGAACCGATTTTATGGGTGCTAGCACAGTTTATATATAATTAAAGAGACAACTATGAAAAAGGTTTACCAGTAATATAAGTATGAAAAATTGGCGAATGATTTTTTTAAAAAGGGAAAAAACTACATATTTTCTCAATCGCTATAGTCAGGACTGGACCAAAGTCCATATATACGCTTGTGAAAAGCACAAAGTTACACTCCTATAGTTGAGTAGAAAAGAAAAATACAATTAAAAGATGCCACTACAAGGTGGTGTAGGTCTTACCAGTACTCCTCCACCCTCCAGGACCAACTCATTTGTCAATGGATCTTTCTGGACAGTAGTAGTAAGACCAACGCCACTGCTCCCGAGCCTGATGGCCTACACTCCTCTTGGTGCAACATTGATGATATGCTTCAGAAGTTGATTCTTTGCAACACTCTCCTCTAATCTGTACATTTACATTTCGGTCAATAATGAGATGTGAATAGTTGGAGAGAACAAAGCCTCGGTTGGAAATGAAAGTCATACTGATTCCTAGCTACATATGTACCTTCATGCCACCTGTGAGCGTCCAATGGGGTGGCACCAAACAAGCAGTAGTGTTTTTTTTTGACATGTTCATGGCCAAATATTTCAGGTGCCAAGGACCTTGCCAACTTACTATAGATATCACCTTCTTCACCCAATTGTTGGCCAACATCACCTTCCTTATTGTTCAGTGTCCTCGTCATCCATCAATGGATGATGAGAAAAGAGATCATGTGAGGAAGGAATCCCTTTAATGAAAATTGAAACACAAAGATTTCAGAGCAGAAAAAAGGCAGTTGCAATTTAATAACAGTAAGGCAAGTATGCAATGAAATCCTCGTATTGTTAGATTGACTTAGTCCACAACATAACAAAAAAACACAAAAAGACTCCACCATTAATTGCATGTCTCATATGGCAGAACAAAACCGAAATCTTAGTGAAGAGAACTTCACCTAGTTGTCCGAAACCTAGTTGTTGATTAACTTGGTCAAAGACATTAACCAACACATGGTGTAAACGAGCCCACCATGAAGGATTAAAGGGAACATGCCCTGGGGCACCCTGAGCGAAGAACACATGCTAATATGGTCGAGTTCTCTGCTCGGAGGTGCTATTGTCTGTTTGAGCCATTCATCCTCCAAGGAGAAAGGCAAAGGTGCAGAGAGTAAGCACGTCATGGTGGAGCAGAGAACTAGAGCAATGCATGATAGTTTATTTAAAGACCATGACAGCTTCTATGTAGAGAATGCTGAGCATAAATCACATTCTATCCCATAAATACCGCAAACTAATCGGTCATACAGAGCCTTAGTTGGATGCACACCTTATCCTACAAAATTTGAATTGGCACTAAATTTCAATCGAGCAGTCAAGGGGAAACTAAATTTCACTCCTGCACACATTCAATTAGCATGTACTACACTAAAATCGTTTCACTGACATGTTAGTGGGATTCAAAGCAAACAATTGCAACTATCAACAAGCCATGTCCATTTGTCCATGGAAAACAATATCCATCTCATTAACTGGACTTTTGATTTGTTGCACAAAACCAACTAAATTCATTTATTTCACAAACCGAAACCATCAGCTAGAGTAGCAGGAATGTTATGCCGCAGGTCGTAGTCTCACCTGTGCCTCTATGGTGTGCGAGCGTGTGGGGAAGAGCTTGGTGATGCACGTGGTGTTGAAGCTGTGCTCGGAGAGGCCAATCGTCACCTGTTGCCCCACGTTGCCGGGCTGCACGACCACTGCGTCGTATGTGTGCTCCACCACCGTGTACGACGACCGCAGGCGGGCAAATCCCATGAACAAATGGAATCAATCCCTAAATTCTCGGAACTAAACCATCCCACCGCATCACACTACAGACCAAATTACTCTGAAAATTTAATAAAAAAATTACTCTAAAATACGAAAGTTTCCTATCCCAAACAATCCGTTCACCTGAACAACGGCAAATCGCCGAATCCACGATCCACAAACCCAAAAAAAGGGGCAAAATTCCGAAAGCGGGCGGATCAGGCGTACCGATGTCGTGGAGAAGAGGCCCTCGACAGGCCCCGCGAGACGCAGTTGCACATCGCGCCTCAGATCTCGCGGCGGAGGCGCACGCACGGGGAGGGGGTTTGGGGGCGGCGCGGGCGGTGGAGATGATGATGTTCGGGGACTCAGTCAGCGGCAGTGGCGAGGCCCAAGTGGGTCAGGGCACAGATCTGGAGAGAGCTGCGGCCGGCTTGCTGCTATCGAGAGGGGCGAGGGCCATACCGGTGTAGCCGTCGTCGCCAAGAGGGGCGAGGACCATGCCAGTGCTGCCACAGAAGGAGGGGGAGGAAGCAACGGCTGTGGCGGCGGAGAGGCGTTCCTTGGCCCGTTGTCGTCCCCCGCGTCCACAGCAGCATCACCGGCGAACAGGTCTGGGTGAAGGGAGCACTCCGACGTCGGGCCACGGTTGGTCGTGGAGGCGAGTGGAGGCGGCTAAGTGTAGGGTGCTAGTCTGAAAACAAAATTTTTTCTACCTCATAAAAAAAAAAATTCTACCCCATAAATCAGAAACTAGTGCTAGTTATAGATCACGGGATTACCACTAGACGCGCACGCGCAGGTGCAACGGATGCAACACGATGTAGTCGTACGCGTCGTAGCAGTGCCGTGCAGTTGCGAGGTCGTCCGTCTCAACGTCCTCTTCGCGTGGTTCGTCCTTATGCTCCAGATGTAGCACCTTCGAGGAATCTCACACGTGTAGGGAGGAAGCGTTACGCCTCCGAACTGCTAGGTCCGCGAGAAGGAAAAAGCGCGAGCGTGGGGAGGCGACGGCGGCTGCCAAAAGACGTGGATTGATCTTGACCCGCACCCACCACTTCTTATATAGGCGTCCTAACGAGCTCCCACGTTGGAGGCCCATTAAAAACCCTTAACCTAGTCTAATTCGGGTCCGAATTAGGCTTTCATCCCCTTAAGCGTGCGACCCTATGGGCTCACGCACACGTAGACATGGCCCAAATACTCTTACTCGACCAATAGTTGATAGCGGCCTCTAACAAGACATATCAACTCCTATGCATACGCAATGATCATATCAGACAAACCACCACAAAACCATATACATATTATTCCCCTGCCTAACAATATTTGGTCCAACTCATAGGTTAACACTTAACCCAAGCACGACCATGCATTTCATGATCTAATCATTTGAGTGATCTAGTGATATCTCTCTCATATGAAGAGTGACAAATCCCATCTTGATTGAGTATGCCTCACAACATGTTTCCCGACAAACCCGAAAGCCACTTTTATAACTACCCAGTCACGGAGTAGCGTTTGATAGTCCCTAAGTAGGTCATTTTATATCTTGAGTACATACGACAATCTCAGGTCTAATGACATAACGTACATGATGTGAATAGAGACAATCTCAGGTCGGGTCTGTCCAGCCCCATGTCATACATGTGCCCACATTATTAGTTTGACATCTCTATGTCTATGACTTGTGAAACATAGTCATCAACTAATAATGTGCTGATCTAATATTCATGTGTGTTCTATCATGAACTCCGATCAGAGACAACTTTAGAATAACCATACAAGTGAAAGAGTTTCACAAACAATTCACATAATTGTTAATCGATACAAGTTGACTTTAATGGATATTTATTGAACTCATAACATGTCATGGATACAAGAAAATACAATCATCTCTATGATTACCTCTAGGGCATACTCTCAATAGTCTCCCACTTGCACTAGAGTTAATCTTGAAGATATCTAATACTCATAGCTCTTATGTGCGTCTCATGCTTAGGCTGTGGAAGAGTCTTTGTCAAAGGATCTGCAACATTCAAATCCGTATGTATCTTGCACATCTTGATCTCATCTCGACCGACGAACTCTCGAATGAGATGAAACTTCCACAGTACATGTTTCTTATTTTGGTGATTCCTAGGCTCCTTAGCCTGCGCAATCACCCTATTGTTGTCACAATGTAGATTCAATGGGCTGGACGCATTTGGAAACACACCAAGCTCAATGAGGAACCTTCTCATCCAAACAACTTCCTTTGTAGCGGCAGAAGCTGCAATGTACTCGTCTTCTGTTGTAGAATCAGTCACCGTCTCCTGCTTGGAACTTTTCCAACTTACAGCACCACCATTTACTGTGAACACAAAACCTGATTGAGATTGTGAATCATCTATGTCAGTTTGGAAGCTAGCATCGGTGTAACCATTTACAACGAGCTCCTCCTCACCTCCATAGATTAGGAACACATCTTTAGTCCTTCTCAAGTACTTAAGGATGTTTTTAACAAGTGTTCAGTGACTCACCAGGATTGGCTTGGTACCTGCTCGCAACACTTAGAGCATATGAGACATTTGGGCGAGTGCATATCATGGAGTACATGATGGAACCAACGGCCGAAGCATATGGAACCTTACTTATGCACTTCTGCTCATCAGCTATCGAAGGACACTGCTTCTTGCTAAAACACATACCATGTGACATAGGCAAGAACCCTTTCTTGGACTGTTCCATGTTGAACCGTTTCAACACCTTGTCAATGTACGTATCTTGGCTTAATCCTATTAGCCTTTTTGATCTATCTCTATAGATTTTATGCCCAAAATATATGTTGCTTCCCCTAAATCCTTCATAGAAAAACTATTATTCAGTGAAGTCTTTACGGATTGCAATATAGGAATGTCATTTCCAATCAATAGTATGTCATCCATATACAAGATTAGAAATACAACAGCGCTTCCACTTTCCTTCTTGTAAATACAAGGTTTTTCTTTATTCTAACGGAAACCAAACCCTTTGACCACTTCATCAAAACGAATGTTCCAACTCCGAGATGCTTGCTTTAACCCATAAATGGATTTCTATAGATTGCATATTTTTCAAGCATTATTAGGATCAACAAAGCCTTTGGGCAATATCATATACACGTTCTCTTCCAAATTTCCATTTAGAAAGGCTGTTTTAACATCCATCTGCCAAATCTCATAATCGAAATAAGCAACAATTGCTAGAATGATCCGGATAGATTTAAGCGTCGCTACCGGCGAGAAAGTCTCGTCGTAGTCAACTCCTTGAACTTGCCAAAAACCCTTTGCAACAAGCCGAGCTTTATAGACGTGAACGTTTCCATCCATATCCTTTTTCTTTTTATAGATCCATTTGCTCTCAATAGATTTAACCCCATCAGGCGGGTCAACCAAGTTCCAAACTTGATTGTCTCCCATACAATCTATCTCGGGTCTCATGACACTTTGCCATTTCTCGGAATCTGGGTCCATCATTGCTTCCGCGTATGTCGTAGGTTCGTCATTGTGTAACATAACACTTCCCCACGTGCCTCACAGATTCTTGCTGACCTTCGTGGTTGTGGTGGTGTTTCTCTTGCCACAGGTATCTCAACTTGTTCTGCTACATTAGCATCACTCGTAGAGTTCTCTCCTATTGACTCATCTTGAACTTCTTCAACATACACCTTTTGTCCACTTTTCTCTTTATTGAGAAACTCTTTCTCTAATAAAACACCGTTCCGAGCAACAAACACTTTGCCCTCTGATCGGTTGTAGAAGTAATACCCTAAAGTTTCCTTTGGATATCCCACGAAAAAGTATTTGTCCAACTTGGGTGTAAGTTTATCTGACATAAGTCGTTTGACATAAACTTCACAACCCCAAATCTTTAGAAAAGACAAACTAGGATTCTTACCAGTCCACATCTCATATGATGTCTTAACTACAGACTTAGACGGTACCCTATTCAATGTGAAAGCGGCTGTTTCTAGAACATATCCCCAAAACGAGAGTAGTAGGTCTGACTAGCTCATCATAGACCGAACTATGTCCAATAAAGTCCGATTACGTCGCTCGGACACGCCGTTTCTCTGAGGCGTTCTAGGTGGCGTAAGTTGTGGAACAATTCTGCAACTCTTTAGATGATTGCTAAACTCATGGCTTAAATATTCGCCTCCACGATCAGATCGCAAGGCTTTAATTTTCTTGCCATATTGATTCTCTACTACATTCTGAAATTCTCTGAACTTTTCAAATGTTTCAGACTTATGTTTCATTAAGTAGACATATCCATATCTACTAAAGTCATCAGTGAAGGTTATGAAGTATTGGAATCCACCTCTAGCTGTCGTACTCATTAGTCCACATACATCAGTATGTACAAGTTCCAACAAGTCTGTCGCTCTCCTCAGGAAAACCTATTAAAGGCGACTTGGTCATCTTTCCCAACAAGCAAGCCTCACATGTCTCGTATGATTCAAAATCAAACGAAGCTAGAAGCCCATCAGAATGGAGCCTTTTCATGCGATTTTCACTTATATGACCTAAACGACAATGCCACATATAAGTAGGACTTAACTCATTAAGCCGAGGCCTTTTAGCATTAACATTACAGATAGGTGCATCATCAAGATTTAAAATAAACAACTCATTCACAATGGATGCAAAAGCCACAAACATATAATTCTTTGAGATCACACAACCATTGTCTTTACTCGCAAATGAATAACCATCCTTCATCAAACATGAAGGTGACACAATGTTTTGACTTAAACTAGGAACAAAATAATAATTATTCAACTCCATGATAAATCCTGACGGGAGGTGAAGTTGCATCGTCCCAACGTTCAATGCAACAACTCTTGCATTATTGCCCATGCGGAAATCAACTTCTCCTCTTTTCACGCTTCTACTTCTTATCATTCCCTGCATCTTATTGCAAATATGAGCAACCGATCCGATATCAAATACCCAATAATTAATATAAGAATCAGCGAGAAAAATGTCTATAACATAAACGACAAGTGTACAAGCAGCGGGAGTACCTTTACTGTCGCCATCCTTCAAGGATTCCAAGTACAACTTGCAGTTCCTTTTCCAGTGACCTTTTCCATTACAATGAAAGCATTTAGCTTCAGCAGCTGGTCTAACAACCTTGGGTGCAGGAGGAGGGTTTGGCTTAGAGATCTCATCTTTAGCCTTCGCCTTCTTCTTCTTACAAGCCCTCTTCTTAAAGTTAGGCTTGTTTTGGACTGCCATCACATGGCTACTGCCAGCACCTTTCTTGATATCAGCTTCTGTTGTCTTAAGCATGCTGCACAATTCATTCAAGCCCTTCTCTGCCCCATGCATATGGTAGTTTGAAATGAAGTTCCCATAGCTAGGTGGAAGAGACGCAAGTATGAAATCAGTGGCCAACTCTGGGCCCATTGGGAAGCCTAGCTTCTCCAATCTCTGAGTGTGACCAACCATCTTGATCACATGTGGGCCAACTGCTGCGCCCTCTGCTAACTTGGTTTTGACAAAAGCCTTGGAAACATTGAACCATTCAGTCCTGGCTTGAGTCTGAAACATATCATTAAGCGCCATGATCATATCGTACGCTACATGATTATTATCAAATTGCATCTAGAGATCTGGCTCTATGCAAGCGAGCATAAGGCAACCCACTTCAAGATCAACATCACATGCTTTATTGTAAGCGGTTTTCTTTGCAGCAGGTGCATTATCAGCAGGCTCATCTGGTAATGGGGTGTCTAGAACATCTTCTTTTTTCTCAGCCCTGAGAACATTTCTCAGGTTGTGGATCCAATCTGCATAGTTTGTTCCATTCAACTTATCTTTCTCAAGAATTGAACGCAAAGTAAATGGTTGATTACTGGGAGTCATCTACAACAAAAGTAATGCAAAATACTAAGACAATGTATCCAAAACAGAGTAAATCATATTAAATGTTTAATAGAATCTACTCCCACTAAAATCAATATCCCTCGATTGAAACTTAGTGATTCAAGACCCACAACTAACAAGTCTACTAGTGAGCTTTAGCATCACCGCTAGGAGACATGGTAGATCGGTAAGCAACTCCTTGCTAATCATATCACATATGACTCTTGTTGTTGGGTGGCATCTCTATGCTTGTGTTACCAACAACTAATGCTCCAAGGTCCCTAACCATTAGGATGACCTTGTTCAAGTAACCAAACCTTCTACTTGTAAGTGTCCGACACGAACCTGTCTAGTCAAGAAAAATCAGTGACACCCTAATTTCATAGACCCACCATTGATCGTACAAGACACGTGACAGTGCAAGGTTTGGAGGAGTATTACAACTTAAACATTACTGAGGGATCGTTCTACTTCACTATCGCATATGTAGACAAAAACATTACCGTACGTGAAAGTAGAACATAGTAAGAATGACATTAACACAGATATGACTTGATATAGCCCATTGTTCTTTTGGGGATCTCCATCTCCATCAATTTGTTCATTATGGTGATCGCCATCTCCATGATTCATGTATATCATCCTTCCGTAATGAGTCCACCAAGACTATCTATCCTACCGTAAGACAGCAAAATAAAATTACATGGTCGCGGATAGAATCATCACAGATTGGCACGCAGACCATTATATATGAATGGATAATATTTGTGGCTCCAGCCATATTGTCATAATCATGACGTGCAAGCCATGAATTAATTACATACATGCATCACATACACATAAAGGCTATACCAATCACGAATACCTACAAGACAGAGTTAACTGATTCTGACGTCTAATCTTAAAACGCCGAAAACATAATTTTGCAAGCTGTTTTTTCACAAATCTGATTTCGCCAAAAGCGGCAAAGCCGCTGGTGAACGGATGCGAAATTTTTTTTCGCACGATTTTCTTTTAAAGTTTGCGACAATCCGAGTTCGTATACAAAAGTTATGGCTGTTTTACCAAACAACACTTTTATTGCAAATTTTTACTCCAACGGCGGATCCAATCCGCCGCCGCCGCCGCATCGCATGCGCTTGGAACTTGACCAAGGTTCGATTCGATCAATATTATTGATCTCCAACTTACCGTAATTGGGTTTACATGTATCACTTAACTCAGATGACGGAATTCCAACCGGTACGAGTAGATCGTTACAATACCAACGTGGCAAGATCACGAACCATGATCAGGGATTGATCTACAAACATGCATATCTCCATATTCACATACCCGAATCTATAACGAGTCATCTAACGGCTCCGATACCACTGTAGGGTTATGAGGTTGCTACGCTAGCCAGAAAACAAAAATTTTTCTACCCCATAAACCAGGAACTAGTACTAGTTATAGATCACGGGATTACCACTAGACGCGCAGGTGCAGCGGATGCGACTCGATGTAGTCATGCGCGTCGTAGCAGTGCCGTGTAGTTGCGAGGTCGTCCGTCTCAACGTCCCCTTCGTGCGGTTCGTCCTTGTGCTCCAGATGCAGCACCTCCGAGGAATCCCACACGTGCAGGGAGGAAGCATTGCCAAAAGGCGTGGATTGATCTTGCTCCGCGTCCACCCCTTGCTTATATAGGCGTCCTAACGAGCTCCCACGTTAGAGGTCCATTAAAAACCCTAAACCTAGTCTAATTCGGGAACCCGAATTAGGCTTCCATCCCCTTAAGTGTGCGAGCCTATGGGCTCACGGACACGTAGACATGTCCCAAGTACTCTTACTCGACCAATAGTTGATAGCGGCCTCTAGTAAGGCGTGTCAACTCCTACGCATACGCAATGATCATATCAGACGAACCACCACAAAACCATATACATGTTATTCCCCTGCCTAACGATATTTGATCCAACTCAAAGGTTAACACTTAACCCAAGCAAGGTCATGCATTTCATGATCTAATCATTTGAGTGGTCCAGTGATATCTCTCTCATATGAAGAGTGGCAAATCTCATCTTGATTGACTATGTCTCACAACATGTTTCCCGACAAACCCGAAAGTCACCTTTATAACTACCCAGTCACGGAGTAGCGTTTGGTAGTCCCTAAGTAGATCGTTTTATATCTTGAGTACATACGACAATCTCAGGTCTAAGGACATAACGTACATGATGTTAATAGAGACAATCTCAGGTCGGGTCTGTCCAGCCCCATGTCATACATGTGCCCACATTATTAGCTTGACATCTCTATATCTATGACTTATGAAACATAGTCATCAACTAATAATGTGCTGATCTAATATTCATGTGCGTTCTATCATGAATTCCGATTAGTGACAACTTTAGAATAACCATACAAATAAAAGAGTTTCATAAATAATTCACATAATTGCTAATCGATACAAGTTGTCTTTAATTGATATTTATTAAACTCATAACATGTCATGGATACAAGAAAATACAATCATCTTTATAATTATCTATAGGGCATACTCCCAACACTAAGTCGTCATGGGCAGAGGCGGCCAGGGAATCAGGCGGAGGCGGCCAGAGAAGGGTGATCCGTGCGGTAGAGTGTTGTGTGTGTGTGTGGAGGAAGAAGAGATGATTTGAATGACGCATGGGACCCACATCTATACATACAGGTTTAAAACAAAGAGAAGCGACACCGCGTCTTTGACTACCAACTAGTAGTGACTGTTCTAGCACACTGAAAATAAGCAGATCGACTTTCTAAATTGTCTGCACTAGCAAGGATCTAGAACAAAACAGAAGCATGTGATCAGGATCTTACATACGAAATAGAATCTTTTCAGTTAGCTAGGAAATAAAAATTATATTACTGATGTGAAAACTTTCAGTTTGTCACGGACATCTCTAATTTATCATCAAAGACCTATCTTGATCCAAATCAAACTTTTTTGCAAAAACCAACGCAACCATGGAGAGCCTTAATTACCTGTTAGGTCAGTTCAGGTGAAATAACGTATAGCATGCATCTTCCCACCAATGAACAGTATTTGTTTTGCATTTTACTGCCCTGGACCAGTCCCTAAAAGTTGTGATCTGAATTTGGTCTTGCCATCTTGGTGACATTTTTACCATCAATGTATCTTCAATTCATGCAGCATGCATGCCAGCATGTGCATCAAAGGTGATAGAAATTTACTTGAGTCACAGCACGTAGCTACTAGGATACATGCTAAATTTACCAATGAGAAGCTTACAAGAAATTTGGATGCAGAATTGAGCCCCATTATATTCAGATTCAGGTACTGACGAAACTGAATGGATTGAGGAAGTGTTCAATTACTGACGAAACTGAACAATCTAATCAGATTGCACTGCAGTGGGCCCAAACAAACATGCGCAGCCCTATCTATCTATCTATCTATCTATGGATATATATATATATATATATATATATATATATATATATGGGCGTTCGAGATCATAGGCTGTTATGCTACACGCGTCGAATTCCCGATCTTCACTACACCGGCCGCCGCCGCGCCCGCCATGGCAGTGGTCACCAGAGCCAAGAGGAGGAGGCTGGAAGAGCAAGAGCGCCTTGCCAACCGGATCAGCAAGAGGAGGCTGGAGGAGGAAGAGCGCCTTGCCGACCGGATCAGCAGCCTCCCTGACGACGTCCTCGGCGATCGACATCGTCTCCCTTCTCCCCACAAAAGACGGCGCCCGCACGCAGGTGCTCTCCTCCAAGTGGCGCCACCTATGGCGCTCTGCTCCTCTCAACGTCGACCTCCGCGACGACGCAGCTGACGGGTGGTCTCCCGCATCCTCTCCACGCACCTTGGCCCTGGCCGCCGCTTCGTCATGCCTCGCAACTACCTGGAGTATCCCACGGAGACGATTCTTGATGGCTGGCTCCAGTCACCCGTCCTCGACAAGCTCCAGGAGCTCGAGCTCGAGCTCCGCAACAGTCTGCTACTGCCATCAGTACAGCGCTTCTCGTCCACCCTTTCTGTCGCCCGCTTCGTTGGCTGCAATTTCACAATCCCAGGTGGAAGTGGAAACGATAATGGCAGCCTGCTCCAATTGCCGGTTCTCAAGCAGCTCACCCTTTACCAATCCAGCATCTCGGAGACCTCTCTGCACGCCTTGCTTGCCGGCTGCCCTGTCCTGGAGAGCTTGCTGCTACTTCACAGCGGTTGTTTCTCTCGGCTGCGAATCGTGTCCCGTAGCATCAGAAGTATCGGTTTCTATTTGAGTCAAGGTTATAATTATATACAGCAGCTAGTCATCGAGGACGCCCCGTGTCTAGAAAGATTAGACTATTTTGGAGGAACTCCAACGAACATCTCAGTGATGTCTGCACCAAAATTGACTATTTTGGGGAACATCTTTGACGGTTCTCCCAGGCTTCAATTCGAGGCCACGGTTTTAAAGGTACAATTTTTTCTCCATTATAGGTTTTTTTTCAGGTACATATATACATGTATCTCATGCATCTTCGATTACTTTCACCTTAAAGAGGACTCCACATTAAACCTTTTTTTTCCTGTAATCAATCATGACGTGTTAGTTCTTGCTTGCTTAACGCAGGGATCAACCATTTTTAAGATGTCAGAAGGGGTGGTGAGCAGTGTGAAGGTTCTTGCCTTATATGATTTCAAACTTTGCCTGGATACAGTTAAGTTACTACGGTGCTTTCCCCACTTGCATAAGTTGTACATCATGGAGGTGAGTCTCCGTACCAGAGTGTGTGTATCTGCATTCTTCTGTCGCTTGTAGACATCATATAGGCCCTGTTTGAATCTTAGGGTTAAAAATTTGTCCATCTTATAAAAATAGACTAAACGTGAGCTAATTATGGGCTAATAAGAGCTAATAAACTCTAACCATCAATTAACCCTTATTAGTTCTTATTAGCCTCAAATTAGGCCACGTCTAGACTTTCTAATTGGTATCCGGAAATATGGCTAATCATTAGCTCTTGAATCCAAACAACCCTGGTTGACCGTTGACGCTATTTCTACGTTCACTTTGCCTTTTTCAGATAACACAGTTGGGTGGAAAGAATGGTATACATATAAGAACCTTCCTAGTACTTGCCTTGACATCAATCTCAGGAAAATTGTGCTGAGAAATTATCGAGGCAACAAGTCACAAGTTAACGTGGCTAGGTTCTTTGTATCAAATGCAAGAGTGCTGGAGTCAATGAGGTTTGAGATACAAGACAGGAACGTTAGCACCAAATGGATTGGAAGGCAAAAGAGGCTGCTCCAGATCAGAAACAGCGCTTCAAGGGATGCTCAGTTCGACTTTGTGTCTCCTAGCATACCAACTGGGTCGCTTGATGACAAACACGCCGAGCAAGTACAAAATTTATCAGCCGACCCTTTTGATAGGTTTAATTATTAGTATGTCTAATAATGACACCGATGGAACACACATTTGGTTGTCACGTGATCCAGCAGGGTCTAGTCATTTTACAATTTGTTGACACTTGCTATCTCTTCTCATGGAATACTATAAATTGTCAACCAATTTGGTTTAAATAAAGAACTCTTGAGATTTCTATTGTTATTTTCAGTCAGGCTTCATTGGTTTTTTTTTTGAAATTTGCATATATCTACATCCCCAATCATATTATTGTCTTATCCATTCAGTTTCATCACAAAAGAACTTTTTGGTAAGCTATGAAGTTCACGACTATTATGTCAAATCCAATCTTGTTCCATGCATGGTATGAACCAGGCTGAGTAATTGTGGAAAATGGTGATAATCTTTGTGAATGTATTTGATCTAATATATCTTTGATCATGTATACATATTTATTAATGTAAGAAATATCTTGAGTTAAATACACCAAGAGCCCTCGAACTTGTAAGCATGTGTCACATATGGACTTGAACTTTGAAAATATATTTCTGGCCCCTTAAACTTATTAAGTGGTACACATAGGTCCCTAAACTTTGAAAATGCATTTCTAGCCCCCTAAACTTGTTAAGTGATATAGCACAGGTCCGTACTTGGCACGCGAGTATTTTTTTTGCTAATGTGGCGTTGTTACGTGACAAAAAGTTAAGCATCAACCCACCTGAAACTCAATTTGCGCTGTTGTCATTGGTGCAGGAGCTGCCTTCACATAGAGGTGCTCACGAGGGGAACATCAACGGCTAGAGGATGGGGTGGCGCCATGACGCATCACAAATTGTACGACATTCACCTCCAGCGATGATTCTCCTACTTGTAGGCCTGACTGTGTACGTGTGCTCCGATCGGCAATGCTTTTGCGCGTTGTTCCAGTCATACCATGACCAACCACGCGCAGAAGCATTGCCGACAGGAGCCACGTGCCTGCAGTTTGACCTGCAACTTGGAGAAGCATCGCTGCCAGCCAGGGTTGTGCTTTCTTTGACGCGCCACCTCACCCTCCAGTCGTTGATCCTCCCCTTTCCACATATGCATATAAGGGAACCCTTTTGTTGCACGTAAAAAGGATCAAACTGCATTTGTGAGTAAATTGTGGTAAAGATGCTTTGCAGATACATTAGGTGAAAAAAGTATTTATCAACTAATATGCCTATTTTACCTTCTCAATACATGTGGACAGTTTTACCTTTCCTCACTTAGATTCAAATAATCTACCATAATTTGTTCTTATGTCGTGCAAGCTATGAACATATATACTCTAGTTGTACCAATTTTTGTAGAAAAAATAAAGTTTACAGAACAAAGTTGCACTACAGATCAAATGTTGATTATTTTTTTATTTCGCTATTGTTTTCTACTTAGAATCTGCATATCATTGTTGGTATTTCTTATGACTGCTGGATAAATCCACAAGCGCACAGATTATACCGTTGTAACACTTCACCTAGGAGTATTCCAAGGTATCGTAATTTATATTTTCCTAAGGGAAAGCTGGGCTAGAAATGATAATTAGAGAGAGATCCTAGAGAGCAGCTCAACTTAGTACCAACTAGTATAGGGGGTAAACGAAATATGGGATAGGAAGGGTGATGAATGGACAAGCCAAGGTAAATGATAACTTAGGATAACTAGTAAGTATAGCTAGGTGGGAGGACAACGAGAGAGATAGGGACTCCTATGTAATTCACTTCTACTTTAGTGTACTTAGCCAATTAATTAGTCTAAACAAAATAGTTTGTCTCCTCAATACAAGTATGCTAGGCGAGAGGATAGATCAGTAGGAGGGCAAAACTCCTACCGGACCACGCTCTCTTTTTATGGGGGCCTTACTTTTTAAGAACTTGCCTAAGAACACGTGGTGGAATACAAAGACTAGACAAGGCTGTCACTCTCTTGCTAGCTGCCACAAACAATCCGTGCAGCAAGCGATAACCAAGGGTAAGACGATGTATAAGCACCACGCTTACACACAACTTACTACTTTAATTATGATCTATAACTAAAGCACCCTATGACAGGCAATGATCGCATACGGGAAAGGCCACAAGGATCATAGACTATTAATGTAAAGGCTAGTAATAAGCAAAAACACACAACAATACTATAACTAGTATAGTAATGCTCAAAGTAAATACTAAGTAAAGTAGAGGAAAAATAATGTATTGAATAAAGTAAAGTCTTACAAAGAAGGAAAGATACAAGAGCTATACCAGACTCTCCAGAAGATGACTCCGGAAATCCCGAGCACAGCTCGACTCAACTCTAACTCCCACTCTAGACTAACTACTAGATAATTCTAAGGGCTTGAGCTTGTAGGCTTGTCCACCATGAATGAAGAGAGGGGTGTGAGCCTCTATTTATAGTGGGAGGTGGAGTAGGGGATACTCCACTGCCACGTCATCAATCTAGGAGGCTTCAATTCTCCACCCTTGGATTCACCGCCTCTAAACCGCCTTGGATTGGATGGTCTTGATCTTCAACATGTGTTAAATGCATGGGGGAGTCACCAGGCGCAGCACCGACCTTAGGGGGTATCGGTCGACCCCCCTATGGTAGGTGGGCCCTGCCCCCGAGCTTCTAGAAGGTGCCCCACTGGTCAGGGACCAAGTGGGGGGTGGTACCCCCTGAAAGGGTATCGGCCGACCCCCTATAGGGGTCTAGGGCCCACCACCTTCTTCTAGAAGGTAGTCCCACATGTCATGTGACTTGGTTGATTCTTCTGAGATGTTTGTCATGTCAGTTTTCCTTGATGTGGGCCCATGGATCCATGTGAGATGAATATGAGCCGTTGGGAGGAAGCACAAGTTGATCCAAGGTCGAGGATCACTTGGGAGTGTGTCGGTGTATAAAATGGCGGGGTCTAGACAACCAACAAGTAAATTTCTAAGCGCGTCTGAGATCGGATGGTTGCGCAAGGAGGACAAGACGATGTATACTGGTTCAGGCACGAACGCCCTACGTCCAGTGTGTGGCGAGGTCGTGTTACCCAGCGCGGGGGCGCTCGTAGAGGGGAGCTACAAGCGGTTGAGAGAGGGAAGACGCTTCCCAGGTCTCGTGCGTATGACGTATTTGGTTCTGGTGAGATCGCGTGAGTGCGAGTGTGTGTGAATCAGAATGCCGGGAGCCCGAGATCGAGGGTCCACTCTCCCCCTTTATACGTAGGGAGAGAGGGCAGGGTACAGTAGAGAGAGAAGTAGGAGACGTGCGCCTGGTACGGGCTGCTGACTTGGGGGGTGCCTCAGGCCTTCGTCCGCCTTCCTTCCCGGGGAAGACTGCGCCTGTAGACACGCCGCCGGGGACCTGTTCGTCCTTTGGGAGGGCTGTAGCCATGCGCCCCATCATCGGGGGCGTCCTGTTCCCTGGTTAGGGCATGGGCGGAGGTTGGCAGCACAGGGCCAAGCACCCCTGCGTTCTGTCGTACAGTGTTACACACATGGTGATCCCTGTTTGCTTGACCTGCGCATATCTAGCGAGGGCATGGCGAGTGTCATTCGGAGGTTAGGCAGCATGGTCACTGTACCTTGTGACCTCTACAGGGGTAGTCGTGGCGGGCCACGCCCGGCTGGTCGTGCTCGAACAGTGGGGAGGACGAACAACACTGTGTGTTTTTGACCGATAGTGCAACGCCCTTGGTCGGACGAGGCGAAGGGCGTCCGAGGGAGAAGGTATCACAGATGACGTCACCCCCGCTCGGATGAGGCGGTGAGCCACCAAGGGAGGAGGCGTCACGGATGACGTCACCCCGGCTTGGACGAGGCGGAGAGCCCCTAGGGAGGAGGTGCCACGGATGACGTCACCCCGGCTCGGACGAGGCGGAGAGCCCCCGAGGGAGGGGAAGGACGATGGGGTGATTTTGTTTTTGTGAGGTGCGGTGTTAGGGTACCCTATTCTCAGGTATCCGACAGTAGCCCCCGAGCCTTCGGTAAAGTCCCGAGACTACACCGGGGGCTTTGAGAGCGTTCATGGTTTAAGTTTCTTATTCCGGTGGGTGCACGTGAGCGCACCCGCCGGGTGTAGCCCCCGAGGCCTTAGGAGGATGATTTTTCCTCCTAAGGGCTTATTCGGTCGAGCCCACAGTGTTTGGCCCTTCACCCTCGTTGAGAGGTAAGGAGAAGCGAGGTCTGCTCCGTATGCGCAGAGTCAGAGTCTGTCTTGCACGCCATCCCTGCCACGAGGCGCACTGTTGGTCTTTGGCTGGCATGTTTTGACGCGACGAGTCAAAATCGCGCAGCACTGCTGCCTGACCGCGACGCCTAGTGGACGGGTCGGTGCCGTGTAATCGCCCTGAAAGCCTGGCCGCGCCCCCTGTCGGTCCAATGCGGGTGCGCCATGTTCTCCCGCTATGGAGCGGCGTGGGGTGCCACCCCCCCGTTGGTCAAACCCCGAACGACGAACCCTGAACCTCTAGACTGTTTGGCCATGTAAGGCCATGCCGCGCCTTTGCGAAAATAGGCGTAGGCACACAGCGCAGAGTAGCTGAGAGACGAGCGTTGTAGCTTCACAGGTTGGTCGTCGCGCACACCGCCCGCGTAGGCTATAAATACGGGTAGCCGTCTGCGAGAAGGCTCAACACCGCCACAGCATGGCTTTCCCTTTCTTCCTCCGAGGCTTGGTCGGTGGTGCCCTTGAGCACATGGCGAGCGACTTCCTGAGAGTGACCTTGGATTAGGGGAATTTCTGCGTGAGGGGTGCGGATGTCCCGTCTCGCCCAGTGGCAGAGATTAGGGGAAGTTTTGCGATGTGCATAGTCCTTCCCGCTATCCTGGCCACTGGAAGGGCGAGAAGATGACAGCCCCCCTCGACGGGCTGGCGTCCAACTGTCCGAAGACGCCGAGAGCGTCGTCCGAGTCACCACCCTCTGCTGCTGCTCCTAGGACCGAGAGGCGTAGGGACTATCCTTTCTCCGTCGCGAAGTCAGGGATGTGTCCACTGGGATAGCCATGGCAGTATGCTTACGTGGCCCCAGGAGTTGGCCCATCGTTGACTGTTGGTTGATGGCGATGTCGCCGTCGGCGAGATGGGTGGACTCAGAGCTGCTAGTGAGCGGCGGGCTCGGAGTCACTTGCCGGCGGTGACCTTGATCATGGAGCAGCTGCGTTCGCGCAGCTGCAAAGTGCCCAACCAGGTACAGGGGAGGGAGCAGCATCGTCGCGACCCGGGACCTCCTTGAAGACGAGGTAGCCGCTGTTCTCCCACAGCTACAGTGTGGCTGGTCAGGGTGGTCACTGGGTCGCAGCGCCGCCGTCCGACGTGATCTTGAAGACCAGGCGGACGTTCCCCGGGCCCCACGATTGGGTTGCCTCACCTGGATATCAAGACCATCGGACGATGGTGCCCTTAGCGTGGGCATCTGTGTAGTATTTCTAGCTTTCAGCCTTTTGGCCGGGGATTTCCCTTCAGTCCACCTTGTGATCGCTCTGTGTTTGGTGTCTGTTGTTGTTGGGCTTAGCCCCCGAGGCTCTTGAAGAGTGTGTAACCCTTGCAAGGATTAGTATATGAAAGAAATAAACTTACGCATTTACCTGTGTCGCTCCCCGTCGAATAGGGCCTTACGCGTTTCCCTCCTTATCTGGTTGCAAGAACCGGGGCGAGGTGCGATGGCAGCCCCCGAGTCTTCACTCGATGTGAAGAATCGTCTTGGGTCTGTATCGTCTTTTTGTACGTTCCCCGCGCATCCCTCCACGAGAAGGGGGAAATGAGCTAAACCATTCTATCCTTGAAGCGGATGAACCATGGGTGCTCGTCGAGCTGATAACAGGTATATCTGAGTGGGGTGCTGGTTCCCAATCGATAGGGTTCCAACTAGTGGCCCATGTCGTGGCTCACCCCAAATCGGTTTCATCTAGTACTCGGGTTCGTTCGACGGGTTCCGAGGGCTCGGTGCCTTCCTTCGGAGGAATACCATGAACCAATCTCCAAAATGGACTCAAATGCGAAATATGAAATGAAGTAGGCATCTGACTGCCAGATTGATGACCGCTAGTGTGTCAATTTCTTATTTGCCCCTCGCTCTTTTGTCCTGAGTCGGTCGTTTCGAACCCCGCCGGGTCGGCCTCCGAACCTCTGGATCGTAATGGGTCGTCGGGGCGTCTATAGCTCTTATCCCTTTGCCTTACCTGGGCCCATGGGCCATCTTTGCAAGATGCGCCACGTGCATGTTCCTCCGACCTCCGCGTACGTCAGCCGAGCTCGGGCGAGGCGGAGGTCCGTCCGAGCCGAGTTCGTGCCCCGAGGGTATGTGCCTCGGTCGGAGGTGTTTGGGATAGGATCCGTGCGCGCGGCACGGTGGGCCCAAGATAGATCCTGTAATCATGATGGATATGTGGTGCACTAACCGGAGCGAAGAAAAAGGCGAGTGGTGTCAGTTACCAGCCATCGTGCGTGCGGCTTCTGATATCCCCACGGACAGCGGACGGAATGCAACCGAGCGGCTGCATTTAATGCGACTGGGGTCATGGCATCATGGCGCGAGGATGCGAGAGGGCACCGCTTCGTCTTCTCCGTCCTTATAAATATCCTCGCGTCGCGTCATCCCCTGTGTGCTTTTCCTGTTCACCTTCCTCGCTTCCCAGCTCGTTCGCGTAGCCCCTTTTCAGATCTAGGGTTTGCGCCGCTTCGCCTCTGCTTCCGCCATGTCTCTCTTCTGGCGCCACAAGTCATACCTCGAGTGCATCCTCCATGGCTCGGGAGCTCCCGAAGAAGCATTGGGCTCGATGCTCGCTCACCCACTCTCGGGTGCTCGAGCTGGTGAATGCGGGGCTGCTACGCCCCGAGCTTTGGAGGAACGATGACGTAGAGTGGATCGTCCCCACGAACGTTGACATGTCGGACCCGCAGCCGGGCTACGTGCTCTCCTTCCTCCCGTTCCACGAGCGCGGGTTTGGCACGCCCCCACATCGCTTCTTCCGCGGGATCCTTCACCACTACAGAATCGAGCTTCACAATCTCAATCCCAACTTGATCCTCCATCTTGCGGCCTTCATGGCCATGTCAGAGGGAATGTTGGGAACGGAGCCGGATTTTGCCTTGTGGAAGTATCTTTACAAGGCGCAAGTCTTCCTCGACAACACTGGTGGCGTGAGGTCTGTGGTGCCGTGCGGGGGTGCGTGCTTAGCGTTCGTTCCTCCCGCGCAGAATATTACATGCCGGCACGGATGGTGTTGTCAAATCGGGGGTCGCACTCGCAGTGGTTCTACATTCGGAACCAGCCTGAGGCGCCGCTGCCGGCCTACATGGGTCGCTGCTATCGCCGACGAGCTCCAGAGCTGGTACCATGGGCGTGAACGCCAGGAGCGCTTGGGGATAGAGTCCTATCTTTGGAGTTTGATGCAGCTCCAGGACCATGGCCTGCACCTTTTGGGGGTCGTGGCGCAGTTCCTCCAGCGTCGAGTGCTCTCACTAATGGAGCGAGAGCGCGACCTGCACGAGAAGGTGCCCGGGGCGTTGCGTGCGGGGTCTGCCATGGCAGAGGAAAAGTTGAGCCTCGAGGATGTGGTCACCACCACCCGAAGGCTGCTGGGGAACGCCCTGATCGCGGACGACGTCTACCGCTGCCCCTAATGCGCCCGGACCTCGGTTTTGTCGAACTGGTGAGTGCAGTCGCGTCGCGCTGGTACGCCTTTGTGTCTCCTCCCCCCCAGAGATTCTAACTCATGCATCGTTCGTTCCTCTCCCACAGGGGCCCCGATCGATGGCCCGCCATGTTGCTGCTCCCCTTCCCGTTCTGCCGGAGCAGCGGGCGGCGAACCGGGAGAGGAATGCGTAGCAGCAGGCGGCGACCGCCGACAGGAAGAAGAAGAGAGCTGAGAAGGCCCTCAAGCACACGCAACTAGAGATGCTACAGGCCAAGCAGCGTCGTGAGGGCCTGCCGGAGGAGGAGTCCTCCACCGAGTCCGATGAGGTGGAGGAGGGCCGAGATGATGATGACGACGACGATGATGACGACGAGGATGGACGTCCTCTGTCTAAGGTAGTTCCCGCGCTTCAGACGGCGGGAACTCTGCGTCACCCCGCAGGGGCCGCACCGACGGTGGAGGTACTCTCCGTCAGGACGTTCGGCGCACACCAAGCCCCCGGGGGTTCCGGGGCGGCGTTACGGGTGATGTCCCAGTTACCCCACGTCCCGCCCCGTCTGGGGGAGCGGGGATGGCGGATGGAGTCGTGGCCCGGTAGCCGGTAGCCGCGGCGAAGGGGAGCCACAGTGGAAGTGCAACCGCATCTTCTCCCCACGGTAAGCTTGCGTTCTTCGATGCCTTTCCTCATTCTTTTGGTCAGGAGAGTTCTCCCGTGCCTTTACCATGTGTCATGGTCTTCAACTTCGTCGGGGCTCCTTGCACGCAGGGTGGAAGAGGCTGCACCAGGGAGCGTCGTCTGCCAGCTTAGAACAGAGTGGCATGTCCCCGCTCCCTGGTCTGGCAGACGCCGCCACGACCGTTGCAGCCGTAGACGAGCCGGCCCCAGCCGGGACCGTAACGAGCGATGTCACGGGCGCGGGTACCGTGACACGCCCGACTTTTGAAGAGCCTGTTGTGGTGCCGCCGATCCTCACCGCCGCAGAGCCCGCGCCCGTCCCACCGTCCCCCTCCTCGGAGGTGATAGTCGTTGATGATTCTCGGGAGGAGGGCGGTCAGGGCGACGCCATGGCCGTGGACGTCTCAGCAGGCCAATTGGCCGTGGCATCGGAGGACGCGGCGATGGCGACCGCAGCGGGCGAGGCTGGCGGTGGCGATGGCGGTGTCGTGGAAGTGGGTGCGGCTGTGGGTATCCCTGCCGCGGCGCCCGAGGCTGAGGCGGCGGCGGACAAGGCGAGCGAGGAAGCCTTCGTGGGTAGCCCTTTGCCCCCTAACGTGCTGGCACGAGACGTGGCGATTCCCCGGTCCTTTATCGAGGAGGAGCTAGCGGCCGCCCACGCGGCAAAGGCTGTTCTTTCCCAGTCCAGCACGACCTCGCCGGGCGAGGTGGCAAATGCTGGGGGGACGTCGCCCCTGGGGACCTACGCCGTCTTCGTACTGACCGGCGTTCCTTCGGGGACGGGGAGCGGATTGTCTGGCTTGACCGGGAGAACCTGGGGACGCTAGTGTTCGTGCTAGATGACCGGCGTGAGAGCCACAACTGGAGTCCCGTGGAGGCCTCTCGTCGGGAGCACGAGCACCTCGTTGCGCGCAGGGTGGAGCTAATTCAGAGGGCAGTCGCGGTGCTCGCCGCCGACCTCTCCCATCATGGCAACGTGAGGGGCCGTTCGAGAGTAAGTTTTTTGCCAACCCTTTCTTGTCGATTTTCTAATATCTTCCTTCATGCAGGTTTTGATGGCGATAAGCGTCGGCAAGTCCGAGTTCCTTTGCCACAAGGCCAGTCGATGGGCCCCTAGATTGGGGATGTCTGCGGGGGAGGGCGCCGTGGCCGAAGAGCTTGCTGCTGCTCGTCTCCGTGTGGCGGAGCTAGAGGAGCAGCTGGGCGCCTCGGAGCTGAGGGTGAACGGTGCCCAGGTGTGAGCGCACAGGATCGCTACCGACGTCTAGCGGATCGGCCGGGAGCAGAACAAAGCGTGTGTCAAGGCCGAGAGCATCCGTAGGACGTTGGAGGCCGAGCGCACGACGCGTCGAGTTGAGGTCGAGACCTTGACCGCCGAACGCAACGTCGAGGCTCAAGAGCGGCACAGGGCCGCCTCGGTGCTGGCGTCCAAGGAAGAGGAGCGCAACGTCATGTGGTTCCAGCGCGACAATAACCGCCGTGAGCATGACGAGGTCGTGGCCCGCTTCGAGGACCTATCATGCAGGGCGCATGACCGTAGCGTCAATGTTGAGTGGAGGATTCGGGAATTCTCTGCTCAACTCGGTGAGCTGACTACGGTCACCTTGTAGCTCCGCGCGACGATCAACGACCTGATGAAGGAGAACAAAGGTATGTTGTGTGCCTGATGACGATCAACGACCTGTTTCTATGTGCCTGCGATCGAGTTGGAGGTTGAGACCCCCCTTCTTGTCACTCCAGAGCTGCAGGCTGGGGCGCGGGAATCGCAGGCGTTGCGCGAGGCTGTGGAGGGCGTATGCGCCGTCTTTGGGGTGCCGGACGCTGGGACCGGGCCTGCTGCTGTTAGGAACCGTGTTGGCCAGCTCTAGGAGCGGGGCCAAGCTATGGTCCGGGAGGCCCTACACGTCGGCGTCCATCGCACGATGGCCATCGCCGCCTGCCTCTATGACGTTGTGGACCCAACCCTGGTCAGCAACGGCTACCCCCAGGACGCCCGAGAGGACTTGCTCGACCAGGTTGAGGCGGATGTGGACGGGCCGGCGACGGTGTTGGCCACCAGGCTGGAGGTTGAGGTCTTTCCGCCACCGAGGAGTGACCCTATGTGGTCAGTGGTTAGGGCCAATGGCCCTTGTAAGAAAAACTATTTAGTTATCATTTGCAACTATGCGCCCTGGAGGGCTTTGGACAAATTGGATTGCTCCTTCTAAGCTTGTTTTTAGTTTGCTTGCTTTTTGTCCTCCGCGTTTTTGCCATTTAACTTACTTGCCAGACCTTTCCCAGAAGGGGTTTGTCCTGTTCAGGTGGGCAGTCGGGTGGAGGTACTTGGCTCCGGGGAGTTGGAGTGCCTTGCGGCCCATTGCAGCGGCCCGGTGAGGTTTTTTCCCTTAACCGAGGGAGACAGGGTTTTCGTTTAGAGGGCAAGGATGCGGGTTTTTAGTTTATCCGCCCCGAGTGCGGGTGATGTCGTGAGGACATCGGCCCTGACCGGGAAGGATTTTTGCGCAAAAAGTTTTTTTGGAAAGAAAAGTTAGGGGGTTCCCCTCTTTCCAGCCCCCAAGCAAGGTGTGATCTGGCCTGAGCCGAGAGTGCACCTTGCTAAGTGATTGGTCTGAGAGTTCCCGCATTTCATTGCTCGAACCTTTTGCCAGGAATTTACATGCACATGTACAATGTTTGAGGTAAACTACTAAGAGTAGAAACGACGTAGTTGTTGGTGCTCTGGGCGTTCGAGCTCTTCGCGCTCTAGGGGTCGACGTCCATCTTGTCTATGGCTTCGATCGCCGCCAACAGCTCCTCGCTGTGCACCTCGGCCATGGCATTCTCGCAGCAGTCCACGTCGCACTGGTACGCCACCTTGAGCTCGGAGCTGACCATGATGATGCCGCATGGCCCGGGTATCTTGAGCTTGAGGTAGGTGTAGTTGGGGATGGCCATGAACTTAGCGTAGCACGGCCTCCCCAGCACCACGTGGTACATTCCCCGGTAGGCCACGACCTCGAAGGTGAGGAGCTCGCTCCGGAAGTTGTCCGGTTCCCTGAACGTGACGGGCAGGTCGATTTGCCCTAGGGGTATCGTCTGTCTTCCGGGGACGATGCCCTGGAAGGGAGCCCCCGACGAACGGAGCTTGTTCCTGCGCATCCCCAGGGCCTTGAAGGCGTTGTAGTACATGATGTTGAGTCTGCTTCCCCCGTCCATCAGTACCTTGGTGAAGCGGACGTTCCCTATGATCGGATCTACGACAGGTGGATGGCGACCCGGTTGGGGAACGTGGTTAGGGTGGTCAACGTGTCCGAAGGTGATGTCGGACTCTGACCAGTCGAGGTAGACTAGGGTCACCGGAGCCATCGCGAACACCTCGCGCCGTTCGTGCTTTTGCCGGCGCTTGCAGCTGTAGGCGTCCGAGCCCCCGAAGGTCATGAGGCACTTGTTTACGTGGGGGTAGGACTCTTCGCGACCCCCATCCCCGTCTTGGTCCTCTGGCTGCTTCGCTTTGTCGTCCTTCTTGGGGACGACCGAGTAGTACTTGGCCAGCATGTCGCACTCCTGAAGTGCGTGCTTGACCGGCCCGTTGTGGTACGGACAGGGCTTGGCGAGCATCTCGTCGAAGATTCCCCCCTTCTTTCCGCCCTGAGGGCGGGGGGCCTTGCGATCCGCCGCCGCGACTAGGTTGTCGCCACCGCCGCGCTGCGGCTTGCCCTTCTTCTTGATCTTGCTTTGGGCGCGGTTGGAGGTTCCCTCGACGGGGTCCTCTATGCCCTTGCCCTTCCCTTTGTCAGGGTGGAAAATGGCGCCGACCGCCTCTTCGCCCGACGCGAAGCTTGTGGCGATGTCTAGGAGCCGCTCCGTGGTGTGAGGATTTCTGTGGCCTAGCTCGTGAACTAGATCCTTACAAGTAGTGCCAGCGAGGAATGCCCCGACCACGTCCACGTTGGCTGCGGTGGGGAGCTTCGTGCACTGTTGGGAGAAGCGACGGATGTAGTCCCGGAGGGACTCGTCCTCCTTTTGCCTACAGCTCTGGAGGTCCCAGGGGTTCCCCGGGCGCGTGTAGGTGCCCTGGAAGTTCTCGACGAACGCATGTCGCAAGGAGCTCCACCCATTGAAGGTGTCAGGGGGTAAGTGCTCGAGCCATGTGTGAGTCAAGTCCGAGAGGTGAAGAGGCAAGTTGCGGATGATGAAATCATCATTGTCCGCGCCGCCTGCCTGGCAAGCGAGGCGGTAATCATCGAGCCAGAGCCTGGGGTTCGTTTCCTCGGAGTACCAGACGACGTTGGTGGGTTGCCGGAAGCGTTGCGGAAACGGCGCGAGGTGGATGCTACGGACATACGCCAGGGGACCCGCCGGCTCGGGGGAGGGAGATCATCCTCCTCACTGTCGTACCGGCCGCCCCAACGAACGTGGTAGCCTCTGCTCGTGCCATCCTGCTTGGCGTGCTTATGTGCGTCAAGTGTGTCGTGTGCGTCGCGCTTATCGCCCATGCGAGCGTGGACCGTCGGACGTCGACATGCGTCCGGTGTGGGAGCCTGATGAACCGAGCCCTCGCGGTCATTGAGCGCCGGGTCGGCTCGCTGGCTGGAGTTGAGCCCGCGCCTTCGCGACGCAGAACTCTCGGCCTGTTGGACCGCGGCACGCTCCAAGAGGGATTTCAGCTCATCGTGGGCGAGCTTCCCCTCGGGAGTGTCGGGAACTGGGAGGTTGCGGAGCAAAACCGTCACTGCCGCGATATTCTGGCTTGCTCGCGCGAACTGCGGCGTCTCGTGCTCGTCGTTGATGATGCGCTGGTGCACCGCTCGGGCCTCCCTCCAAGTGCGGGGCTCTTCGGGCGCCCGGGCGGCTTCGCGCTCGAACGCTACGCGTCGTTGCCCCTCCTAGGGCTTCCGCTCCATGTTGCGGAGTTTCTGCAGCTAGCGCTGTCGGGCATCCGAGGGCTGTGGGTCGCTTCGTGGGGCTGGCACGGTCGGTCCTTTCCTACCCACGGGCGTGCGGGCCTCCTCCTCCTCCTCCTCCTCCTCCTCTTCTTCGATGACGGTGGCATCGACGGCCACTCCATGCTGCGGCGAGTTGCACATGAAGCACTCATGTCCGCAGCCGATGCTACCGTCGCTCGAGCCGGACCCGAGCAGATAATCGCTGGCGTGTAGGAAACCGTAAAAGGCCTCCTTGTCCCCTAGGCCTCCAAAGTCTAGGGCTCCTAGGGATTAACGCTCCCGCGGCTAGAGTCAGCGTCCGAGGTGGCTTCCGAGCTGGTGAGGAGGTCGGAGGGTGACCGAAGGTGGTGGGATGCGAGCCCGATGCATGTCCCCTCCACAGGGTCGACACGGAAACCCGCGGCCACCACCTCTGAGTAGTGCGTCGTGGCATTCCGCAAGTCGTATGGTAGCACCTCCGGAACAGGCGCTGAGATGAGCTCGGGGGAGAGCGGCTGCCCTCCCGCGAGTTGCGTTGCCACGTTGGCGAACGCGAAGTAGAGGTTGCGGAGGGACCCTCGAGTCGGCTAAAAGCCCGTCAGGGTGTCGAGCTGGCGCTCAAATCCGGAGTAGTCAACTCTCGACGCGGTTGTCCCTTGAGCGGGTTGTCCCCCGGAGGAAGACAGGCCAAAGTGGGCCATAGACGCCGCGACGACATCCACGGCTACCTCGGAGGGTGCCGTTGGGCGACGGAGGACAAGGTCGGCCCCCTGCCCGAAGCACTAGAAGTCCAGGTTGCCAAAACGAACGATGGAGTCTGGCGCGAAGTCGACGTGACAAGATGCCATCAGAAACTCGAAAAATGCGGGTGACTCGCAAAGTTCCCCTACCTGGCGCGCCAACTGTCGGTGTCTAAAATGGCGGGGTCTAGACAACCAACTAGTAAATTTCTAAGCGCGTCTGAGATCGGACAGTTGCGCAAGGAGGACACGCCGATGTATACTGGTTCAGGCACGAACACCCTACGTCCAGTGTGTGGCGAGGTCGTGTTACCCATCGCGGGGGCGCTCGTAGAGGGGAGCTACAAGCGGTTGAGAGAGGGAAGAACGCTGCCCAGGTCTCGTGCGTATGGTGTATTTGGTTCTGGTGAGAGTTTGCGTGAGTGTGAGTGTGTGTGAATCAGAATGTCGAGAGCCCGAGATCGAGGGTCCACTCTCCCCCCTTATACGTAGGGAGAGAGGGCAAGGTACAGTAGAGAGAGAGAAGTAGGAGACGTGCGCCTGGTACGGGCTGCTGACTTGGGGGCGCCTCAAGCCTTCGTCCGCCTTCCTTCCCGGGGAAGACTGCGCCTGTAGACACACCGTCGGGGACTTGTTTCTCCTTTGGGAGGGCTGTAGCCATGCGCCCCATCATCGGGGGCGTCCTATTCCCTGGTTATGACATGGGCGGAGGTTGGCAGCACAGGGCCAAGCACCCCCGCGTTCCGTCGTTCAGTGTTACACATATGGTGATCCCTGTTTGCTTGACATGCGCATATCTGGCGAGGGCATGGTGAGTGTCATTCGGAGGTTAGGCAGCATGGTCGCTGTACCTTGTGACCTTTACAGGGGTAGTCATGGCGAGCCACGCCCAGCTGGTCGTGCTCGAACAGTGGGGAGGACGAACAGCGTTGTGTGTTTTTGACCGATAGTGCAACGCCCTTGGTCGGACGAGGTGAAAGGCGTATGAGGGAGAAGGTGTCACGGATGACGTCACCCCCGCTCGGACGAGGCGGTGAGCCCCCGAGGGAGGAGCCGTCACGGATGACGTCACCCCGGCTCGGACGAGGCGGAGAGACCCCAAGGGAGGAGGCGCCACGGATGACGTCACCCCGGCTCGGGTGAGGTGGAGAGCCCCCGAGGGAGGGGAAGGACGATGGGGTGATTTTGTTTTTTGCGAGATGCGGTGTTAGGGTATCCTATTCTCAGGTATCCGACAGAGTGCTTCTCCTGGATCAGGGCCAGAGTGGAGGGCTGGTGGCCCCAAGGTGGTGTTGGCCAACCCACTATGTGGGTCCCACTGGCCTACCTTGCTCCATTTCTTCTAATTCTGCATCAAATACTTCATGAACATATGGAACTTGTTGTTTTATAAAATATGCTCATGATATGATTGTCTATCCTTGATCCTGAGGTTGTTGACACTATTTTGGATATATAAAAGTGTGTCATTTTTGGTGTCAACATTCATGAATTTAGCTAGGCTATGTACATCTAGATCTCTTATGGCTAAATCACTGAACAACCAATTTTGTAAAACCAAGACTATTACTTATAAGTGGGTACACTATGAACACTAAAGAGTAACTATATATCTACCAACAAAAATCCGTAAGAACATCATAGTGCTTTGCCAATAAATTGTAGGTAGAATTAACCCTAGGACATCCTGAAAGATAAAAATTAGCTGGCGCACACATCCACTTTCAATTTTTGCTAGAAGACACTGCAGTTTCGTGTAATTGGCCCAATGGACACCGCATCCCGGTTCAAGCCGTTACAAAATAGATATAAAATTATATAAGTGCCTGAACATTATACTATAAAATCTTCTATGCTCTACATGATGAGAACTATATAGTAAAAATGTTGTTTTGCACTAAAATAATCATTTTACTCCTCTTTATAAATAGACAAAGTTAACCATAGTTAATTTATTAATAATATTTGTAGGACACTAAAAATCTGGAGAAAATCACAGAATGCGCACATCACCAAATCATGGCTATGCTAAAAATTACAGCTTGAAATAATAAAGTTTATAATGGTATATTTAAAATGACTGAGTTATAGATTTATCTCATGCAGTGCAAATTATGAAGGGGAGCAAAATAATTATTTTAGTGCAAATTTTTAGTATACAGTTCTCATCATGTAGAGTATAGAAGATTTTATAGTATAATTTTTAGGCACTTATATGATTTTTATATATTTTATAACGGTTTGAACCAGGACGCGGTGTCCATTGGGTCAATTACATGAAACCACAGTATCCTATAGCAAAAATTGAAAGTGGATGTGTCACCAACTAATTTTTGTCTTTCATGATGTCCTAGAGCTAATTCTCCCTTGTATATAACTGGCCGGTAAGTATGAAAATTTACTCTTATGAATACAAATCATACATGTACTATGTGGATATACTACGTGTGCGAGCATCTATAAATAATCACTTTTTTTGTTTTATAGTACCACAAGTAACCACCGGGATCTGTCCTCTGTGGATACTTCATGTACAAGCACATGAGAGGAGACGACACACGATACGTGAAGAAACCTTCCAAGCAAGCCAAAGCGACGAGCATCAACGAACGTACATTGTACAACATAGTTGAGGACGTGTGCCTTTTTCTCATAAAAATATGTCATCTCAAGTGAAGAGAAATATCATGATCATGAAAGTGAATTAGCCAAGACAGAGTACCGAGCGCTAACAAACATTTATAGCCTAAATCTTACTCGGTCAGGTTTTTAGAGGACATGTGCAAACTTTTGACGTATATAATGTGTAATACACTTATAACTTTATGTGTGAGCATGAGACTCATGCATATAATGTGCCATACACTTGTAACTTTATGGCGAGCATGAAACTTTGAAGTAATAAATGTATGTATGAAATATTTAAATTACATGTTGCTATATTTGAACACCATCCAATAGGGTTTAGTAGTTTCAATAACAATATATATGTATATATTTAATAATACAATACAGGAATATCAAAAATATAAAAACATGAAAAACATTTTCACAGGCGGTTCACAATGAGTCATTTACACAGGCGGTTCTCAAGCAACCGCCTGTGCTGTGGTACCATTTCCATTGGCCAAATGGCCCCCCAGCGCAGACGGTGCTAGAAAACGCCTGTGAAAATGGGTTATCAACCGACTGTATAGTGTGTTTCTATACTAGTGTTTTGTTTATACTTGGTCTGCGAGGTATGAACATTTTAAACCCACATACTAAAAATCCATGATTCATTTTCTGATTGGCAGAGATCATCAGATGAAGAAATAAAAGCATATGAATGTCATAAAGCTCAAACCTTATTAGATAAGAGCACTGAACTCAACTTCCTTGAAGTCATCCTCATCCCACCCCTATGTCCATCCGTAACCCATCTGGCAAAATATTAGAAAGCATCAGTTTATGACGAATGCTTGAACCAATCATAAACAATCGCTGGAATAATTTATCCATATTACCAGATATATAACAATAACAAAACAATAGCCAACGTGGGCCACCCCTGAGCACGTCTGACTTTTTGATGTCGATCCTTGTGGCTGGCTGCAAACTCACATACACTTGCACGCTTGTTGGCACTATGCAAGAGTGAAGAGTACATGACGCTTGTACATGAGCGATGCGAGTGCGACCTCTTACCGATGGAGTGTCAATGAGGATGGGCCACGGCAACTGATCCAACCCAGCCTCATCATCCATGGTGGACCAAGACGAACGAGGCCTAATCCTACGTTTAAGGTTAGGCAATAATGGTGATGCACCGTTCTCCAAACCTGGCATTATCCACCATATATAGTAGCTAAGCTAGCGTTGCCGCTAGCAAAAAATGCCATTGTTGCCCAAATATGGCCATGAGGTCATAATATGGACAACTCCGTGTGAGGCAGGAGGCCGTGATATGGACAACCAACTCCCGTGTGAGGCAGGAGGCCGTGATATGGACAACTTCGTGTGGCAGGAGGGGGAGTGTAGGGGAGGAAGGAAGTGGGAGGGAACCGGAGTTCTTGAGGCATAAAGATATCATCATTGTGTCGGGATCTGTGGTTGTGATTAACGGGAGCGGGACTTGCAATAGGGGTGGCTAGCATAAGGAAACAATATGGGTATATGGACGTTGTGTAATTTTTTTGAGAAAAAACAAATGGAGGAGGGTGTTGGTTCACAGTATGTGTGTTTGTCGATTTGTATCCTTGTTAGTGGTTGGTATCTTCAACCGTTGCGCGTGTCACCCATTCTACATTAGATGCAAAATTCATAACACATTCGTTGAAGAAGATTAAAGGTGAGAAAAGTGAGGGGCATTTTCGATTTCCTTCACTCTTGTATGGTATACACTGAGTATGATTATGATACACGCTGGTTTTCAGAGAAGTATCACCGGTCGGGACATTGCTCCTTCATGTTAACAATGCAAAACTTGATGTATGCACGTGTACTCGTCTACAACAGGTCTCTTGAGCCGTCTAATGCCTAGAGACGATGAAGCCATCGTCATCTTACGAGGCGATAGGGAGAGTACATGGCCCGAGGTCTAGTCGCCAGCTCCAGCATGGTTGTATGGTGGCCTCGGCGACTCGAGGGTGTCGCAGATCCTGTCCGTACAGAGGATCAGTTTGGGTGCGCGCCAGAGGGAACGCGGCATGGACGAAGTTGCAAATCCTTCGACGTCTTCGTCTATTCTTGCAGCCTAGAGCTCACCAGCGCGACACCGACTACAGGACGAAAGAGCCAGGACAAGGTGGTGGCGGCGTGCATAGTGTTTGGCTAGTGGCGCGCAACGTTTCCTCCTAGCACAGTATCGATCACCATCTACCCCAACTTTGTAGATCTGGTTTGACTGCTACTACCGATCGTTTTTCGGTGATTTTTTTTGGCATGTCTATGTGTTAATCAAATTCATTTGAAGGGTCGACGGAGTATGATCCGGATGGGGTAGGTAGGACTTGAGGGGTCGACGTAGTATGATCCAACATCTTTTCTTTAATTGTTACGATATTGAGTGTTTGCTATTACTCCTCCGACAATCGTGTCGCACTTGTTTGGGGATGATCAAAATTGAGTTACCGTAGACACAATTTGCTTGTTTTGATAAGAGCATCAACCTTATAGTGGGCAATCTAGCTCACAAGGAAGGATTTTATTTTTAACAAAAGCCAAAAACAAACTTGTTTGCAGGTACTATTACGGGGGACATATTAGCTTCAATTCTGAACTCAATTACAGCGCTTGGATGAGCACAAGACTTTCATTGTAGAGGCATGCAATCTTTTATAGTCTACCGCTATGTTTCTTTTCTGTCTACTTCTTATGAGTGTGGTTTCTATTATCGTCTTAGATATTAGGCTTGGTTTATGTTTTTTTTCTCTTGTATCTGTTATAATTGGTCGGATTGTTTCTCCTAGAGGAAAAAAAAAGGAAGGCGATGGAGGCGGCCATCAAGGAGGTTCATCTGATGGCAGCTTGGAAAGTGAAGACTCACTACTTGGCAAACGTTTCTCTTCTTTGAAATTTATGCCCAGTTTCATAGTCTTAATTACTTAAAATTGGTGCCTAAAAAATGGAGAGCATGGGTTATGGAATTTAAAAGGAAATTTGGCTGCCAGGAGCAAACAGACAAAGGCTGGTTAGCAGATGAATCCAACTACTGAAACATCGATTTCAGTATACAGTACAAGCTGGGCTATGAAGAACAAGGACTTGGCTAGGTGAAATAACTTGTAATTTTAATTAACTGTCTACAGACAAGTTGAATTAAACATGAAACAATGATCAAACTGTGAGCTCCTAAATGAATCAAATATTTGCTGTTTTGCATACTGCAATAATATATGGTCTGATTGAAAATGCACTGTTTGGCACCTACTGTAATTGGTCTGATTGAATCAAATATATTGTCAGTAAGCATTTAGCTGTTTGGGATGCTTAGCTTATCTATCTAGCTTATATTTGTGGGGGTCTATCAGTTAGCTACGTGTACTTGGTTTTCATTCAGATATTTCTAATAGCTACCTAGCTTATATTTTTTTTGGCGTTGCAACTATATCTATAACATAATTAATTAATATATTGATGGTTTCTAAAAAATATTGCAATCATGTTGCTCTTATTTATCTTGATACATTTGCTATCAAATAGCCGCACAATTAGTATATAAAATTTATTTATAGTTGATCTTAGTTACATACAAAGTATTAAACAATTTAGAAACAGATCTCCGTCTGTTAGTTGTATGATATGTCTTTATACTTGTTTGTGTAATTGATTCAAGGCGCTTAGAGACGCAAGACTCCGTCTATGGATTTTACAAGTAAGGAGAGGAGCAGCCAGGTCGACTACCTACCTTTTAACTCAAATCTGAAATATGATTTCAATTATGAAATGGAGAAGAACAAGTAACCCAAAGTTGAACTTGGACAGCGTGCCCCGGCTGCATGCTACACTGAACACCTTTTAATGCTAGCAGAAACGAAACTAACAATGCATTGACAACTAAACGATGACAAGATTACCACCAATCCGGCGGCGATTATCCCGCATGCAGGATACTACGTGCATATGGGCACGTCGTACAGACATGATGCATGCGTAGAGTACGTGGTTACGCGCACTTGAAGCCCGTGGGGACGCCCTTGCCGCAGAAGTTGAGGACGAGGCTGAGGTTGACGGGGATGTTGAGGTTGAGCCCCAGCACGTTGGCCTTGATGGCCGTGCACAGGCACACGGCGGCTTCCAGCTCCACGAGTCCGTTCAGCAGCGGGCAGCACTTCTCGTTCACCGGTGGCACGCCGACCTTGGCCTTGATCAGGTCCAACACGTTGGCGCACACGCTCAGCTTCAGCGCGTTCGTCGGGCAGTGGCCATACCAGCCGGTCGTGCCGTCGTTGCCGCCGCCGCCTCCACCTCCACCTCCACCTCCACCTCCACCTCCACCTATGGGGCCGTACCCACCACCGCCGCCACCTCCACCTATGGGGCCGTACCCACCACCGCTGCCGCCGCCGCCAATGGGTCCGATCCCACCGCCACCTCCACCAATCGGGCCTATACCACCACCGCTGCCACCGTCACCTCCACCGATTGGGCCATACCCTCCACCGCCGCTGCCCGGCCCGCCACCATTATTGCCTCCCCAGCTGCCGCCGCTACTGCCCTCACCTGGTCCGGTGCCCCCGCCGTAGCCGCCGCTTCCGCCGCCACCATGGCCGCTGCCGCCTTGGTGGCCGCTGCTTCCGTGGCCATTGTTGCCCGGGCAGTAAGGGCAGGCGTTGGCCACCGCGAAGAGCAGGAGGTTGAGGACAAGTAACAGTGGCACTTTGGTGGACGCCATTGGTCACGAGCTGACGAGCAGCTAAGCTACAGCAAGTGTGGATCTCCGAGTCGGACGAAGGTCGATCGTTTTATATAGAGAGAGATCTCGCTGCTACTAGCTACTCCAAAGTCCTAACGTAGGGTTGGGCAAAATCAGCATTCAGCAAAGCAGAACAAGGTGGAGCGGAAAGCAATAGAGCACGGTGCTGTTCTTCGGGAGACGGGCCGGGTAGGACAAGAAGCCGTGACTGGATAACACATGCATGCATGCGCGCACGGGCAGAAAATGGCCATGCATGCATGCCAGGGTCGGCGGCCGGTGTGTCAACCCGTGGGCTGGCTGGAGACCTTGGCAAGTTGATTGGCAGGCGCTACGGATCACGGTGACAGCGGTGGCAAATTTGGAGGTTTACCGAGCTGCGCACGGATAATCGCCAAAACAAATCCGTATTCAGTTTGAAAATAAGCACTAGATCGGCCCCGTGTTTAGCGGAATCCCTAGGCCCTAAATGGACGGTGTGCTTAATATATATACTCCTACTATACACGCCTCTCAGCTCCCTGTGTATCCGTAGAGTGCATGCGACTCAGATCAGATCCATTGAGCCATGAGATCGGCGCCGACTTGGCGCGTAATAGGGTCACGGGATGGCTATAGATTTCCGGATGTGCTGTATGTCTGTATGTGTCCAGTGTCCACAGCGGCGGCTGGTGCTACAGTTCTCAGCAGCTCGTCGGACGCTAGATGGTGACAGAGTGACAGAGGGTAGGGTACCCAGGATATCACTACCAGAGACGGGCATTTTGCCCATTGCCCGCTAGTTTGCCGAGTGCTTTCCATCGGGCACTCGGTAAAAGCTACTTTTGTCAGAGTGTCGCATTCGGCATAGGGTAACGTCTGGCACTAGGCAAACGACCCTTTTACCGAGTGTGAGGCACACGGCAACGCCAACACTCGGCAAACGATGTTAGGAGCCGACGCCGTCAGCGGTTTGCCGAGTGTCTCCGTTAGGCACTCGACAAACCTAGCCTTTTGCCGAGTGTCTTGGGCGAAACACTCGGCAAAACTAGCCTTTTGCCGAGTGTTTTCTATGGCACTCGGCAAATTAGTTTTTTTTTCCTTTTTAGTTTGGTCTCCAAACTTTTCCTACTATCCTTCAATAGTACCTAGAACTACATGTTTTCTTATGACAATTTTATCCATGTGTTTGCTATATTTAGTTAATTTTTTTCAATTAAGTGAATTATTTGACCGAAGCCAAATTTGAACTACAAGTGATTGAAATAATGAAAAAATATTATCCATATTATTAAGCATAATTTGAGTTCATATGTGCTAAAGTAAAACAAAAACTCCACATATTGTTCACGAAACATGATCTCAAACTTGTGGTAGAATTGATTAAAAAATATATAAATAGCAAATGGACTCCAAAAATTGTAAATTTTATCATGGAGCCATTAAATCATACTTAGAACATGTGATAAAAAATTGGGATGATTGCGCAAAAGTTGTCACATACATGTCTTACAAATCTAATCATCTCTGATAATGTTTCATATCACTTAGAGGGATTGAGTAGGATTTGAATTGAAATCGAACCTAACATTCAAATTTGACTTCAAAACTTTTCGTACAGGCAATACAAAACATATATGGTGTGATGTCAAGATTTGGTAATTTTTTGAAACCGTTTGATATTTTTTAATTTTTTAGTAACATTTATGTAACATTTGCCGAGTGTCAGTGGGAAGGCACTCGGCAAAGGGGGCTTTTGCCGAGTGCCAGATCGGCGGCACTCGGCAAACGTTGGATCTGGCCTTATCCGGACTTAGCCATTTTTCGGCCGCGCGCTCACACACACAAACACATGCACACACGCCAACCGCCGCCGCCGCGCAGCACCCCGCCCGCCGGCGAGCCCGCCGGTGAGCTCCGCCACCCCCATCCTCCCCGCCCCCCCCCCCCCCCCCCCGCCCCCCCCCCCCCCCCCCCGCCCCCCCCCCCCCCCTCTCCCCCCCGCCGCCCCCCCCCCCCTCCCCCCCCCCCCCCCCCCAGCCCCCCCCCCCCTCCCCCCGACGCCTCCCCCCCCCCCCACCCCCTCCCTCCCTACCCCCCACCCCCCACCCAGCGGCCCCCCACCCCCACCCCACGAGGCCCCATCCCCACCCACACTCCCACCGATCAACATACAAAGAAGGAAGAGTAGGGGAAGAAGAAGAAGAAGAAGAAGAAGAAGAAGAGAAGAAGGATAGGAAGAGAGAAGGGGGAGAGAGGAGGAAGAAGAAGGAGGCCGCCCGTCGCCGCTGTCTACCGCCCAAGGTATGAATTAGAAGAGATATTAGTTTAGTTGTGGTTGTGGTAGTGGTAGTGGTAGTGGTAGTGGTAGTGGTAGCGGTAGTGGTAGTGGTAGCGGTAGTGTGGTAGCGGTAGGGTTATTGGTAGTGCCCATCTTGATTCGTTATGAGCATGGATTCAACCTATATATGTGTGTGGTTGTCGGCCATCGAGCCTGTGACATAAACGTGGTTGCCGGCCATTGTGCCATTGTTTTATTGCAGGTTTTGGAAACCTCACCGTGCAGGGGAGGTTCTGCCGAAATTTTTACTTATGTTATTCTTTTTTCTTTTGTAGAAGGAAGGGGAGAAAGGAGCAGAGGCGATCTCTACATGCACCGCGTCGCCTCGCCACTGCACCGACTCGCCACGGCTCTGCTAGCCTTACTCCCCCGCCACCGAAGGTATAACCCCTCTTTGCTTATCATGGTCGTGCATCATGTTACCAGTTAGGCGTCTCCCGTTCGAAAGAGATATGGTTGGAAATATGTAATTCTTTGCATATCTATAACCATATCTGTTTTGAATTGTCCACGTTTCTATGGACATCCCGTGTGTGCGTAGAGGAGGTTAGTTTCCATGGTCTGCTCTGATCCGAGATAGAGTTTCGATGGCACCTCCCTGTTGTTCTCTAGATACACACTCTCTGTATTAGGATGTGTATCTGGAGAGCAGCGGGGAGGTGCTGCCGAAATTTTATCTCGGATAGGAGTAGAGCATGGAAACTAACCTCCTCTACACAACCACGGGTGGGATTAGGACCTATCCTCAACTATTAGACAATAGGAACACCATGTACATGCAATTGCTAGTTACATTACTCGCTGGTATATATCTTAGAGGATAGATGACCGGGCATGGATGTACACGGGCCGCACAAGTCAAGGTGCGATGACCAATGAATGGATTGAGAAAACCAATGCTTTCTTGGAACTTGTCTTTCCCTCGGAGAAAGAAGTGCGCTCAACTTGGTGTCCCTGCAGCAAGTGCGCTAACATACGTCGACAAACAAAGGATATAATGGGGCGACATCTTTGCAAGAATGGGTTCATGCCAGACTATACCCGGTGGACACTACATGGTGAAGAAGCACGTATGAGAGAGAAGGCAGTGAGGCCACGCGTCGAGGATTATGATGCTGATGCTGGTATAGGAGACATGTTAGATGACTTTCATGAAGCTCATTTCGCTGAGGGAGATAGGGAGGAGGAGGAACCAGAGGCAACCGTAAAGACGTATTATGACATGTTAGACGCGGCACAGAAACCCCTTCATGGACAAGCAAAGGTTTCCCAACTCAATGCCATTGGTCGCGTAATGGCATTTAAGTCCCAGTTTAGCCTTAGTCGAGATGCCTTTGATGGTATGTTGACAGTTATTGGCACCTTGCTTCCGGAGGGTCACATTTTGCCAAAGAGCATGTACGATTCACAGAAGCTTCTTCGTGCACTAAAAATGCCGTATGAGCAGATACATGCATGTCCCTAAGGGTGTGTCCTCTTTAGGAAAGAACATGCGAATGCAAAGTACTGTCCGAAGTGTGAATCCTCTAGGTACTTAGAGGTAGATTCCGAGGATGGCCAGAAGAGGCAGCTTCAGATAGCCGTGAAGATCCTACGGTACCTTCCATTCATACCGAGGCTCCAACGGCTATATATGACTGAGGAATCCGCGAAACAGATGACTTGGCACAAAAACGGCAAACGTTACAATCCTGACAAGATGGTGCATCCATCTGATGGTGAGGCATGGACCCACTTTGATGGAATTCACACTGAGAAAGCCAGAGAGGCAAGAAATGTACGTGTTGCATTGGCAACAGATGGGGCGGCCCCGTACACATGTTGGCCTGTGTTCGTTATACCTCTCAATCTGCCCCCTGGCGTCTTGTTTCAATGACATAGTGTATTCCTGTCATTGATCATTCCAGATCACCCAGGGAGAAGTATGGGTGTGTTTATGGAACCTATATTTGATGATTTGATCCGTGCTTGGGAGGAAGGGGTATGGACATATGACCGAGCGACAAAGACAAACTTCAAAATGCATGTGTGGTACCATTACTCACTCCATGACTTTCTTGCTTATGGGATATTCTGCGCATGGTGTGTTCATGGAAAGTTTCCATGCCCAAGATGTAAGGCAGCTGGGAAGTTTATATGGTTGCAGAAAGGTGGAAAATATTCTTCGTTCGATCAACATCGGCAATTTCTCCCTCTTTCCCATGCATATAGATGAGACATCAAGAACTTCACGAAAGGTGTCCAAGTCACGGACCCTGTACCGCAGCTAATGAGTGGTGCCGAGGTTCGGGCTCAAATAGATGCTGTCCAGGTCGATGAAGAAGAAGGTGGTTTCCTAGGATATGGTGTGGAACATATGTGGACTCATAAGTCGGGCTTGGAGAGGCTTCCCTATTTCCATGACCTTCTTCTTCCACATAACATTGATGTCATGCACACTGAAAAGAATGTCGCCGAAGGAATTTGGGCAACAGTTATGGACATTCCTGATAAGACTAAGGACAACGTTAAGGCAAGAGTAGATCTGGCAACGTTATGCGATAGACCAAACCAAGAAATGCAGCCTTCGGGGAGCGGCAAGACATGGAGAAGGCCTAAGGCTGAATTTGTCTTAACTAGGCCACAGAGGAGAGAAGTTCTAGAATGGATGCAAACGTTATTGTTTCCAGATGGATATGCAGTGAATCTGAGAAGGGGGGTGGACCTATCTACTATGCGAGTAAATGGGATGAAGAGTCATGACTACCACATATGGATTGAGCGGCTTCTTCCGACAATGGTTCGAGGCTACGTCCCTGACCATGTTTGGCAAGTGTTAGCAGAGTTGAGCTATTTCTTCCGCCAACTTTGTGCAAAGGAGTTATCTCGGACAGTGATTGCAGACTTGGAGAGAATGACACTTGTGTTGCTCTGTAAGTTAGAGAAGATCTTTCCACCTGGTTTCTTCAATCCAATGCAACATTTGATTTTACACCTCCCATCTGAGGCACGAATGGGAGGGCCTGTGCAGTTCCGTTGGTGTTATTTTGTCGAGAGAAGTCTAAAGGTTCTTCGAACTAAATGTAAAAATAAATCATACATTCTGGAGAAGGTGTCAAACTTCAGAACAACATACTATGGTGACAACCTTCCTAGCGTGCATAATCCACCCTCTCATTACAACATTGGCGAAAATGAATCGAATCTCAGCCTTTTCCGAGGCCAACTCGGGAGCACAACTGGATCGACCCCAAAGACCTTAAAGCCCGAAGAGTGTCGCCGGATAATGCTATATTTGTTGACCAACCTTGACGAAGTGGAGCCGTACATGACGTAAGTTCTATTCTCATTGAACTAGGATCAATACATGTTTAATATTCTACATCCAATCCCTTATTTCTCCTTGTTACAGGGAATTTCTTTCTCAATTCTGGACTCGCTCAAGAGGTCCTAGCCCACAAGAAACTAAAACCCTTCTTAAAAAGGGTGCGGGAAATGGGAATCCTGATTTCATTTCTTGGTTCAAACAGAAGGTAGCTACTACTTAGTTTGATACTCCAAGTTTTCTCCTAGATTCAAACAAAGTAACAACCTATCTGCTTGGGCTTGCAGGCTAGTGATGTGTCTATGAGCGCCGAGTTGAGACAAGTTGCCCATGGCTTTGGCTATAGGGTCCGGTCATTTGCATCTTATGATGTGAATGGATATCGATTTCACACATCAAGTTACGAGGCGAGTCGGCCCAATCGAAGAACCACATGTTCTAGAGTGTTTACACCCGGCTTTGATGGGCTCGAGTATTATGGAATAATTGAAGACATATACGAACTCCAGTTCTATGGTTTCAAACCTCTTAATCCTGTCATTTTCAAATGCCATTGGTTTGATCCTACCTTAACAAGACGAACCCCTAACCTAGGGCTAGTAGAAATTCGACGAGATTCCGTCTATCCAGGAGATGATGTCTATATTGTTGCTCAACAGGCCACACAAGTATATTATATGTCATACCCATGCCAGATGGACATTCGTCTCAAGGGGTGGGATATTGTGCACAAGGTATCATCACACGGTAAAGTACCTATCCCAAACGATGAAGATTACAATTTGAACCCAAGCACATATGATGGAGAGTTGTTTCAAGAAGAGGGTCTAGAAGGTAGGTTTGAGATAGACTTAACCGAAGCCATCGAAATGGAAATAGACAATGAAAGGGTATCTGCCGAGGATGCTGGAGATGAGGTGGAAAATGCAAAGGACTTACAATTACTTGAGAGATTACGTTTAGGCAACGGAAATAAGGATAACATCGCTCCTTCGGATAGTGTTGAGCCTTTGGACATGGTTGATAGTGATGATGACACTTATGATCCCGCTATTCCTGACCATGAAGAGTATTTCTAATACATGTAATACATTGTTATTTTGTTTATTATTCTGCATGTATTTTATAATTATATTATTAGACCAATTGGATTAATTCTTTTAAATGCAGGTAATTCAGGATGGTCGACCGTGGAATGAGGGCTCTCTCCTCAGTTTACACCGCGTCGAGCAGGAGGAGGAGCGCCCGCAGGAGAGGCTCGGATCCTACCCCGCAGCCAGAGGCGTAGGCACAGCAGGAGGAGGAGCAGGAGGAGGAGCAACAACAGCCGGAGGAGGAGCAAGAGCAGGGGGGTGAGGCGGAGGAGGGGGACGGCGATGACGACTTAGCACCAGTAGGGGGTTCCACTTCAGCTGCTCCGCCGACCGTCTACTTGTGAGGATCGGCGAGCCTCCCTCAGCGACCCATCCCACTGTCGGGTCGTCCGATGATTCGACTCGGGGTCAAAACGACCCATCCCACTGTCGGGTCGTCCGATGATTCGACTCGGGGTCAAAAACTAAGTACTTTTGTATGTTGTCACTATTTCATTTAATATGTTTAAAATCACAACTACAACTAACATTCTTCCTTAATCACTTGTGCAGGAGTTGGGCGTTTGTGGATGGGATCTTGGGTCTCTTGTGCAGGGAGCACTTCCCTGGCTTAGTTGAGTACGCTGGCGTCGTAACTCCGGCGTACACGTTTGACCACTACACCGTGGCAACCGATGCTCCAGATCGGAATGGCAGGACGTTTCCCAACAAAGGGAGCGGGTAATCGGCGAGCTGTGGGTAAGTTGTATCACACACATTTATTGTACAGTCTTAAAATACATAATAGATACATCACGCCTCTCTCTATATGTACGTGTGCAGGATTTCTATAGATGCCAGGAGCGACACGAGCCCACGCCGACACTGTGGCTCGCCGAGTTTGCAAGAAACTCGTGTCGGACATGCACTACGAGGCGCGTGTCCAGGCCATCGTGACTTACCACGGCGACGTCCTTAAGGAAAAGGTCTCCAAAGCTGACGCAAGGACCATGAGGCTCACTCGACAGCAGTACGAAGATGTAAGAATACAACTTTACTATTTATTTTATTTAAGATTTAGTAGGCTAAATATGATATTCATATATGTCACTTGATGTGTGTAGACGATTCCATGGTGGTGCTCCCATCATACCGAGTGCTGCAAACGGATGGTGGAGAGGTGGTGCGCCCCCGATTGGGAGGAGACGTATAACGCTTGCCGGGAGCGGCGTTTGATGAGGCCAGGCACAACACACTACCAAGGAAGCCAGAGCCTAGAGACATACGCGGCCACTTGGGTACGTCAATGACAACAATTTAGTGCAACAATTAATTTGCATGGTTTCTAATCAATTTGTTGGTTTTCTCGCAGTTGGCAAAGCATGACATCCAGCCTTGCAATCTGTTCAAGGCATTTGCCTTGACCAAAAAGGGCTCGGCGTCATCGAATGTCGACTACAACCCGGATGACCCGCCAGAGAAATACACTAACCCGAGCGTCCATAGCCGCCTTACCGAGTACACTTCAGCGGTAAAGGCTCTCCATGGAGCAGACTATGATCCGACCACCGAGGATCTTGATGGAGAGGTCATCATGAGGTTGGGAGGCGGCAAGAAGCATGAGCGGTACTGGATTGCCGACGGTGCACTCGACACAACCATTACAACTAGTCTCAGCCAGATTAAAGCGAGAGGTAGACCAGGCCCGGTCATACGCAAACGCCCAAACACCTCACAGCAGCAGATGCATGCACTCTAGATTATTTCTATTTTATTCGTCGTTCATTGATTTTCCTTAGCTTTGTTTTCGTCTAACATTTGAATGAAATGTTGTAGGCCCAGCTAGAGGATGAGAGGAGGCGACAGGAGGAGCTGGAGGCGAGGATGGAGGCTGATCGGCAGGCGGCGGAGGTTGAGCGACAGACGATGGCGGAAGAGCGAGTACTCAACCATCAGAGTCTGCAGAAGATATTTGAGTACATGCAGAGCCTTGGCGCCGCTCAGGGTATGGCTTCGGCACTCCTGTGAGTATGAATGTTTTAGTTTATATGTTTACGCTTGTGGTCAAAGCACAATAGCACTTGTAACGTAGCATACTTCGAATGTTAGAAACTTATAGTTCACTTGTGTAACACATGCAACCTCTTTTACTTTGTGCAGAATCAATCGACGGCATCAAATGCTTCGCCTGCTGGCTTGGGAGCTTCGCCGGTCCATGGAGCTTCGTCGGGCTATGGAGCTTCGCCGAGCTATGGAGGATCGCCAGGCTTGGGAGGATCGCCGGGATTAGGAGCTTCGCCGGGATCAGGTTGTGGGCCTCGTGACCCTGGACCCTCGGCGTGACCGCTTTGGATTGAACTATGGATGTTTTGTGAACTGTGGATGCATTGTCGTGTTGAACTATGGATGAATTGTCACATATTATGAGATATATGTGATGTTTGTGATATCTGTGTTGTTTGTGATGTGATACGTGTTGTTTGTGATATATATGTGTTGCTTGTGATATATATCTTCTATTTGTCTGGATTGTCTGGATGGAATTGAAAAAACAAATAAAAAAGGTAGATTCTGGTTGCTTTGCCGAGTGCTATGGTCATGACACTCAGCAAAGGGACCATTCTAGAGCACCTGGGAAGGCCCTTTGCCAAGTGTGTCTTCTTTGCCGAGTGCCATGACCAAGACACTCGGCACAGGGTATAGGATTTGCCGAGTGTCCTGCATGGGGACACTCGGCAAAAGGAGGAGGATTTGTCGAGTGTCCTGCATGGGGATACTCGGCAAAGGAGTAACGTTTGTCGAGTGCCCTGCATGGAGCACTCGGCAAACCCTCCGTCATCGTGCGAACGCCGGTTACCGTGCACTTTTTTTTGCCGAGTGTCTCTTCGATTTGCCGAGTGTATTAGAACACACGGCAAAGGCTTATCCGAGTGCCCGACAAAAAACACTCGGCAAAGAATCTTTACCGTTAACGTCGTTACCGTGTGCGCTTTGCCGAGTGTTGCACTAGGCAAAGGGCCCGTCTTCAGTAGTGTATGATGCCTCTGGTTGGTCCCAGGCTCCCAGCAAGTTAGCCTGGGCGTTCGGTTCTCGGTTCGGTTCTTCGGTTGTTGAAGAAATTCGGTTCTCAAAAAATAGGAACCGATCGGTTCCTAAAAATTCTCGGAACCGACCATTTCGGTTTTCAGTTATTTTGGTTCGGTTTCGGTTCTAGCCGAACAAACCGAAATTTTCAGAAAAGGTCAAAACAACAATAAATAAATATGTTCTAAATCAAATATATGCAACACTATATCTATTTTTAATAATGATAATTCATTAATTAACATTAGCAATATAGTGGCACAAATATATAGCAATTCAAACATAAAACACAACACATAAAACAAACATAATTCTTACAAAATACATATAATTCAGGTAATTTGGTTAGTTCGGTTAACCGAGGGTAGGAACCGAATTTTTTTCGGTTATTTCAGTTCCCCAATATCAGGAACCGAATAAGAAACCAAATTTTTCGGTTTCAGTTTCGGTTCTTTCGGTTCGGTTTTTTGGTTATGCTTATTTTTGTCCAGGCTTACCAGCAAGTCAGCAACCCATATCCTACCCCATGTATTGCGTTTCAGACTTTCAGTAGCCACTTGTGTGCCGACATGACATGGGCTAGTAGTGAAAAAACACTGCATTCCCGTAATCCCGTAGCTGCAAAGCTGAAAGCTGCATCATTGGCTGAATAAGCCAAGTCTGGTAAAACATAGTACGGAGCACGTACTATACCTTAGCAATTATGGGTGACGACACTTGAAAGTGAAGCAATGGATATCTTAATATTACTAATTATATGCTTCAAAGAGTCTTCATGTTAACTCTCAAGACTCGGTACAAAAAAAAAGATAAAATCCAAAAAAAAAATTATAATAAATAGAAACACTAATCTTGGTTTTAAATCATCATCATCACCATATTAATAACCATGGTATTTAGTCGATGGAGCCTTGATGTTTCTTACAAACACGCTAGGTACAAACAAATCCTAGAAAGTTTCATAACAATCAGAAACATCTATTAATTATTTTGATAGACTCTAATCATCATTAGCACTAGTAGACATTGGATTCTATCTTTTAAAAAGTAGGTATCTCTGTGGTTATGAAATATACATAAAGTAAACCCTAAAGTTGTGTATTTATTACCATATTTTTTTACTATGAAAGATAATTTAAAATAAATATGTGAACTTGCATCGGAATTGCCTACCTCTACCAATATGATATGGCACAAAGTAACCCCTGAATTTCCGTCTACATTGAGGAAAAATACCATATGTAATGCAAAGTAAAGCATAAATTTGCCTTTTAAAAATACCCACATCTTCTACTACTAAATACATTATAAATAACTATTTCTGTTTGTATAAAACTTACTCGTCTCTATCATTATAAAATTAACTAAGTATCATCAAACATATGTCTAAATAATTCAATGACCATATAACTTATGTTGTACATATGTTTCTAAATGACATATTTTTACCACAATTAAATTTAAAGTAAGAAAAAATGTCATGTGCCCCCAGAGTAAGAATACATATATTACGGTTAATATTTATTTTGATAGTTTATCAATTAAAAAATGTTCCACAAATAAACTCAGATCAACGAAACTTAAAGTTTACTTTTAAAATTTAATTAATATATACTCTATGATAATAAATTTTGCACATTGTTATTTGGCAAAAGCTTCTTTCTAGCCGCGCAGGCTTGTGTGACTCGGCATGCACACTATAGCCCACAGCCTAGTAGATGATGGGTCACACCATTTATATCCCCATTGTCTTCCCCCTCTCGTTCCCCATCAATTTTTCCTCCCTCTCTCTCTCTTGGGCAGCCTCCCCTCCCAACTATCGTGCATGTGTAGTAGCCTCCTTGATGTCCGCTCGTTCCCTCCCTGATGATCGTGCGCTCTCCCCATCTCCAGATTGTTTTGGTGGTGTACCATCTCCTACCTTCTCTCTCTCTCTCTCTCTCTCTCTCTCCTCTTCCCCAACTCTAGCGGGCTTAGAAGGGGCTCGTGGGAGGTAGGACAACCGGGACAGGTCAGGGCATTACTCTCTCTCTCTCTCTCTCTCTCTCTCTCTTCCCCAACTCTGGCAGGCTTAGAAGGGGCTCGCGGGAGGTAGGGCAACCAGGACAGGTCAGGGCATTATATAGGGTTACAACGACATAAGAGGCAATCGGAACAGGTCGGGGCAGGGGCGTCCATGGACATGATGGTGGCATGAGGGGTAGGGAAAGAAGGATGTCATTGTGGGCGGTAGGATTCTCGTCTGAGCTCCTACGAGACCCTATCACCCTTGGTGGGTGGTGAGCCGCGGCCGGGGTGAGGAAGAGGAGGATGGCAGGGCCAGGATGTGGGTGGCATGGCCGATGACAAGGCAGCCACTGGCCGAGGGGGGGGCGATGGGTGAGGAAGCAGAGTAGGCTCACGAGGATGAACAAGATGTGTTTTTCACATGGTAATCGCACGGTTAGCCTTGCATTAGCCACACTCTTGTTATATATTTTAGATAATTATGCACTAGCGAAGTAAGTGGTGCGGGCGCGTGGTCTTGTGGAGTTTGTGAGGACACATTAGGTGGCAAGTGGCACGGATGGGTGGCGGTCGCAAGGGTAATGTCGGGCGACATGCGCGTTACCTAGTCAATGCATAGTCAACATGACTCATTTGGACTTGAATGAAATTCGAATTCATGTTCATAGACCCTGAAATAGCATCTCTAGGGTAGAGTAATGCATGTGACACCGCCATTGAATTTTCCTTTTAAATTTAGTATACACCTCACATGGCAGCTTAATAAATACGGTTTCTTAGTCTACGTACCCTAACTATATAGTCTCTGCACGGTTCTCAAATCATACATTTGCTACATTTTGTCCTATGCTGAGAGTGGACAGTTTGCAGAGGAACTCACTTGTTACCTTTCTCAAACAGGTGTAGGATAAATTTAAATTCAGCTTATTTGTTTTTTGATAAAACGATGGTTGTGGGCTTATAGCAGTGGCTAATGCTAAAAATGCACACATAGGCAACGAGAAAAAAAAGGTGTATACTGTATGCATTAGAGCAAGGCTAATAATACAGCCACCTGCTGGCTGTAAGGTTTTCTTGCAGACTGTTCTTAGCCCACCCATATAATAGTTAAGTCTTCAACATTAATATTGGGTCCACCTGTCACTCTTACAGACTTTCTTGGTTCTTGTGCCTAGGTTGACTGTAAACTTACACTCCGCTTTTTTTTTTCTCTTCTCTTCTCTCATGCACGTCATCATTTACTACTATAGTTGCTCTTAGACTTAGATATAGTGGATGGATGCGATATGTCTCTATTTCATGACCCAACAGCATGTGCTAGGCCTGCCTTTAATGCATCTATATGGGCTTAATTGTTTACAAATCAGCCCACGTAGGCAGAGTAAAAGCATAGATGTTTGATTATTTTATTTGTTTATTTATGTGTCAGCAGATCGTAGAAGAATGTGTACTCACTCTGTTCTAAAAAAAATAAAAATAGATTCCTAGAATTAATACACTTTAACTAATTTTATAGAAAAAATAACATCTATAATATAAAATGAGTATAATGTAAAAATATATACTCTATGGTAAATCTAATGATACTATTTTGATACTATAAATTTTAATGTTTTTTTTCTAAAAAAATCATTCAAAGTTCAAAAAGATTAATTAAGATATAACTTTATAAATCTATTCTCCTGGAATCTGGTGCGTACGGTATACACCCCAATTATTTTCCTGTATGCAACAGTGTAGCAGCAGCAGTGGCTTTGACGGAATAATCTACGAGGATAGTTGAAACTTTGCCTGTGTAAAGTATGCAGCACGGAAAAGAAACCTACAGTTGCTTGCGACAGTTCGTGTGGCTGTGACTGTGGCATGAATTACGCACCCATACATGTTAATTCATGCGTTGTCATACATGTTAATCACGAACACGCATGGATTACCTGTGTTCGTTCGAGTTTCACACCCCACGCTTCCAGAGACCACAACAGTCCGTTCACGAGCCGCACGCCGATTGCCGAGGCGCCACGCCACGACGGCAGACGCGCGCGGTGCACCACGGCACCAGTCCGCGAGACGTCAACTAAACGAACCCCACCCAGGGCAGACCTGAAGCCGAAAGGGACCTCGGATGCGGCGGCGCGCGGAGGTGGCCGTGGTGGGCGCGGGCGCCGCGGGGCTGGTGGCCACGCGCGAGCTGCTCCGCGAGGGCCACGGCGTGGCCGTCTTCGAGAAGTCAGGCCGCGTGGGGGGCACCTGGGCGTACGACCCGCGCGCGGACGCGGACCCGCTGGGCCGCGCCCCCGGCGCCGCCGTGCACAGCAGCCTCTACGCGTCGCTGCGCACCAACCTGCCGCGCGAGCTCATGGGCTTCTCGGGCTTCCCGCTGGCGGGGCGGGTGTTCGCCGGCGATCCGCGCACGTTCCCGGGCCACCGTGAGGTGCTCGCGTTCCTCGACGCCTTCGCCGTGGATTCCGGAGTCGCCGCGCACGTCAGGCTCGGAGCCGAAGTGCTGCGTGTTCGGCCTCTCGACCGGGAGCAGTGGGCGGTGGCGTGGCGCGGGGAAGACGGCGGGGTCACAGAGGAGGCGTTCGACGCCGTCGTTGTCTGCAGCGGCCACTGCTCGGTGCCTCTGGTGCCCAATATCCGAGGTGCCTTCTTCTACCTTCCCTTTTTCCTCTCTCCTACTGTAATTAAGAAGTGATATCAGATAACAAGAGAATCTAGCAACGTCGGTGTGCTATAGGAATTAACAAGTGGAGGGGAAGCAAATGCACAGCCACAATTATCGTGTCCCAGAACCATTTCAAGATCAGGTACCTGTCTGTCCTCTACCTTTCTCTTCTGGGAGGTTGTTTGTCTTCAGCAGTTGCAGTCTGATACACTCCCTTTCCAGAGTGTCGTAGTTGTAGGATTGGGAGCCAGCGGAATTGACATTGCTAGAGAAATCTCACATGTGGCTAAGGAAGTGCACATCGCGGCTAGGTACTCCGAGGACAGGCTTGGAAAGATTGAACTGTACCATAACGCTTGGATGCACGGCGAGGTTCAACTCTGAACTTTCTTAGCTCCTCTGCTTCGATCATACGAACTTTCTTCAAGGTGACATGCGCATATATATAGCGGTCTCTGTTAATGGACTAATGGGAATTTATGATAAGCAGATAGAGTGCATCCAAGATGACGGCCAGGTGCGCTTTGCCGAAGGCTCATCTGTAGCTGCAGATACCATTCTTTACTGTACAGGGTACTACGATTGGACACAAAATGTCAAAATGGCGGTGCTCTATCATCTTTTATCCTTTGTAACTGCAATACATGAGATTACCTTCAGGTACCGCTACCATTTCCCGTTCCTCGACCTGGATGGGTTCACCGTTGACGACAACCGCGTCGGGCCACTGTACAAGCACGTCTTCCCACCGAAGTACGCACCCAACCTCTCTTTTGTTGGGCTGCCATACAAGGTACAAAACCCACACGGATATGAAAATTCAATTCAAATACTCTATGTTTTAAGAGCATCCTTGTTTATATAGCACACTACCTTTTTTATTGACCGAGGCTAGCACGAAAACCTGAACCTTTTTTTTAATTGTTTTATTATTCCAGATCTCTTTTAAATTCGCTTCCATGTAGAGGTGAAACAAATTTATTGGATACCACTAGTGCAGTTGCTCTGCAGCAGAGACCCTTTGGCCACACTAAACTTCTTACACGTGTTTTTCAGAGCATCATCTTCTCGGCGCTAGAGCTGGAATCCAAGTGGGTCGCCGCCGTCCTGTCGGGGCGTGCCAAGCTGCCGAGCGAGGAGGAAATGATGGCCGGCGTGAAGGAGGACTACCAGCGCATGGAGGACGCCGGGAAGCCGAAGCGCCACACCCACACACTGTGGCCTCGATGGGTAAGCGTTCGCTCATTGAACTCGATGATCTCGGCCAGGTGGACTCGATAAACCTCGAGTCGGCAGTGGATGAGCTTGCGCATGCCTAATGCCTTGCTGTGCTACGGCCAGGTGGAGTACCTGAACTGGCTGGCGGACCAGGTCGGCGAGCCGCACCTGGAGCCGCGGAGGTGCGAGATGTACGAGAAGGCGCTCAAGTGCATCTGGTCCCTGGACGAGGGCTACCGTGATCGATGGGAAGACGAAAGCACTGGCAGCGGCTCACCCTAGCTAGGATCAGCCAACCAAGCATAACCTCGTCATTATTCACTCCTAGATGACTACTTCACTGTAAAACTGCGCACTGCTCGCATACTGTTATTGCTTCTGTGTCTAATAGGAACTGGCAGTAGCAAAATAAAATTCTGAAATAAAATATGACGCCGAATATTTCCAAAGGGGAAATGCTACTTGTCCGCTTGAAGTTTTCGATTTAAACATGCGACGACATATGGAGATATATAGCACCATTGCCATTGTGTCTTCTTTCTTCCTGTGCACTCTGCAGTGGTGCAAACTGTTCCCGCTCAAGCACCCACCAACTCTCCGGCATCGCCGACGACTATGGTGGGCTATGGCGCCTCCTTGCAGAGGAATAAAGGTTTGGAGAAGGGAAAGAAGGAGCAGAGGTCGGAGGACAGGATTTTACTAGAGTAGATAGTGAAGCACCGAGAACGGCGACTAGATGGAGGTGAATGGGAGCCAAATAAAAATTCTTTTCACAAACTTCTATTGCTTGACCCTTGTCCCAAAATAACTCCCAAAAATCGAGCTCGGAAGAAACGACACGCACACAACCTAACGAGTAGGTGGACACCTTAAAAAGAACCCTAGAGATGCAGCGGAGCGGTCGGAGACGGACGAAAACCAACACGGCGAAGGAACGGAGGCAAAACAAGCTTCCTGGGAATCCCGGACTGTCCGCCGTTAAAAAAAAACTGAAAAACCAAGTTTCGACCACTGTCTCCGGGCCTAGCACCTGCACACCACAAGCCGATAGACAGGCACACACATGCTTTCGCAAGAGTTAGTGATAAACGCTCAAACTGAAATACTCAAGTGTTGATCAATCACCCATCACAAAACTGAATATCATGAGCACATATCAACCATGTGTTCTCAGATAGTAATTTTTCTTTTACATTCTTCGTAGTTCTTTCTTCTGACAAAACTATATAAGCAGTTATACTACGCTGTCACATTGGGCCAGAGACACTTGTACTGGGCCTCAAACGCCTCTTGGGCTTGGAATCCGGGGTAGGCTTGCGGTTGTCTGTGCTCACACCTGTATGTGTGAGCAACCGGGGTAGGAGCACTGCTAACACTAGTATATTTGTCCATGCTAACACTACGGTTTTATCTATAAAATACCGTAAAAATAATCAATTTACTTTTACAGAGTTTAACTTTTACATAATTGTATTTGAGCCTATACACAATAGATAAAACATTTTTGCATTTAAGAAGATATAGTTACATTCTCCCTAACTCCTTTATCATTTATGTATATTATTTTTTTAGATTTGGAAAGGTATAAACATAGTCGAGCGAGACATACGCGTCCTCGTCTGACCCCTCGACCGTGGGACGGCCTCGTCCGACCCCTCGGGCGACCCAAGGACGCGGGCTCTGTCTCACCCGACCCCTCAGTCGTATGCTCCATCTCGCCCGACTCCTCGGGCGTAAGCTTCGTCTCACCTGACCCCGAGGGTGCAAGCTCCGCTTCATGCAACCCCGAGGGCGTAGGTCATCTCTACTAAATCGAAAATTGCTCCTTATTCTAAAAAAAACACGATTGACTCCATACAGTTTTCTCAGTGGCATGACGTGCCGATTCTACATGTTTGACAGTAAGAACGGCTACCCCCTCATTTGCAAAACAACAACCCAAAATTTGTATCCATTAAGAATTCAAAAAGAACAATTTGTACAACATGTTTGGACAGATAATACAAATTAAAAGAGTACACTGATATGCCTCAAAAGATTATGATTGGTGGGGATTTTAGTAAACAAGATTGGGCAGAAACAGTCGATGAAACTTGATAACAACTTGCAGTGAAGAGTACTTCAAGTTGGTCGGCAGAAGAACAGCCTCGAGTTGATTCAGTAGAAGCACAAAACAATATTTCTATGGTGATGACCAAGATAATGTGGCCATCAAGACTGATGCACACTTATTAGGCCATGTAAAAAAATTCCTCCGGACCCAGCGCATTTCTTCTGATACATTACCCTCCAAATGCAACCAAAAATCAGTAAGTGCTTGCTAGAACCATCTATCTCTCCACAAAGAAAAAGAAAAAAAAGAATTGTTCTTTACCTTGGGTGTGTTCCTGGCCACTATCTCGTTGGGGTTGAGCTCCAGAAAGACCATGCGAGAGTGTCTCCTGCTGCTAGAGGTTGATTTCTCCGCGTGCATCGTCTCAGTCTGCAGCAAACCATGCGAGCAAAAATCAGAGGTGACCATGACGTATGGAATCAATTCCCTTCACCAGATCAACGCACCTTGAGCCGCACCAGATCGTCGATCGGGTGGCCTGGGGTCCTTGGTCGGCGCCCTCGCCTGGTGGACGGCGGGCGTCATGGCGCCCTCACCCCACGCAACCCTAGCCCGCGGTCGAGCAACGTTCCCGGCCCGCGCGCGCTGAGAACCACGGCCGTGCAGGCTGCGGCAGCGAGAGTGGCTGTCGTGGTCGGCAGGCGGCGGGCGGGGGAGGAGGATGAGAAGGGGAGGGGTTGGGGATACAGGTCTCTAAGCACGTGTAGGAGAGGAGGCGTCAAGGCAGAGAGGGAGCCACGCGTGCTGGTGGTGGCGGCAGGCAAGTGCTGGCGTGGATGCGCGTGCGCGTGCTGGCGCCGACTGGCCATGCGTGCTAGCGCGGCGCAGGGGTGACCGCGACTCGGGCATGCGGCGGCGACGGCTGGCTGGAAAAGAAGATGGATATTTGAGAAGAGGGAGAGGGATAGATAGAACGTCGGGAGACGGAGAGAAAGGGTTAGCGGGCGCGGGTGAGAAGGAGGGTGGGAACGTTGGCTGTGGGGTCAGGGGTTGAAATTCATGCTTCCACTCTTTTAGAAGATTTCAATTAAGTAGAGATATACTCCCTCTATATAAATATTTTACGTATTTTCTATAAGTCTAGTCAAAGTTAAGAAATTTTAACATGCACGAATCCCATAACATCATCTATTTAGGAACGAAGAGAGTATTGTGCTATCATCACCTCAATCCCCTACCTCTCACAATAAGGATTCAATCATATCGATATAGGAAACACAATATTTTTTTGTCTTAGCGGGAAAAAAGGAAACATATATTAAGGGCCTGTTTGGGACTGCTCCACAAACTCTGCTCTGCAAACTCCACTGTGGAGCAGCTCCACAAAAAACTGGAGTTTGTGGAGTACCTCTTTAGGTGCTCTCACAACTCCACCTTTTTTCTGGAGTTGTGTGCGTGGAGCTGAAACCGTTTGGCTAAAAAACGTGGAGCAGAGCTTAAAAACGTAGAGCGGAGCAGTCCCAAATAGGCCCTAACTCCCTTCTAAATTATAGTCCTTTTGGCTTTTTTTGACTCCAAACTTAACAACTCATTTATTAAAAAAATATGTGTTGTGGCTCGCTTTATTACTACGTCAAAATCGAGTTTCCGCAGCGTTGCCTAAAAGCCCTTCGTGGCGGACACTTATTTTGACCGCTGCAGAAAATCTCATGCTTTACCGTGACGGGCATTTTTTATTTAGCGTGACAGATATTTTTGTCCGCTGCGATAAATAGGGTATTTACCGCAGCGGACGTCTTAATGTGCCTGCTACGGTAAATCAATTTACCGCAGCGGGCACCTTATAAGGCCCGCCACGGTTAAGGCTGAGCCCATTAGGCCCAAGGCGATGCCCAGTAACGGCAGCACATATAAAAACAGCTCTTAGGGTTCACTCCCACAACCATCCCCTCCCTTAGCCGTCTCTCTCTTTCAGCAGCAGCCGTCTCTCTCTCCCTCTTCATCCACGAGCGGCGGCGCTCGGGGGCCGCGGCGGCGCGTGGAGGGCGGGGCGGCTCACGGCGCGTGCAGCAGCGGCGCGTGCGCGGGCTCGCGACGGCGCGTAAGCGGGGCTAGCGCGCGGAGCAGCGACGGCGCGTACGTGGGGCCGGCGCGCGGAGCAGCGGCGCGCGGCATGGGCCCGTGGATGGGCTCAGCGGGCCGTCTAGGATTTTTTCTTTTATTATTATTTTTTTTCGAAGGATTAACCGTAGCGGACATCCTTATGTGTCCACTGTGATAAATAAATTTATCGCAGCGGGCAAATGTGTCCGCCGTGGTGAGGCCACGATTTATCGTGACCTTGTCACCGCGACGGACGTGTTTATCCGCTGCGGGAAACCAAAATCATCCGTCGCTGTTAACCTTTTTTGACGTAGTGTAAATTTGACTATGCTTGTACAAATTTTTTTAATAAGATAAGTGATCAAACTTGGAGTAAAAGAGTCAAACGAATTATAATTTTAGAACAGAGGGAATAATTCATATATGAGTAATACTCGATCCAATATATTGCATGAAAAGTCATATCCGATAAAAGTCTTAGGTACGGCTCGGAGAGAGATTTTTCCCATTTTTCAAAGATCCACCCTATGATATAGGCTAAAAGACAATGATTCTATTCGTTTCGCTCAAATTTAGCTTATGTTGAATATTTATACTAATTTATTGTGAGAGAAAATGTTGTTCGTTTGCTAAAAAGTAGTGTCGGAGTAGTGCTAATGAACGAGGCCAAAAAATATAGAGGTGTTCAGATCGGCCGTTGTAGTGTAGTACAGCCGCCACAAGCATCTGCGACGGCTAGACCAAACAGCCTGCAACAGCTGCGATCAACGGCATCATACACAACTAAGGCCATGTTTGGTTGGGTAGTAGCTTCTACAAAAGTTGATATGAAAAAATTGTTATGCAATAGTTGAACAGCTATGGCTTTTGGAAAATTTTCTCTTACTTACGAGCGGGCACCACATGTCATTCACAGATAGGATTTCCTTCCTCCTCTCGCTAGATGTGGTCGCTCCATGGTGGTCGAGGCTTGCCGTGCTGTGCTAGAAGGCGCACGAGTAGGGCGGAAGGCGCATAGGAAAGGACGAAGGTGCTTGCCGGTGCTCTCATGTGGGAGCGCACATGCATGGGAGGGAGGGAGCGCTTGCGCCGGCAGTGGAGGTCGCACTCGGAGGGAACGAGGGAGCCGAACGGAGAGACGGGGATGCCCCCGCGCCCGCTGGATCCGAGGTTGCACTTGTAGGGAGGGAGGGAGGGAGCTCGTTGAGGTCGTGCAGGTATTTTTTCTGTATTTACCCCCAAAATGAATCGGCACGCAACATAATTGGCAACAGGTGAGTATTTTTTTATCTCAAAAGCTAGTGAAAGCAGGAGTGAATGTATCTTTAGATTTGTACTACAATGTAAGATGCTTTTGGGTAAAATCGTATGTGACTTATAGAATATTTTGGTTGAGCTTTTGGCTTCTGGAGCCCCAACCAAACACCACTTTATTATAAAATAAGTTGTCTAGAAGCTTCCTCACTTCTTCCTTGAATGCATGAATGTGAGTCTTCATTTTCGTACACATAGAAATATATTTTACAGCAATATATATAGATGCTAACATAGAAAGGTAGAGATTTAGATATAGATAAATGCGTAAATATGTGGATTTATTTTTTATTTGGAGGTCGAAGTTTGAGGATACCACCAGAACTCTTAATATATCTCTAAGAATGCAAGCAAAAGTTTTTCGTCACTCATTGCCCACAATTATCTTATGGGATCTCCAATTCTTCGCATCGTTTATTGTACGAGCATAGGAGGCGCGCTTCGTTGCGTCAGTTCTTGCTAAGCGTTTGTTGTGAACGATAAAGAGAGTTAGTTTTATTTTCTATATACTGAATTAGTATATCTACTATAGTATGGATAAAGACTCAAAATTATTGTTATAGTCCAATAACAACCCAATATAAAGATGCACTGACCTGGTAGAAATATTACAAACTCTTTATTATCATGATTGACATGAATCATCATACTACACACTTTATAGCGTGTGATCGTTGCATGTATAAAACAAAAGATAAAAAATAAATGAGAAAAGAAAGAGAATAAAAAAGCTTAAATAAATTTAAAACTAAAAAATAATAAAAGATTTTGGAAAGTAAAAACTAAAAAAAGATAAAAATGTTCGTAACAGCTTAATATAAAGTTATATTGACATGATAGAAAGACTACAGGCTCTTTATTGTTATGATTGATAAAGACTACCACACTACGAGCCTGTTTGACGGGGCTCTCCCTGGCTCCGGCTCCATCCCTGTAGACTACTGTAGTATGGAGCCGGGAGAGCCACAGAATGCAGCTTCGCCAGCTCCTAGGCAAAAGGATGGAGGAGCCGGAGCCCTTTTCCTGCCGCTACAGTCCCGCACAGTCCAAATGGAGCCCGAGCCCCTCGGCAAGGAGCCGTGCCAAAGACCTCCTACATGCACTTCGATGCGTAGGGTCGTTGCATGTATAAAAATGAATGATAAAAAATAGAAATACTACAGGCTTTTACCGCTTGCTTCGATTGATGTAAATCACACTATATGCACACTCAATAGGGTCATGTGTAAAACAAAAGATAAAAAATAATTAAGATAAAATAAATTGAAACAAAAAATTTAAAAAATATAATAGAAAAATTAAACATAAAAAATTAAGATAAAAAATTAAAAAATAAAAAATAAAAATAAAAAAATAAAAAATATTGAGTCAATGAAGTATCTGATGGCCTGAGAGGTCCGTAATCTATGCACTGTTGAAAGAGTATCATATAAAATAAATAAAATTAGAACTAAAAACTTAAAATTTATAATAGAAAAACTAAACATAAAGAAGTTAAGATAAAAAAAAATATCAAGTCAATGAACAGTGCCTGATGGCCTGAGAGGTCAGCGATTAGAGTATCATATAAGTTAGAGTAGGCATATTAAAAGCACGATGTAGAGTTTAATTCCAAAATAAATGGAAAACAAGTGTTTCTATAGTCCATCACTCTTTCTCGTTCAGATGTCTAAGTGGTGTTTGATCTCAAAACGATTTGCAACACATGACATGATTGCTGATAATTCTCTAAGGTCCTGTTTAGATGTGCATGTATCTCTCTCAAACAAGAGTTGTGGTATACCTAAACTAAATTATACTCCAATACACTCCAAACCATATGATTTGAAGAAGATATTTGCACATCTAAACAATGCCTAAATCTCTTGTAATTATAAAATTAAAGCAGCATGCGTCCATATCTGGAGATCTAGTACAGAGTTTGATTTTTTTATGAACTAAAACACATGACCTGAAACCTGATTGGTGAAAAGATCTCCAAGGCACGAAACATTTTTAGATGAATTAAAACACATAACCTGATTAGTGATGAATAAACCTAAGCCATAAATAAATCAATTAGGTAACCACATAATAAGCTGAAATTTTTTTTATAATAAATAAACTGAAAGTTTTGTTACAACAAACGGATATATTTGCTAGTTCAAGATAAAAACCGCTAATGCAAATGCAAACGCTACGCAGACACGCACATAAATAAGCTGAAGTCCCTCTTAAAGTGGGTTTATAAGGGCGTCCTCAACAACTGACACCTTACTAGCTAGGAGAATTGTTGGTCCAATCAAAAAGAAAGAGAATAAAGAAATTTACCACGCTAGCGACTGTTCAAGCGTCCAGTTCGCACATCTTCCTATGTCTTGTGAGTCTCTCACATACAATCCATATCTAACTTGTTTCATTTTTTTATTGTTTCTACCAGCGCTCGTGGGCTTGCGGGCCTGACGAGCTCCAGATCTCCGAGTCAAATCACTTTTCAGGGACACTGAACAAGGAAAAAACAGTTGTGCCACTCAACTCCTTTCCCACTATATAAAAAAACTCTTTCCCGCCTTCGGGAACATATAGAATTTGTTTCTGAAGATGAACTCCACATAGAAAAATGGCTTCTGAACTCAGCCGGCACGATATATATAGGGTTTGGTTTTTCTTAGGGGCGGCCGCACGAGAACCACGCTTCTGATTAGTTTATTATTTACTTTTTATATGTACAAAACCTATTATATATTGTCTAGTCAACATGAACAACGGCCGTTATACCAGCATTTTCATTTTTTTTACAAAAAAAAAAATTTGTATGAGTAGTGTCAACCCAATATAATAATAATATGCATTGGATTGGATTAGCCAGCCCCTTGTAAGCACGTCATGATCCTCCTCGATCGTCTCATTATCAGGACATGGAAAGATGATGGACCGTCTTAACTAATAAGAACTCCACATCTCCATGGTCATGGATGATGTGTCGTCGGTATAAACTATAAACTAATACAGGTAAACGGGACAAATGAGAAAAGAAGTAAACGGGATAATATATATATCGAATTATCTGTTAACACGTAGATGGACTTTCATGTCGTTTTGGATAGTGCCCTCTACTCTTGGCACGCGAGGCATATCGTGCAGTGCTGATATGCCTTGATAAGTCTTCGCTATGGTCTAAACATGATCTTTGGCATGCTGTCACACTTCTTTGTGTCATGTTGGTTGAAGCACGCGGCTCTCAAAATATATTTGCTATTTTTTTTGCTTGTGATATACAAAAAAAATGTTTGTATGTACTATTTTCATGGAAGTATCAATAATATTTATAATAATCCAAAATTTAGATGAGTATTATAGTACAGTGAATATTAGAAAACTGCATTGTAGCATTGTAGATGTGCTTTACGTGTGTTACACTTTCATACCGTGCCGACCAAGCATGACTCAAAATACAGAAGGACTAGACAACCCATCGTGAAGATATACTAAAGGTATGCTTGGTTATACGTATAAGGCCGAGTCGGACTCAGAGATGTAATTTTCGTTGTTTGGTTGTTCGGACTCTCAGCTAATGATGTGTTAGTACATAATTAGTTGGGATATTTAATTTATTGTCACTTTTACGGTTGCCGCTCCTTCAGATGTCAGCGTTAAACGCGTCTCTACGTATTTGTCACTCTTACGGCTTCGTCTCCTACGGATTTGCCATTTTCGCTGACGTGTCCTGCCACACAGTCATCCAACGTGGCAGTGTCTCTCCTCCGGATGCTCCTTCTCTCTCCCTCTACTCGCTGACAGGTAAGCCCCACAGGTCAGGTTCTTCTTCAACCTCCATCCATGACATGTCAGTCGACCGAGCAGGGAGGGACAGGAGCAAGAAACGGCTAGAGACCCCGCGTCCGGTGGTGTCCATGCCCGACTCCCCGTGGCCGAGCTGTCGCGTGGTCCCCGGCCCCGCGCGCGCGGTCTGAGCCAGCACGCGCAGCCATAGCCAGAGAGCCAGCCAGGCCGCTGCTCTCCTCCCTGCCCGCAGTGGAGTCCTCGGCGCACGAGCGTGAGGCTTCATAGGCAGGGTTGAGCGAGCGGGGCCGCGCTGCAGCCTCGACGCGCGGCGAGCGAGGCGCTCGCGGCCAGCGCTGCGGCGACGCAGCACGCGCAAGGGCGCTTCAGCCGGTGCGTGCAGGTGCCCGGCGAGGCACGCGCGCGGCGCTCGTGGCCAGTGCGTGCAGGGGCACCGCGCGCTCACGGTCAGCGTTGTGGCGGCGCGACACGCGCAGGGGAGCGACATTCATGGGCGCTGAAAGGTCCTTGTGTGATTTTGGTAATTGAGTGACAACTTTTTTTTAGATAATGGATAAAAATTCGGCCTCTACATCCAAGGATGTACACAACCTATTATTACAATGCTTAGAGGAGAAAAAAAGAATGTCATAGTCTTATAGAATGACCAGGACGCTAGTTCAAACAATATAAAAGGTTTCATCTTTTTTTGAGATCTCTAAAGCAATCACGCTGCAGCTTGGCCCAAAAGCGTAACCAGTACGCTTCTCTGAAAATTACCTGCATAATAGAGTTAGATTTATCTGATTAAAAACTACATCATTACGACATCTCCAGATACCCCAAAACATGGCAGCCACCCCAACCCAAATCAAGTTTCTAATCCTTTTATTTTGATAATTTAGCCAACTACCAAACATGTGGCTCATTGATCTTGGTTGGGTTAAACTAGTAGCAAAAAAGATAATCCTCCAAATCATTTTGATAAGGGGGCAGTCAAGGAACAAATGTTGGATAGTTTCATTCCCATTACAGCAGATGCACTTCTGACTCACTTTCCAATTTTTCCTAACGAGGTTGTATTTGGTTAAGACGACACCCCTTTGCAGGAACCAATTTTTTTAATTTTTAGAGAAATTTTTATCTTCCAAATCTTCTTATGACGAAAGGGTGTTTGTGTAATTGAGTGACAATTTAGGTGGACTAATATATGTTTGAAGTGATATATACCCAGGAGATTAGTTCACAGGTGATTGTGTGATGAAGGAGCTTAATTGCACATGAGACATGACATGGAATCATTTGACCAAGGTGGAGAAGATCAAGATGAGGCTTGGCTTGATGGACCAGTTGCAAGTATGAAGGGCAAGTGAGTGATGCTTGACGCCGAAGGACCGATGCAACGGTGAAGAGCAAGTGAGGTCAAGGTCGATGAACCAATACGGTCACGTGATGAGATGAAGTGGATCATCATTTGGTGATAGGTTGGTGCATGTGTTGCATCAACATTGGAGATGGAGATGGAATGAAATGCGCAAGGCAAAGGTATAACCTTTAGGGCATTTCATTTCACCGATCATTGGTGTGTAGAGAAGATTATAACCGGGTATAGGATAGATAGCCGTACTATCAAGAGGGGCAAACTTGTTTGCATAACGGTTATCTAGTGCCACTTGAGCGATCTAATTTTGTGATTCATTAGGATCGAGTGGCGTGGTGAGAACAAGTGAAAATGCTTTGAAAATGATTATGAAAATGCTAACACACATGCACAAGGTGGTGAACACATTTGTGTTAGCACATAAGAAACAAAAAGAAAGAGGCAGCTCGGTTTGGCTCCGGATGGAGCTCCGGACGCTAGGGCGTTGCTGGTCCGGACCATCGCGGATGCGTCCGGAGGCTAACTCTAAGTGTGCCTGTTCGGGAACAGTGAGGTCCGGACGCTAGTTGAGGTCCGGACGGCGAACTCTGGACATGCGTCCGGAGGCTTGGCCCTCTCTGTAACGGCTTTGTGTTGAGTCCGGACGCAAGGTGGAGTCCGGACGCCAGGGTCCGGACGCTGTCCGGACTTGGTTGGAGCTCTCGGGAGCTCTCTGCATAGGCTCCGGACGCGGCGAAGCGTTGGTCCGGATAGGAGTCCGGACGCGTCCGGAGACACGTGGCATGGCGCAGTGAGCGCGCCAACGGGAGGATTCAAACGGGAAGGCGTCCGGACGCGCGTGCGATGGTCCGGACACCCCGTGCAGCAGCGTCCGGAAGTGCATCCGAACCCCCTGCAGGAAGCCCATTGAGTGGGCAAAACGGCTAGTTTCGTGGGGGAGCTTATAAATAGCTCTTGGCCGGCCCTTGGGGCTGGTTGAGCACCTTGGGGTTGTGTTACCCTTAGTTGTGCGTGGTGAAGGAGCCCTCTAACTCACACACACTTGATAGAGTTCATCCGATTGTGTGAGAGAGTGATCTCTAGTGCGTTGCTCTGAGAGATAGCTTCGTGTGGCACTAGGTGATCGTGTTGCAAGCTCATGGTGCTTGTTACTCTTGGAGGTTGCCACCTCCTAGACGGCTTGGTGGTTGAGGCTCCGTCGAAGCACGCAAGAAGCTTGTGCGGCGCTCCGGAGAAGTGCTTGTGAGGGGTGTTGTGCTCGCCCCGCGGGAGATCGCGAAGAGCAACTCTAGTTGAGCGTGTCATTGAGCTACCCTCACTTGTGGGTGGATTCTTGCGTGCACCCGTGTAGTGGGCTAGGCTTGTGAACGTCTATTAGCCGCCGAATCACCAAGTGTGTGGTCGACACAACGGGGACTAGCTTGGTGGCAACCAAGTGAACCTCGGAGAAAAAATCACCGTGTCAACCTTGTCTACATCTTCTCGGTGGTTTGCATTCTCCAAATCACTAGCGTGTATTTACTTGTTTATATCTTATGCTAGTGTTTATTTGTTGCTCTTATAACTAGTTTAGCTTGTGTAGCTTGCCTAGTTACCTTATAGCTTGCGTAGCATAGAAGTAACTCTTGAGTGGCTAATTGGCTTGTATAGCCTTGTTAGTCACATTGCTTAGTTTGTGTAGCTAAGTAAGTTGAGCTCTCTAGTTGGCTTGTGTAGTCTTGCTAGAGAGCATTGCTAGTGAGCTTATGTGCTTTGTGTTTTGCTTACTAGTATGTGTAGGAGCTCCCGGTTTACTTAGAGTACTAGTTGCTTAGGTTTGTGTGACCTTGCAACCTAGACTTGTTTAGGTGAGCATTCCTAGCTTGGCACCTTAGTGAGCCCAATTAGTATATTTTGCTAGGTGCTAATGTTATAGATAGAGGGGTGTAGTTTTGGCTAGACCGACAGTTTTTATTCCACATTTGTTTCGGTTAGCCATTGCACTTAAGTTTTAGAAAAGACTATTCACACCCCCTCTTCTAGTCTGCCATCTCGACCGTATAGGCGCGGCGGCCTGGGCGCGCACAGAGCTCGCGGGGCAGGGCTGACAGGGCTTCTCTGTTTGTTGGGCACAGGTTGAAGAAGAATCTGACCTGTGGGACCCGCATGTGAGCGAGTGAATGAAGAGAGAAGAAGACACGGGAGGAGAAGCGCTGCCATGTTGGATGACTGTGTGGCATGACACGTCAGCGAAAATGACAAATCTGTAGGAGACAAAACCGTAAGAGTGGCAAATACGTAGGGGCACGTTTAACGCTGGCAACTGAAGGAGCGGCAACCGTAAAAGTGACAATAAATTAAATAGCCCTAATTAGTTTGTATTAAGGGATATTAGTGCATTTAAGAGCTAATTGTAAGGCTTAATGCAAAATTTTAAGACTACTAGAAAATACTTATATACAATAAATATATTAACTATTTTTAAATGGCACGGCTCAAGTCCTAGCTCTAGTAACACGTGTAAATCTACGATCAAGATGCGCTATCATCATCACTGTCTTGATATATTACGGTCTGAAATCCTAATTCTCCATGTTGTCATGCTAAGAAAGTTGCTGACGCTGTAGTTGTTCGCCCTCATCTTAATCAAAGACACCACGGAGAAACTAAATCCACCCTACCTTTTCGAAACAAATCTCCAATAGCAAAAAAAAAACTTACATGAAAACACTCTAACGTTAATAGTACTCAGTCTACCGGAAAGCTTACTAGAGAGATGGGTCATCACTTTCTCCAGCCTCCGGCAAGTTGCTCCTGAGGGAAGAGGGTGGAGACTAGCAGTGGTAGAGGGGGGAGGGGGAGGGGGAGGGTGCAGCGGTGGCAAAAATTGCAATGGAGCTGGGTTGCAAATAACGGGGGAATGGGCAAGACTCATGGCGCTTCTGACACTGTTTTCATACCCGACAGCCACTGGCGGAGCCAAGGGGGTTGGCAGGGGCATGTTCCCCGTGACATTTAAAAACAAAAAAATACTAGTATAATTTTCTAACTTTTATTTATACTAACACGAAGAATATAGCAAAGATATTGTCATATATATACCTACTAGTACCTTCTACTCTCTCACTTCAATAACAATGGTCATTCTCAATTCTTGAGAACTTTTTTTATTTTAATAAAATATATATAAGAAAATATCAATATTTGCTTAGTATCATCGAATATATTTTTTTTGTCAAAATAGCCGTTTTGACCCCTCAACTATCACCGAAGGCTCAAATTGGCCCCTAAACTATCAAAACGGTCACTTTGACCTCTCAACTATTACCGAAGGCTCAAATTGGCCCCTAAACTATCAAAACGACGACTTTGGCTCTTAAACTTATGATTTTTGTCTCAATTTCATCCATTATCCCTGATCGATGGATACATGGACAGATGAACTGCAAAAAGATCGAAACCGCTCCTCATTATTTTCTTTACATGTTGACCGCTCACGGTGTTTCCAACCCCACTGTTTGTTTTAAAAATACCAAAATCTGATTTAATTTAGAGAATTCATAAAAAAATCGTTTTACCTTAGAAAAATATGAAACGATCTGTGCTACATGACCAACATCATTTTATATACCTACTCTCTGTTTTTTGTTGTACCAATATTTATCAATCAGATAACCAAGAAATAATTCAGAAGAAAATTATCGGCCTGTTTGTTTGATCGTTTCGGTGGCTGATAAGCCAAACTTCATGTATTTTTCTAAGTTAAATAAACTTTTTATGTTTTTTCTAACATTAAATCATCTTTTGGTATTTTTAAAACAAACGGCGGGGTTGGAAACGTCGTGAGCGGCTAACAAGTAAAGAAAATAATGAGGGGCAGTTTCGACCTTTTCACAATCCATCTGTCCACGTGTCCATCGATCAGGGATAATGGATGAAATTAAGACGAAAATCATAAGTTTAAGGGTCAAAGTGGTCGTTTTGATAGTTCAGGGGTCAATTTGAGTCTTCGGTGATAGTTGAGGGGTTAAAGTGACCGTTTTGATAGTTCATGGGCCAATTTGAGCCTTCGGTGATAGTTGAGGGACCAAAACGACTATTTTTCCTATTTTTAAGATATAAATGTTATTAGTTTTCTACGAGTCGTGCTCAAGTGGACCCTAGCTTTTAGACCTATAACGAGGAGCAACTTAACTAATTGAGCTATACTCAATAATTCCTGGTTTTACCACTGCCGACAGCCAATCTAGCTGGCCTAGTTCTAACTAAGCAAAACCATACACATTTGCAGGCCCCCTATGGCTCCCCCGAATATTAACACGAAGATATATAGGTGGCAGAGATAGAGGCGGCAGTGCAAAGAACTCAGCCTAGCTAGGTACTACCATTCGTATGTCTGTCTGAAGCTCGTATAGTACAGTAGTATATCTAGTATGAGGCATGATTGGTTGAAGACCCTGTGCACTGCATGCACATGCTTGTCTCAGTCGTCGACCCGAAATACGTATACGTCCAACTTGCGTCCAAACTAATACGAGTATCTGTCCATTAGTTCGCATGCAGCATAGCATTCGCTACGAGGTAGCTAGCTAGTACCCCGTAGTTTCTACCAGGTACCGTACCCGTCGCCGTCGTCAGGGCGTCACTCCTCTGCGTACGTGACGCTCCGATCCCCTGCAGGAGCTAGCCACTCAATAATTCACCAGTACATGCATGCATACCAACTTGTGGCTTAGTGGCTTTGTTTCCGTCCTATATATATACTAGTATATATCTACTCGTATAGAGTTTCTGAAAGAAATACAGTAGTATATATATGTATATAGTCAACGTATATATACTATTATGCAACCGAATTCGCGTTTCCACGGCCCACGGATGGATTCACGGGACGGCCTAGTATATTCGTTGTTGGGTTGTCGCTTGACGCTTGGCCTTTGCAGAGAGGCGATCGAGAGAGCGGAACCGGACGCGACGTCTCGTTGCCTTACCACGTTGACACTTGGCCAGCGCGCGGCTTTATCATTCGCGGTCGATCCATCCGTTCCGTAGCTGCTCGACCACGCACGCTGTATACGTACGTTTATTTCAGAAAGAAATCATCAAAAATTCCGCGAGTCAGCCGCCAGCGGCCAGCCACACGGATTAATTGATTTTGTTTAGTCCACGCCAGTTATTGCCGGCCTCAGCTACGCGCGCGCATGCATGCGACGCCGATGCGGCCGGGGCAGAGACGACCGCACGTCGGAGCCACCTTAATTATCTAAGCTTTTTTCTCTCAAAAAAAAATTATCCAAGCTATCAACACTTATTGTTTCCCAATTGAAGCTCGCACAGCCGCGCCACGTATAATCTCCGGTACTAGTACTAGTAGGAAATTCCGTTTCCGGTGTGTTAATTGATGACAATTTTGAATAGCTAGCGATGGTCGTCAAAGGCTCAAAGCCCTCCGACGCTACGATCCCCTCCGTCCTCTTAATTCCCTCTCACTTGCATGCATTATGCAACGTAAACAAAGGCAAGAACAGTGGCGCCGAGCACATAATAATAAACCCAGGCCACCTGACCGCGCTTATCAATATCATGTGAGGAATAATAATGCACAGCCCTAGCAGGCCAGCAGGTGGTCTAACTGGCTCTTGGAGATACCCAAAAGAGAGGGGAGGAATCTCGCCGCGAATAGAGATTGCGAGCAAGGTAGCCATCATCCATCCATCCCTAAACTAAGCTATTTTTTGCTCAATAATTGTTGTGAGTTTGACTTGCCAATCGAGATTATACTTGCGATAGTACTATAATTGATCAGGGGCACTAGTCTTCGCGCCGGATTGATCCAACACCTATTACTTCCTGTGCTTAATAATGCATGTTTCTTTTTTAAAAAACTAATCATGCATGTTTCTAGCTCTACAACTTGCTGATTGGTTTATATAAGCCTGCAACACATCTCATGCATTGAACAGTCAGTCAGATCAGCATCAGACTATCTCATTGGCGCGCGCACACATAGGAATTATCTGCCGCCTATTTATCTATCTGATGATGATTCATTTATATATGACATGTTAAGCAGCTGGTCGATCTGATAGAAAGTACAAACATTGGTAGATCGAAAGCGATGTTTAGACGTGTCATTAGGGACACACAGATAAGTTAGCGAAGAATTAGGTAGCAGTAGCTAGCTAACAGAAATTATAATTGGGCGTGGCGGTGGAATAGTCTTAGTAGCTAGTCATGTCTGGCTCATCAGGGAGGCTCTAATCTTATTTTTATTCTTCACCTTTCTCTTTCACGTACAAGAAGAGAAATGAGAATTAATGGAACTCATATCGTAATCTAATCGAGCATTTTGCCATCTCCAGTTTGGAAGAGCCATGATCGACGACCAGAATATTACTCGACCCCGCATGCAGGAGTATCTTCGTTCTGTCAATGGCTTGGCTCTTTGAATCCTCTTGGGGCCGGTGCGGTGCACGCTGTGGATTAAAAACACTTGCAGGCTAGCATGATACTACTATATATATATGGTATTTGGTATATGCATAATGCTTTGGTCATAGTTTTTAAACCGTACACATTTTTGGTAACCTTGTATTATGTTTCATTTCCCATTCACATTTCAGAGACAACGAAAAACACGGGATATATAATACTCCCTCCATACTCAAAAAACTTGTCGTTTTAGAAAACGACACGGTCTCCAAAATATAACTTTGATCACTTATTTTTTGAAAAATATTTATTAAAATAATATATATATATATATATATACACACACACATATTTTTATGAAAGTATTTTTCAAGATAAATCTATTGATATGATTTTTACATTTTCAAACTCAACAATTTAAAAGTTATTCATGATTTATATTCCCAATGTTTGACTAAAACCTTATTCTAAATGACAACTTTTTTTAGTATGGAGGGAGTAGCTAGCCAGCCCTGTTTCAAAAATACCAGCAGCTGGAATAATCCTTTAATTTGGTTGGGATGATGATAACATAAATGAGAAACACCTCCACACAGATGAGTGAAGATTGTTTGCCGGGCTCCTGCTCCCCATGTAGGGATCAGTTCTAGCTTATTCTCGGAAAGATGCATGATTAGCCCCAGCATATTCCTATTTATTTTCACCCTGATCGATAGCATTATTCCCACACCATGTGATTCTCATTCTGTCAAGCATCTACATGGAGGAGATCGCTGTGCGTAGATAGTCATAGTCTTAATTGGCTGTTACGACTTGCATCGATCGAGGGCCTCTAATTATTTGAGCTCTGCTGTCAGTTTGGGTTGTAACTTAACAGTACAAGTGCAGAGAAAATGGACTGATGATAACTGCATGTTGAGCGCATAGAGATTGGAGAACAGATATGCCTTTTATATATTGTTTCCAATTCCTAATTATTGGCACAGGTTGTCCCATTTGAAAGACAACCTGCCATGCTCTTTTTCATCGGAGCTGATCGAACTGGAGTTGACCTGACAGTCTGACACACATCAGATAAAAGTGCTGGATTAGGATAAAATGGACTGATATGTTTCTGAATTTAAATTTCACTTCAACTGCCCTTTTTTGCCGGTTGCTGATAGCGAGGTGTCACCGGGTCACCCTCCTTTTCTGTTTGTTCTAGCCAAGCTATCAGCGGTAATTGGCTTCCTTGAAAAGATGAAAGAAACACCGGAGCTACTCAAGAATTCATCCAAGAGCTAGATGTCAAACAAAATTTACTACCAACTTAGAAACAATTAAGGGAAGTTAGATGCACAATAATGTTCTAACCAAGTTGCAAGCAACTTTTGATTGGCGTGTGGTTTATTTGTGATTGTCTAAGGGCTCAAGAAATAGGCAGCAAAAAGTTAGTTATTTGGAATATATAGCATGAAGACTAGCTGGCTTGGATAAATGCCACGACCGTGGAAGGGGTTTCCCTAATTTTCTAGCTCAATTATTGGCCCCGTTGCATGATAACTTATCTCCTGTTCGAAACCTTTTTTTTTCAAATTACTCTCGTGTAGGTGTAGGTGCAGGCGTATGAAACTGCACCTCCTAGTTGGGTAGTCCAATCGCAGTACGTAGCTCTACTTTTGCGGCGTATCGCTGTCAGAACATTTTGATTTCTCGGCTGAGTTCATATGGCAGCATGTAGTATCTCATACTACCATATGGAACAGACTGGATGAGGATCATGGGATCAGCATGCGTGTTGGCAGATAAGCACAGGCATGCATCAAGCATGATTGCACCATCCGATGGAGAACGCTTAGCTGCTAGGGTGTCCTCACCTGCAGTATCTTCTGCAGATATATACGGAGTAACTCCATTCTACCGTTCACGCCTATTTCCCTAGCTAGCTATAACTGTTTTCATCTGTAGTTGAACTCAATTTCTCTTTTCTTTTATAATATAAAAACACTTTTTTGAGTGTTTCTCACATGTGATATATCTGAAGAAACAAATGCTAATACAATCGATAGGTAAAAAGACACAAAACAACCTCTAAAATATAAGAGTAAATCAAATATCAAATCAGTCGTCGTCTTCTTTTGAACGTCCAATGTCTACCGAACCTTGAAGATCGCATTGTAAAGACAACAAAGGAAAAGGCCACCTACAAATACCCTCGTCAACATGGCTTTGAAGATCGCAAAATCCACTCGAGACTGACAACGAGATCTACTGAAAGAACATTGGCGGGAGGAATCTTTGAGAGAACAAGACTTGCAATCCTTCACAATGCAAACATTATAATGGATAGGCCTGGGAATTTAGTTTTCGGTACGGTTTTGGTTTGGCCTCTCGTTTTTTTTTAAGAAAATATGGTTTCAAGAAAATAAGAATCGAGCATTTTATTTTTCAGTTATTTTGGTTTAATGAACCTTTTTAGTAAAGGTTAAGAAAACAGAAAAAAAAGTACCTTCTAAAGCAAATTTAAACATCACTTCCTCTATTTTAGATAATAATGCTCCAAACTGATAAGAGGACAATAGCAATATAGTAACACAAATACATAAGAGGTCAAATATGAGGCATCACACATAAACCAAACATGGTCCTGCAAAATGCAAACAAGTAAACTACAATTCATGTAATTCAACTCTTTTTGTTAATTTGGTTGATTGGCTAGGAAGTGAAATAACTATAAATAGTTTGGTTCCGTTATTATCAAACATGGAACTATTTTTTTCAGTTTCGGTTAATTATGATTGCCCCACATATGGACATAAGAAGACTTGAAAACAGACTATAACTACCTAAACAAAATTAATAGTAATGAGTGATAACCGATTCCATTGTAGTAATCAAAGTTTCAGTTGTCAGACCTTGGGGTCACTGAACTTGACCTTTGGGGTCATCTGAACTTGTTTGGTAACGGGTGGTAGGATCTAGGTAGGCATCTAATAAGGGCAATGACTAAAATAGATGGTGTGACACAGGTACATAAAAGCGTGTTTGGATGGCGCCTTGGCAGGCATTGGCTGGCCATGCAAGCGACGGCCATAGGCATATGAAATCGACGCTGTCCATGCTATTTGGCTCAGGTATCTTTCCTATGCAGACAACCAAACACGTCCATAAAGATAAGACTACTTTTCTAACTAGCACTACTCTTCTTTTACTCACCAGACCCACCATATACTTTCACTTACTGCTTTCACCGTTCTATATCCCTCTCAGTCTCTCCCATCCATGCTTAGACTACATTCTCTCTCCCGATCAAGGCAATAGTAGCCTATAGGTGAATCTAGCTGCAATACACAAATTTAGCCCACTATTAAGCACCTAAGGTAGCTTGTGTGGGTGAATTTTAATAAATTTATACAGTATCCCAAATTTGATTCATTTGATTTGGAACTTCTTAAAAATTCAAATGAAAAGGACGACCTAGTAAATTCTATGCCGTCCCATCCATTGGTTTGTCTCTTTTTAGAATGAGGAAGTACTTTCTCTGTCCCATTAAAAATGATATTTTTTACTTTGTGTCATCTTGTTTGACTATTCGTCTTATTTTAAAAATTTCTATAAATATTATTTATTTTGTTATGACTTATTTTATCAATATAGATACGTTAATAATGATTTATCTATTTTATAATTTGCAAAAAATGAATAAAAGGAATGGTCAAAAATAGTACCCAAAAGTCAAAAATGTCGATTTCAACGGGATAGAAGGAGTATATTTGTAATGCTTTTCATGCACTTGACTACGAAGTATCTAGCACAATTTAGGAAATGTGTCTACGATAGATTCCAGCGATAGTTACTTTTTGTCCCTGTTGACATCGTTTTTCAGCATGTGTCAAATGGGTTAAGACTCACTCTAATCGGTAGCCGTGTTCTATCGGTATCGGAAAGTCATCGGTCAAGATTGCCGATGAAAGTAAAACTAGGGCGTCAATGATGAAACATAGAGTTATTGCCGATCAGGATTGGTTGATGAAAGAAAATTGTCAATGGGAATGAAGTGTTGCCGATTGGAGGATGTTGCCGATAAGGAAATATTGCCGATGGGTGCAGGATGACGTAGCTGATGTCAGCATACAGTTGTCGATGGCATCAGGGGAAGTCTGCAGATTGGGAGAAGTCTGCCGATGGAAAGTTTCATCGAAAAGAAGATAGATATAAGTTTGAGTCTGATTCTTGCACGAGTCATTTTATTTCCTTAAAAATAGAAGTTTTGCTTAGGTAGGTTTGAGTCGTATCTATCTACAACTCCCTTTGCCGGAGTATAAATAGATACCCATGGATGATGTAAACATATATACAATAAATCAAATACATCTATTATTTTCATCTACTTTTTCCAGCAATTCTACTTTTATCGTACTAGCTCTAGTTTATCTACGAGTTCTTACAAGTTTCGACGGGCTGCATCTACAAGATCTCCGTCAACCTTGCGAGTTTCGCGTTTTGAACAATCTGAGCCTTGACGTCCGGGCGCATCGCCGTCGTCTCGTTCATCGTTGTTCTAGTTATCGTCCTTGTCGATTAACTGGTCAAATCGACTGGCACACCTTGGATATCGATTTCGGGTATAAGCTCGAGGTGTTCGCGAATCTAACGCTTTTTGTGTCAACACCTCTTTGAGCACACCCAGTGGGACCAATCATACATCTTGGATCATCAGTTTGATCTACATCAGGCTTAATGGGGGAAACTGATGTCAATCTGCGCAATATCATCGAGGTCTCTGAAGAAAATCTGAAAGATGATCAGAAACAAGCTATGGAGCAAGCCATGGAGCAATACAAGCAATTGTATCTGAAATCTTTCAGCTTAAACAGGAGCGGTGAAGCTGTCCAGAAACAAGATCTACCGTTGCCACGACAGGTTACTTTCGACGTCAATCCTGGTAAACTGCAAGACATGGTTAATTCCGCATTAAATCAAGCGTTAATGAGTCATTCTAGTATTATGTCCAATACCGTGTACAATGCGGTTATGCAATCTTTCAAGGAAGGACAGAATCCTTATTATGTTGATCCAGCGTATCATCAACCTAGATCGGCATATGTTACTAATCCATCGGCGGCTCAAATGACATCCCCTCAGCCTGTGGGTGTTACTGCCGATGAGGTTACACCTCCAAGATCGAGCTCTGAAAGCGTCACTAAGATGAGTACAGATCCAGTGGCGTCGGTGATGTCGGGACCCGCTATCCAGAATCATATGGCTCCCGCCAATTGGTGAGGATACGGTATGCCTCCGAATCCATCCGCTGGTTCTAGTCTGGTCCAAGGAGATAATACAGCATGGAAGGGCTCCGAGGCATCGGCAATGCAATCACAGCCGATGATCCCTATGATACATTATTCTACTTCTTCTCCAACTGTGCAAATGCCAGTGGAAGATTTCCAGGTGGTGATGCCCAAAGTGCCTCTTATGCCACCATCGGCGAGTACTTTACCGATGCAGCAAGGCATGGCAACTGTAAATCAACCCATGACAATGGTAAATCCTCAGGCTGGAGTACCAGCACAACAAGGTGGCCAATTTGTTGACTACTCCAAAGCACAGGAGCAACGGGCGCCAGCCAACCATCAGCCATCGGTAAATTATATGTCGATGACTTATAATTATGGGTGGACTGGTCAAAACCCGAGCCAACAACAGATGGCGCAACCTGGGTATCAATACCTGGAAAACACTCAGAGTGGAGTATCGGCACATCGACCGATGAATGTAATGTTGCAACATATTCTAGTAGGCGCTCAAAGCTATCCATCGGCAAATCAGCCGATGCCTAACACCCAGCAAGCTAGTGCTGCAATTGCGCCAAATTTCCCAGGATATTTGCTACCAAGATATGAGGATATGTATCCGCCAACCCAGCCAAACAACGGTCGGCCGATGCATCGACATGATCAGGAGGCGTACTGGGCCAATAAGATTGCCGAAGTGATGAAGGAACAATTCGGCATCAAGCCTAAAGTCAATACATATTCCTATCGAACACCGTACCCTCCGGCTTATGATTTGATTCCTCTTCCAAATCGGTACAAGGTGTCGGATTTTACTAAGTTCTCTGGCCAAGATGACACTTCAACAATGGAGCACATCAACCGCTTCATTATCCAGTGCGGAGAGGCAGCTAGTAGAGATGAATTGAGGGTGAGATTGTTCTCGTCATCATTATCTGGGTCGGCATTCACATGGTTCATTTCACTACCTCCAAATTCTGTGATCACTTGGGCCGATCTGGAGAAGCAGTTTCATAAATACTTCTTCGCTGGCGTACATGAGAAGAAGATTACCGATTTGGTTAAGTTGAGGCAACGTAATGAAGAATCGGTGGAAAGCTTCATCCAGAGGTTGCGAGACATAAAGAACAGGTGCTACAGCTTGATGCTTGATGATCGGCAATTGGAAGATTTGGCCTTCCAAGGATTACTGCCGTATATCAAGGATAAATATGCGTCTCAGGAGTTTGAAAGTTTGAGTCATCTCGTGCAGAGAATTGTCGATCAGGACATTAAAGCTTTCGAGCCTAGAAAGACTTGGAATAAGAAGGTGTCCTTCGCTGAGCAAGAAGATTCTGAGTCGGATGAGGAGCTAAGTATCGGCGCTGCTGAATGGGTAAAAGATAAGAAATCGGTATCCTATCCGTTTGGCCAGAAAGAAGCTGAAAGGTTCACCTTTGATATTACCAATGCCGATAGGATGTTTGATCTATTACTTCAAGAAGGGCGGATTAATTTGGCGCCTAATCAAGTAATTCCATTGGCCGAAGAGCTCAAAAGGATCAGGTATTGCAAGTGGCACAATGCAACTTCGCACAGTACCAATGACTGCAAAATCTTTAGGCAGCAGTTGCAGTTAGAAATTGAGTCTGTGCGGATTAAGTTTGAGAATTCTAAAGCCCAGAAACCAATGAAGATCGACCAGCACCTGTTCCCAAATAACATGGTGGAAACTAGTGGAAAGACTAAAGTGCTGACGTCAGAAGCTGCCAAGAACAGCGCATCGGTAGATCCGAAACATCAAATAGCTACGCATGAAGTGAAGGGAAGAGGATCTGCCGATGACAGAAAGGGCAAGAGAGTTGCCGATGAAAGCGGCAATACTAGGAGATCTCAGGGCGTCATAATCACGCATAGACGGCCACGGCAAAATTATCGGCGAACGCAGGAAGAGCAATATCGGCAACAGGAAGAGGAAAAACGCCAGGAGTGGCATCAGCATAAGGATCATTGGAGGTGCCCCTTCTTTGTTCATTGCTGGGAAGAAGGCATCAAGCTGCCAACTGCCGATAATTGCCCGGAATGTAATGGTTACTATCCTGTCGATCGGTTGGAAAAGAAGCCTTGTTTTGACGATCGAACATCAAGCTATGGCAGGCCGATCAGAGAGAAGGGATCAGCACATGATCGGCTGGGGGGCAAACTCAGCGCGCATGACAGGCTTGGCAGGCGTGTTGATCAAGAAGAGCTTGAAGAGATGGCCAATGGAAGAGTGCCCGATGAAGAGATATTATCCAGGGATCCAAACGTAAGGAGTGTTGCGGATACAAGTGGTGAAAAGTTGTATCAACCTGTTTGGAAAACTAAGCTTCCTCAATGGTGCCCTAAGGGTCTAACAAAGACTCAGAGAAGGAGGATTCAGCGCGAGCGCCAAAGTGATCTGTAACACAGTGAAAACTCTGCAAGGGAGAGATCTCCGGTTAGGCAGTGGAAGCCAAAGCGTAAAGATAGAGATCCATCGGCAGATGTCAATATGGTTGTTATATTGCTGATGGAATTCATGGCACCTGTTGATGCTGAAGAAGAGGTTGCTGAAATGGCACAGTTAGTGTTGGATCCGATGGTAGCTGTCTTTGAAAAGCCTGCCGATGATGAAAGGCAGCATTTAAGGGTTTTGTTTGTCAAAGGCAAAGTAGATGGACAACCTGTGTCAAAAATGCTGGTAGATAGTGGGGCATCAATCAATATAATGCCATATGTCATGTTCAGGAAGCTTAGGAAAAGTGACCAAGACTTAGTCAAGACAGACATGAAGCTTAAGGATTTTGAAGGCAATGTGTCACCAGCTATGGGAGCCGTATGCGTTGAATTAACCATCGGCAGCAAAACTTTGTCAACAACGTTTTTCGTGATCAGTGGCAAAGGTACAACTTGCTCCTAGGAAGGGATTGGATCCATGTTAATTGCTGCATTCCTTCCACAATGCACCAACAAGATTGAGGTCGTCCGAAGTGAAACCCCGTCAATTGTTGCGTCGGCAGAATCAGAAACCTATGAGCAAACCAGGTGCATATCAGGAGAAGCCTGGGATACAGAGTTCCTCAAGGTTGCTGACTACAGAATTACACCGATCCAAGTAGTCGGTCCTGAAGAAGAGTTTTAATGGATCAGTTCGCCGATGATGGAAAACTTGGGCAGGGGTTCACATCGGCCGATGATTTATTAGAAGTAGATATCGGCGATGGTAGTAAGCATAGGCCTACTTTTATTAGTGCTAAGTTAGATTCCTAATGTAAGCAATAATTGATTGACTTATTAAAAGAATATAAAGATTATTTTGCTTGGGATTATACAGAGATGTCTGGTTTAGACCGATCAATAGTCGAACATCGGTTGCCTATTAAGTCTGGTTTCCAACCATATCGGCAACCTGCGCGCCGATGCAATCCTATGGTATTACCTGATATTAAGGCTGAGATTACAAAGTTAATTGAGCCTGGGTTTATTCGACAATGTCGGTATGCCGAATGGATTTCTAATGTGGTTCCTGTATATAAGAAAAATGGGAAACTTCGTGTTTGCATTGATTTCAGGAATCTCAACAAGACCACGCCGATGGATGATTATCCGATGTCAGTTGCCGATCTATTAATTGATGCTGCTGCTGGACATCAAATCATTAGTTTTATGGATGATAATGTTGGATATAATTAGATATTCATGGCTGAAGAAGATATATCCAAGACTGCTTTCAGATGTCCAGGTCATGTTGGTTTGTTCGAGTGGGTCGTGATGACTTTTGGTTTGAAGAACGCTGGTGCTACCTACCAAAGAGCAACGAACTTCATTTTTTCACAAATACATCGGCACGATAGTTGAAATCTATATTGATGACGTGGTGGTCAAATCCAAGGATTTTGGGAAACATCTCGCCGATTTAAGGAAAATTTTAGAGTGCACAAGGAAACATGGGTATTAGCTACTCTCACACAATTGCGTGGTAAATGTAAATGAGACTTATTCTGGAAGATGAGCATTTGTGCACTACTTTCTTCATTCTAAATTATAGGTCTTTCTTTATTTTTATATTAGAACATAATTTTTATTATGCATCTACACATAATTTGTATCTAAGTGCGCAAAAAAATATATGTATATAAAAAACCTAAAACGACTTATATTTGGAATTGTCTGAATTGTCTGAAACGATGAAAAAATTATTATGTCGGATGTAACTAAGCATGTATGATTGCATACTCTAGGTCTTGGGGTTGGTTGCTAAATGCTAATACATGGTTGGTACAAATTCCGCTGCCGCGTACAGCCATGCATTTCCAAAAGTGGTTTTGTCCATGGATATATAGCTGGATTAGCCTTTGCGATTTCAGAAGGGCAGGATTGCTAGACCAATATAATTAAATGCTAGATTCATACCATTCTCCTGATGTGTCAAAATTCAAATCAAATCGTCCGGGGAGGACGGAAAAGTAGAGTACCCAATTGCCTGTTAAAAACGACAGTTAGGATAGAGATGCATGGCATTGCCTGAAGTCATCTTCAAGCTTCTGTGGCCTGCATATTCACTCACACATACTATACAAACCTGTCCAATAGGTGTTTGATGACGTAGACCTTATGAATTATGATACTCGTATAATCTAGTGCCGTGCTGACATGGATCCTCGCTCTCGATCGGTTCTTGTGCTGTCAGTATTGCAGGAACTGCGTTGCCATGCTGTCAGTACATAAGGTTAATGCTAGTGGCTGCTTATGATCTTTGGTATTTTTGTTTTAGATGTACAAACGAGAACATTAGTAGGTGTAACAATTGGAGAGGAAGAAAAACCGCGCGCGGTATGTTTCTGGGCGTGAACACAGTTGATTGGGTTTCCTAAAAAAACGTACAGTTGATTGGTCAGGTCGCTTATGCAGTTAACACTGTACTAGTAAGTAGTCTAGCAGCTGTAAGTCTGTACGTAACTACGCTATCACAAGCATGCAGTATAGATTAAGTGGTGAGTAGAATCCAACTGCTACACAAGTGAAATCATCAATCTGAGAGGGAAACTCGTAAATGAGACAGCCGGTGGCTGACAGAAGAGTCAACTTTTTGAAAAATTGCTTCAACCTGGGAGAAGACTCGGGAGGAGTGAAACAGCCCGAGGGAAACTCGAAGATGCAAACACCCCCCGGGAAGCACCAAGAGGTGGTTGCCGCGATCAACGAACTCGAAAATGATTACATGTTTTTGTATACATTTGTAATAATTCATATGACGTTTTTGAAGTTGAATTTATCATTTGTTTTGGGGAAACAAACCATCGTCAGCTAGACTAGGTCGGGCACGCAGCAAATGGAAGTAAATTTGTTGTGAGTTGTGACGTATAGTACATCTGAATTATAGAGTGTCATAATTTACCCTTTTAGGGCGGGTATAGCTTTCCTGTCGTCAGTCGTCACAACAGGGACTATTCATTTCTGTATAATGTAACCGGGTAACGAAAGCAGGAGTTGAGTATGACCAGATGCATAAAACAGAGCAAAAGTTACAGCAAGGGATTTGACCTATATTTTCCTTTTTCAGAAGGGTTCAGTTTAGAAATTCATTTACCAGTAATTTGAGCAAATATATGCAACTTTTTTATTAGCATTGAGCCCTAAGTTTATCCTTTAATATCTCTCTTCATTCTAGACCATGCAGAGCATGTGTTGATGGACTTGTTGTGTTAAATTTATGTTTTATCTATAACAAAGTTACAGATGGTCCAATAAATATGAAATTTTTAATATAGTTTAAACATATAATAATTTGTTCAGCATAAAATTTTTTACTACAACTAGACCACAAAAGTTGCGGTTATGAATTATTCTAATTAATTATATATAAAATTAGATTTTCCAATTAATCTAAAGGTACAACAAAAATTTTGTACTAAAACATACCATATTATATGTCCACTGTGTAGATCTACTCATGTGAAGTTCAATAAAATTAAATTTTCTATTTTATGTTTTTCCTGTGATTTATTGTGATTTTTCAAAGATTTCGCGAAAACAAATAAAAAAAAGAGAAAACCATCGTTACTGTAGGAAAACTATAGCAAAACCACCGTCTAAAACTACCTAAAGAGATAATTTGAGCGGTTTTAGAAAGTTCAGGGGATAAAATAGACGATTTTATAGTTGAGGGACCGAAATATACCACATTGGTGAGGGTGTTAATTAGACTTTTTTGTTATTTACTTATATAGAGGTAGAGGGAGCAGCTGCCTGCACAGTGGCCGCTGGTAGCTCAAGCAACGAAGGACCGTCACTTGACGCAGCCAGAATAAAATCCACTCTGGCACTGGCAGGCTGAACTGGATTGCTTGCACCTGACCAAACAAATTTATAGCATGATCCACTCTTGTTGTCTGGATTAAATTATTAGACGTACCGTTCGTCTTCTGTCTTCATGTGCATGGTCCAAGAATTATAGAACGTCGTGTCTTCTACGAGAAAGACACTGGGAATTATGGGAAAAGAATTATTGTCCTTGTAATTTCCATGATGCGGTGAGCCCGTGACCTTGTCCGCTGTCCGGTGTCCTGCCTCAAGTTCACTCCTCCTGGCTCCTGGTTGGTCTAGCTATCATCAGCTTAGCATCAACGGTGGGCGCTGGCTCGCTAACGCGGAGACCATCAGCAGTCACCAGAGGACGGAGGTCGGCACAACGCGGGCAAGCACAAGCACATGAACTAAAAAAACTCGACATCGTGCGTAGGAAGACCATCGAATACATGTCTAGCATTCCCTCGCAACTGTATAGCCTGTAGGTAAGAAGACCCACGGATTCCAAGTCTTCCACAAATGATGGATTTACATATTTGTAAATAAATGAATATGAATATGAATATCTATATATATATATGCAAGTATACTGGAGTACGTGTGGATCGATAATCCTCCCAACGCAAGTCGCGATGTCAACGCGTGTCGTCGTAGCAGCTACTACCCCTAGGCCCTAGCTAGCTGCTAGCGCCTAGCAGGGGTACTGTCAATCGGAAAATGGACGCCGTGGTCCGCTGAAAAGGAAACAAGGAAATGGACGCATGCTGCGCAAAGCTGCACGATGTCCGTGCCACTGGGCCGCCGAGGCATGGTTTTTCAAACTGGGAACCTTCTTGTTCCTGTTACATGACAAACTCACATGCAACATGTAGCCATCGAACGGAATCTTTTCCGATCGAGTGCACCGATTTGTCCTGGTTTTGTGTTTCTCACGACAGTTTTGAACTACAAATAAATCTATAAGAGTGGAATCCTGCCGACCTGGACCTTCTGGTCCATTGAAAGCGGGAAGAAAACGTGGACTGGGCGGCTGCTGATGATGATGATGCTGGACGATTAGTTGATCGACTGATCCGAAGCTAGAATCTCCCACAGCCACGGATGATGATGAATCGGAGAGTGCATTTATCGCTTGTACCTGTGATCGCAAGACCTATCTTAGCCATCAAAATATCATCAAGATTTGCGATACTATACCAATGTACAAAATATCTTAGAAAAGGGGGGAAAAAAATTGTGGGACCCACCAGATAAATCAACGGCTATGATAGCCCTGCCGGGTGCCGGCCGAGACATTTCCCCGTCGTTCACAGACGCACCACCATCTGCTAAAGAAGAGAAATAACTAAAGTCAACGAGACACGTGAGCGTGAAACTCGAGCGAAACATCAGTGGACAGCCGCTTTTGAGCCAGTAGTAGTGCTATCAAACATGTACAGGAGTTTCTAAAGATGTACGTACTACCATTTATATATATAGAAACATTGTCAAAAAGAGGATGGCACCATTATGCATATCTAGCTAGCTCAAGAAAAGGAGTGAGGTTCACGTTGCACCGTCCATTGTGAGGCAGTCAAAATTACAGTCTCCGATCATTTTCTCACCAACCTACTAGGGCCGGGCAAAGGCGCAAAGCCAGCTAGTTTTTCACGTACCACACAACCTTTTATCGCCCACTAATACTAAGTTGTTTCATTCACCCTGGCGAAGTCGATTATTGCGCAATAAACTAAGCAGTGCCAGAGTCATTGGAGCGGATGGCCAGGGGGAGATACTGATTCCCCCGTATGGCTCACGGCTTTACTATTTTTAATCAATCAAATTTCCCCCCACCAGTCCACCACCTAGCAGTAGTTCGCTGGTAAAGGTTAGAAAAGCAGGCGTCCCTAGTGGCTGGTGGAGGATCCCTCAGATCCGGGGTAACCCGAATCCCGACGCAAAGATCCACCACCACCACGCGCCGTCGCCTGCCTATAAAAGCCGCTCCCCGGCAGCAATCAGCAAAGCAAGCATCAGTTCGTGCTGAGGTGCGAGCGAGATGGCCTCCGTTCTCCCGGATACTGCGTCGGATGGCAAGGCCCTGACGGACGCCTGGGACTACAAGGGCCGCCCCGCCAGCCGCGCCACCACCGGCGGCTGGGCGTGCGCCGCCATGATCCTAGGTACAGTACCATTTCTGATTTCTACCTGATGCTGACCTTGCCTTGCCTTTGCCTGCCTACCATTTCGCGCTGCTTGCTAAGCTCGTGCTCTGTGTGTAGTACGTGCATCTGCATGTGCGCGCGTGTGGTCCTTGAGTCCTGGCAACTGTTGATTTCCATTCCCTGATGAAATGATGATGACGAACAAAACTTAATTTATATTAATTAGGCGCGGAGCTGTTCGAGCGGATGACGACGCTGGGCATCGCCGTGAACCTGGTCCCCTACATGACCGGCACCATGCACCTCGGCAATGCCTCCGCCGCCAACACCGTCACCAACTTCATCGGCGCCTCCTTCATGCTCTGCCTCCTCGGCGGCTTCGTCGCCGACACCTACCTCGGCCGATACCTCACAATCGCCATCTTCACCGCCGTCCAGGCAACGGTACGGTTCGTTCGTCGTCGGTCGTCCTTTATCGATCTCTGTCGTCGTTTTATCCCCACCCTGCAGGCTAATATATATATATATATATATATATATATATATATAAACGGTGCTTTGCAGGGCGTGATGATCCTGACCATCTCGACGGCGGCTCCGGGGCTGCGTCCACCGTCGTGCGCGGACGCGAAGGGCGCGAGCCCGGACTGCGTGCGGGCCAACGGCACGCAGCTGGGGGTCCTCTACCTAGGCCTGTACCTGACGGCGCTAGGCACGGGCGGGCTCAAGTCCAGCGTGTCCGGCTTCGGGTCGGACCAGTTCGACGAGTCCCACGGCGGGGAGCGCGGCAAGATGCTGCGCTTCTTCAACTGGTTCTACTTCTTCGTCAGCATCGGCGCGCTGCTGGCCGTCACGGTGCTGGTGTACGTGCAGGACAACGTTGGTCGACGCTGGGGCTACGGCGTCTGCGCCGTCGGCATCCTCTGTGGCCTCGCCGTCTTCCTGCTTGGTACCAGGAGGTACCGCTTTAAGAAGCTGGTTGGGAGCCCGCTCACGCAGGTGGCTGCCGTCATGGCCGCCGCGTGGACCAAGCGCCACCTGCCGCTGCCTTCTGACCCCGACATGCTCTACGACTTCGACCACGTCGTGGCCGCCGGCACCGACGTCAAGGCGGGGAAGGAGAAGCTACCACACAGCAAGGAATGCAGGTAAGAATCACTGCTAGTAGCCTTCCATTAATTCCCTAGCTAGCTTTTTTTACGAGCAGCGGGTGCCAACGACATAATAATATAATCGACCACACCTAAGTAAGCTCAAATAGCAGTGAATCTGAACTTCTGAGTAGATTCAGTTCATCAAATAGCTTAGATCAAAGAGGAAGTAGACGGTTGAATCATCATCCCTATCCTGTTCCCCAGCTTGTCACCACACAAGACACACATACTACACGCTAGTAGGAAGGCAAGGTTGATTGTACTGTAGGCCAATTCCCTATGAGAATTGCGATATGAATATCTGGGGATCGGAGGAGCTGATCGAGCGAGCTCATTATTGGTGGACCACTGTGCTGACTGCTGCTGCAATCTTGGCACGCCAAATAGCTAGCTCTGCAGTTTTCAACTCTCTCTGCAGTCCGCAGCTGCCCACCTCCGTCGTGCATACTATAGCCAGCAGGCCACTGCCCACGCCCATGTGTACATGTTTGTCACAAGATCACTGCTGCGGGCGCTCCGTGCCTGCTGGTACTGCAGTGTCAAGATATCCCAGAGCATAGTACACTGGGACCGATAAAACTACTACAAGTAGCATTTTTGCGAAGGGGCGAGGGAGGATGCATGGAGCTAATTTAGGGCTTTGGTATGGATTCATCCAGCTCCCCGGTCGGCTCCTGTATGCCATTTTACTGTGCTCCACTATGTTCACTGGAGTCATATTTTTCTCTCCTTCCCCTCCCCTTCCATTTCATATAGGTAATAAAAGTCGGTGAAGCTTTTTTTTTTGACTTCACTAGCTCTTAATAGTTCTGTGAAAAGGAGCTAGAGAGAAATATGGCTCTGGTAAACATTGCTGCATACATAAATGGGTGGGAGGAGGCAGACCCGATTGAACAGTGTGCTGTACCACTAGTGACCGATGGATGGCTGGAGCAAGGCCAGCAGCCGAGGAGTAAAGAAAATGGATGCTCAAACGTGTGGACCAATGCAATATAATGCACACAGGAGGAGGAGGTGGTAGGCGCGACGTGACTTGTGAGCGTAGAGCTAGCGGTACAAGGAGTGAGGCCGCTAGCTAGCTATTGCCCATTGGCAATCTCCAATCGCCACGGTAGGATGAGGATCGGTCTAAATTATCACTTGCCTGTGGCGCCTATCTAGTAGGAGTATTGCTAGCGACAGCAGCATACACCTCGGTCACGTACGTTTGACTTAAACCTCGCAACTAATTGTACGTACTATACTACAGGGGAGTTGAGCACTGGGCGAGGTAACGCCTCTCGATCATCTCACTACAATAACAGGTGCATGCACAGGCACAATTGCTGCATCAGTGGCCGATCGGCCATTCTAAACCCTTGTTGTTGTTGTTTAATCCCCCCCAACAAATGCTTTGACCTGCGGACGGACAACAACGACCAGGAAAGCTGAGGTAGCCAGCCGCCCAGCTCTGCGACTTGCATGTGCATGCCTGCCCGTACCCTACAGGCCACGGACTTGCAAGGCTTCTTCCATTTTGAGAGTCGCCCGGCTCGCCCTCTCCTCAGATCGAATCCATAATAAAATTGTGGTCACCTGGCACACTGGCAGCCAGGTGATATGTTAGCCTTTAATTGAGAGCCAAGTATAATAAGAAGTGGTAAACTCATTAAATGCTGAGCCAGAAATGAGAGAAGAGAGATGAGAAACAAGTTGTAAGCTTACTATAAACTTAAACACAATAACTAAATAACTTGTGATAGAGACAAGTAGGTGAAGAGATAAGCCTTGCTATGCTCTCTGTTCGATTTATTCGCTATTGTTACTACGGAGTACTTACCCGTTATTGATAGTTTGGCGTACGTTGAAAATGATGTGCTCTCCACGTACAGAAATTGACTATACAGTAGACACAGATGACTTACTGTGAAATTAACCGGATGTATGACGCAGGTTCCTTGACCACGCGGCCATCATCGACGGCGGGGCGAGCAGCAAGTGGGCGCTGTGCACCCGGACGGACGTGGAGGAGGTGAAGCAGGTGGTGCGGATGCTGCCCATCTGGGCCACCACCATCATGTTCTGGACCATCCACGCGCAGATGACCACCTTCTCGGTGGCGCAGGCGGAGGTGATGGACCGGGCCATCGGCGGCTCGGGCTTCCTCATCCCCGCGGGCTCCCTCACCGTCTTCCTCATCGGCTCCATCCTCCTCACCGTGCCCGTCTACGACCGCCTCGTCGCGCCCGCCGCGCGCCGCCTCACGGGGAACCCGCACGGCCTCACCCCGCTGCAGCGCGTCTTCGTCGGCCTCTTCCTCTCCGTCGTCGGCATGGCCGCCGCCGCGCTCATCGAGCGCCACCGCCTGTCGTCCGAGCGCGGAGGAGCCACGACGCTCACGGTGTTCCTGCTCATGCCGCAGTTCGTGCTCGTCGGCGCCGGCGAGGCATTCACGTACATGGGCCAGCTCGCCTTCTTCCTAAGGGAGTGCCCCAAGGGCATGAAGACCATGAGCACGGGCCTCTTCCTCAGCACCTGCGCGCTCGGATTCTTCTTCAGCACTCTGCTCGTCACCATCGTGCACAAGGTCACGGTCCACGGCGGCGGCCGCGGCGGTTGGCTCGCCGACAACCTCAACGACGGGAGGCTCGACTACTTCTACTGGCTGCTCGCCGTCATCAGCGCCATCAACCTCGTCCTCTTCACGTTCGCCGCCAGGGGCTACGTCTACAAGGAGAAGCGCCTGGCCGACGCCGGCATCGAGCTCGCCGACGAGGAGTCTATTGCCGTCGGCCACTGATCGATATATGCTGCTGCTACCACATGCATGCATCTTTCTTTTTTTTATGTTTTGATGATGATGACTTGTTTTGACCTGATCAAACTCGGTGCGTGGGGGTATGCGTGACGGTGTATTTTGGCACACACGTACGGTGTGACCCCGTCGTACATACGCAGCAGGTGGAGCTAAAGCTAATTAACGTGTACGGTAAGGGTAAATCAAATGTAGATAGAAATATACGGCTCAATAAGTGCCAAATTGTGATGTACGTTGTGCTTTTCTGCTTCTTGAAATGAATGGCAGCTAGCGTTGCTGCGCTTGTTCAATACAGTACAGTACTACTACTAGATGAATTACATCCTTACGAGTAAATTATTGACGCAATTATTCATGTGGATCGGACACATACGTCCAAGCGAACAAGGTTTGTGTGCATGCCGTTGAATCATTTTCCTTTCGTCCAACGAACAATATAGGTCTTGTTTAGTTCCTATCCAAAAAACTTTAAAATATTTCCCTTCTTTTATCTATGCAAAACAAAAAAATAATAGTAATTAATTATATAAATCTATGTTGTTGCTCAAGAATTAACTATTCTTCTTAATCAACCATTTTTTATATAGAGAGAACGACCCTTAGAAATTGCAAATACTAATTTCTTAAGAATTATTCGAATTAAAGTCATAGTGTCAATATATTCACAAAATCTAGGTCACAATTTGTATCGTCTAAAGAAATAGTAGGAATGTCCAAAATGGCACATGTCCAATCACATTAAATGTTTAGACACATACATAAAGCATTAAATATAGATAAAAGAATAACTAATTACACAGTTTACATATATTTTGCGAGACAAATTTTTAAGTCTAATTAATCTATGATTAGACACTAATTGCTACAGTAGCACATGCGCTAATGATTGATTAATTGAACTTAATAAATTCATTTCGCGATTTATAGCCGAATTTTGTAATTTGTTTTTTTATTAGCGACACCACATGTGACATCTGATGTGACACCCAACAAGTGTACACCCATGAACTAAACAAGCTCATAGTTGGGTTTCCATCTTAGAAAAATAATCATTGCTACCAGATTTTGAATACTTGGAATGCACACAAACCTTGCTACCAGATTTTGAACTCATGCAAGTGTTACACATAACTAGCTATTCTAATAGCTTTAATTTGTTACCCGACAGTAACGCCATAAGGATAGTTCCAACATAGAGACTATGGGATAGTTTTTATACTTATACCAAGTCTTATAAAAAACTACACAAAGTTTTTTTTTTATCTTTTTGTCCAATCATACGTCTATCCCTCTCCTATCATCTACCTATCTCATCTCTCATATCTTTGTTCTTGTTAACAGCTTCTTGCTAATAAATTCATTTCTCCTCTTTTTCTCTTCAAATTTCAAGCCGCACCACCATTTTGCAAAGGAAACTCAAAATTTAATGAATAAAAAAACACTATTTTTCTAGGTTAGGACTACCTAAAAAAATTTGTATAGGCATCAGTTATATAATTACTACAACGCAAAGTGATGTTTTAATACTACCCTTGTCAGGATTTTCCCCAAGTTTGTAAAAACCCAAAACGAGAAATGGTCATAAGAAAACACACCCCTACAAACCAGCATTTTGCGACCCAAGCCAAAAAAAAACCCCGGGTTTTTTGGGGGTGAAAATAATCTCACTCATACCGACCCCGCGCAATCGACCTATTTTCTGGCCGGCCCGGGCCTGGGGGGCCACTGGGCAGTTTAAGTTAATCAAAAGGGCAACCTTGAGCACTCACCAAAGTCATAACCACCCAAAAGCACACAATAAAGCATAAACACAAATGCAAAGAATTAAATATACCTTTAAAATTTTTTTAACAATAAGTTACAAATTTCCATAATACCTATATCGACAAAAGGGTTGGTTATCTTTAATTCCTTGGTTTCAATGTACAATTGACAAGGGAAAACAGTTAGCTCACAGCTTAACCAACAAAACGGAAAAAACCCCCTCGATTTGTACCAAAGGATTAATCATTCAACACCTACGAATAGCCCTTACGGGTTTCCCCTATATACTACTAGTTAGAGACGGATGCGGCACTTTTGGCTGCTAGACAGTTACCAAATATGTATTGCAGCCAAACCCCTTTCTCTGCTCCTTTGCCTCCCATAACCTCCAACAAGCGGATTTCCATCCTCGCTGTCTCTTTGGGAAACCCTCTTGGTTTCCACCACTCTCCTGCATCTTTCCCTTTCCCGCAGACGAAAACATACAAAAATCAGTTAGGGCAAAAAAAGCATAACATCCAATGATGGAATTCATCCGCAATCATGCAAGATCTCAA